>CAMXCT020001002.1:392012-594512 GCA_947184155.2 Cladocopium goreaui
TCCCAGTGCTTCCAAGAGGCAGTATCAGCCCATAGAAGAACCAGTGCTCATCCATCAGCGAGTTTACCAGGTCTGGTCAGGGCAATGTTTCTCATGTTTCTCCGCTTTCTGAAAGAACATCCAGAAACGATGTGGCGGCATCGGCGAATCCCCCGCCTGATTGGTCTGGCAATGCCCCATTGAGCAGCAGCGTGTTCATTGAAACCTCAGATGGGTTTCCCAGGAGAACCAAGAGATGTATTGTTTGAATATGTTCTGGATGCATTAAATCACCATCACCACTATCACTATCACCACAAACCACAACCACAACTACCAGTACTACAGGAGTGACTGCGACCCTGGCAACGACAACACGGACAATTTGTAAGCGAGTATTCTGTAGATTGTAGATGCATTTGTGTGTGTGTGTCGACAAACTTGGAACAAAATGAACAAAACACGGACAAGCAACCCTTGGATCCCTTGGTCATTGAAGTCACTGGTTGCAGGCTAGAAACGGACACGGTTTTGAAATTCTCATGCTTGCCATCCAACGTCTGCGTGAAGAACTTAGTGCAAGTCAAATCACCAGCCCACCCTGAATGCATGACTGAAGCACCTTTACATGTAGCTTTTGCGTGCTTTTACGCATGAAGCATGACATGGTCCAAAGAATTGTCCAAAGCACAATACATACAAATACATACAAATACTATCACTCTCTGACTGAGGCCAGGATGCAATCGCAAAAACATAAACCAAGCCCAGAAGAAGAAGCAGAGCGAACATCACGGACCGGAACGCAACTCCGATGGCTTTGAGCATAACCTGCAAGCCAAGACTGTCTGTGGAAGCATCACCTGCGGATACCTTCTCGTAACTTCAGAGTCAGGAGTCAGGTTCTCAAGCAACTACAAGTCGTTGCGAGTCATCATGATAGGGTGTGAAATAGTTTTAGGATTTTTTTTTTCAGCAGGTTTGGGAATTTTTTTTGGATTTCTTGGCTGGTACCATTTGCCTAGTGTTTGCAAGGGTTTGGAACTTGAATTTGTCATTTTGCATGGTATTTGCCACATTTGGGCATGTTCACCTTCCATTTTGCATGGGATTTACTACATGTGGGCATGTTCACCTTCCATTGTGTATGGTATTTGCCACATTTTGGCATGTTCACCTTCCATTTTGCATGGGATTTCCTACATGCGGGCATGTTCACCTTCCATTTTGTATGGTATTTGCCACATTTTGGCATGTTCACCTTCCATTTTGCATGGGATGTTCTACATGTGAGCATGTTCACCCAAATATTTACAGATGCAGAAGCTTGGGATTAGATAAAAAGCGGGTGGGGGGGATTGAGGGAGGGCGCTAGCTATCTATCCAGCTAGCTAGCTATCTAGCTATCTATCTAGCAAGCTAGCTATCTATCTAGCAAGTTATCTATCTATCTATCTACCTATCTATCTATCTATCTACTATATCTACCTATCTAGCTAGCTATCTTGCTAGCTATCTATCTACCTATCTAGCTATCTAGCTAACTATCTATCTAGCTATCTAGCTTTCTAGCTTTCTATCTATCTAGCTATCTATCTATCTAGCCATCCAGCTGTCTATCCAGCTATCTAGCTATCGAGCTATCTAGCTAACTATCTATCTAGCTATCTAGTTATCTAGCTTTCTATCTATCTAGCTATCTATCTATTTAGCCATCCAGCTGTCTATCCAGCTATCTAGCTAACGAGCTATCTATCTAGCTATCTATCTATCTGGCTAACTATCTGCCTATCTATTTAGCTATCTATCTATCTATCTATCTAGCTATCTATCTAGCTACCTCTTTATCCATCTAGCTAGCTATCTATCTAGCTATCTATCTATCTAGCTATCTACCTAGCCATCTATCTATCCAGGTATCTAGCTATCTATCTCTCTAGCTATCTATCTATCTAGCTGGCTATCTATCTATCTAGCTATCTATCTACCAAGCTATCTATCTATCCAGCTATCTATCTATCTATCTATCTGTCTATCTATCTATCTATCTATCTATCTATCTATCTATCTATCTATCACATGTAATCCTGTCAGCTTTCCAGAGAAGGTTAGTTCGCAAAAACCAACTAATGTAACTTGGGTTTAAGTTTAAATTTAAAAAAAAGCGGGAGGGGGGGATTGGGGAGGGCGCAGCGCCTCCCCCCAAAGCAGAATGCAAGCACCTCTTCTCACATGTTACGTTGCAAGTTTTCAAGAGAAGGTTGGTCATGTGATACTCAGGGATGTAAATACTGTGCAAAATGCATCTTACATGAAAATCAAGTATTTAAAGCAGGCAAAGCAAAAAAAAAAAAAGCAGAGAAGCAAAAAAGCAGAGAAGCAAAGAAACAGGAAACGCACAAAAGCAAAACAGCAGAAAGGCAAAGAAGCAGGAAAAGCAGAAAAGCAGAGAAGCAGGAAAAGCAGAGAAGCAAAGAAACAGGAAAAGCAGAGAAGCAAAGAAACAGGAAAAACAGAAAAGCAAAAAAGCAGAAAAGCAGAGAAGCAGAGAAGCAGGAGAAGCAGAAAAGCAAAAAAACAGAAAAGGCGAGAAGCAGGAGAAGCAGAAAAGCAAAAAAGCAGAAAAGCAGAGAAGCAGGAAAAGCAGGAAAAGCAGGAAAAGCAGGAAAGCAGAGAAGCAGGAAAAGCAGGAAAAGCAGGAAAAGCAGGAAAAGCAGAGAAGCAGGAATCCAAAAATAATTCCTAAACCTGATCAAAAAAAAAATCCTAAAATAATTAGCCCTCCATCATGATATATCATGATGCATCAAAGCAGCGAAAAGCTCAGGGCAAGCGCGGAGAAGTCGTGCCATCCTCGCCATTCGCGTCAGGCGGAAAAGACGCAGCACCCGAAGAAAGCTCGGACTGCTCATGGCGGAGCCGATGGCTGCCTGCTTTGGCACAGCTACTGGATCCCAAGACAAGCTGAGTTTCTCTATGTTACTGTTTGTTGTTTCTCGTGCCTCCTATAAGGCCCCTTGTCACAAGCATAAAGGCGATTCTGATTATTTCTGATTTCAATTTTGGACCATGCTATATTGTGATTGGAGCGTGCTCAACAACTCATCACAACTCTCTGCTTCGGGTTCGATTTGTGCGGACTAGTTGCAACAACGATGGTAAGGATCCAAGTCTCAAACACCTCGGATGCATCAAAACTAAACAAAACGCTGCGGTGCATCTCGGGAACTTTTAGCTCCTGCACCCTCATGCTGTCATGGCTTTCAGCCAAAGCACCATCAAGCCAACCAACAGCGAGTCGAAGCAAAACCACGCATCTTTAAAGCAGTCTCGCTTGAACCGGAAGGCGCCAAACCTAAAGCCCAGCTCCACGCAAAAGTAGACGCAAAAGAGGTTCTCCACTACGATGAAAACTGGTTCGGCGTCCAGCAGTGTGGACGACTTGTTCAAATCCTTGGCTGGAAGAAGACTAGAATCACTCTGCAAGGGCAAAAAAAAATGCGTGCAGCAGCTTGAAATCTATGGACGAGCAACCGTATCGATCCAAATCCAAATGGAATTGATTGCTATCATGAGCAGGGTCAGGTTCTCAAAACAGCTGGAGCGAGCAATCCTGACGCAAGGGTTGGCACACAGTCAAGCGCAGAATGTTCTGACACGAAAAAAGATCAAGACTTTCTTTCATACAAAGGCCTGGCCTTTGGCAACAACCTGTCTCCCAGTAGAATTGGGACACGTCGTAAGCCTCTTTGCCTGAGCACGCGAGCACGCTACCACCTTTCCAAATCTTTCCCAATCTTTCCCAAGCGTCGATGACATCACCGATCAAGGCAGTCCAGGCCCAATGTGACGCCAAGTTGTGCCAAGTTGTGCCAAGTTGTGCCAAGTTGTGCCAAGTTGTGCCAAGTGGCTCAAATTTTGCTTCAGCGCCCTTTTGAGGGCATCAGCATCAGGGAAAGCTGCAGCCTGAACCACGGTGCGCTGCCCCATGTGTCTCACGACATGGGCAGCGTTGGCAAATCAATACAAAGTCAATGCACAAATACTAAGCAACTTCAAATGTCCAGGAATGTCCAAGCCTGAGGTGCAGAATCCCTGCCGATTGATGGATCATGCGAATGCGAATTCACATGGTGCTTGTCCTGCTCTTTGCTGGACATCCTGGAATTTCTGGATGTCGAGGGCGATGGCACTGGAACCTAGGCATGTCGATGTCAAATGATGCTAAATAATCTACTAAGGTTGTCAGCCAAACTCTCCAAACTTTGGACTCGAAAATCTGGAGCCCGACAGGAGTCCCAAAGAACGGGGTCCTAATGGTCAAAATAGTTTTTGGAATTGTTGAGGATTGTTCAGGCTGGCTGACCGACATTCCCCTAAACACACCCATACCCTGCAGATCCCTGCAGTAAACTAAAATAGACAACGCGAAATCCGTGAGAACCCGTGGTTTCCCACAAAAATCATGTACAAATGGTGCGTGTCGTCTCATCTATGTGAGCTTTCTGGAGGGTATCATCGGTTGTGCGTTGGAGCCCTAAGTTTCCGGCAATGGCCGCTAGACCCACCGGATGGCTTCCCTGAGGCAGCAGCCGATGGGCTGAAAACCGGTGACTCTGGAGACAACATGTGATGCATGGTTGTGACACAAGAGATGTATGTTTCCAAATGTCATATCCTAACAATCAGGTATACTTACAATTAACTGCATGTACGGCATATCTCATAAATTGCATATCATTAGATATATATATATATATATATACATACATACATATACAGTGTATGTATATATATATATGCATATAATATAAAATGATATAAAATAAAATGATATAATATAAGATAAGATAATATGGCACAATATCATATAAATAATATTATATAATATAATATGATTTTATATTTTATAATGTGATGTGATTTTATATTAAACTATATATTAAATCATATATCATATGTTATAATAAAATATATATATACAATTACATGTATGTAAATATATATATATATATTTATGCGTTTGTGCATGATTACGCATGTATATGAACAATCTAATCAATCTAATTACACTGGATACTATCAGATAATAATTATGTTACAATTTGTGCCAGGCGCCGGGGCTGTCCCAGCGGCGCGTAGCCCCTCTCATTTCCATCAACCAACCAGGGTTTCCCATCAACCAAACAAATAACCAACCGTCTGCAGCCCGGAGTCTTCCAAATGGGAAAGGAAGCGAGTCGTTACTGACATTCTTCATGAATCATCAAAATTCCCCACCCCCTCTGAACAAGATGTTGGTAGTCGATAATTAGTTGTAATGGTAAAAGAAGCGGGCCGTTACTTAATTTCTTCATGAAGAATCCAAAATCCCACCACAGAGGTGAATTTCCGCAACAGAGTTTAGACATGTTTAGGTGGTAAAAACCACGGTCCGCATCCAGAACTCATGACTTTCGGGCGGGAGAGACCTCGAATTTGGAAGTAATAAATGCACCAAATGTCCTGTAAATTACCGTGTTTTCAGCTTTCGTCATAGTCGTTAAATGGCCCCTGACAACCTCAAATCCTGGCCAAACACACTTGACATGACCGATCACGCTGCGTCGAAGAGTCTGTTCCAGCTTCACTGTGACTGGGATCAGCCCAAGCCTGCATCAGGTTTGACTATTCCCGAAGGGTTCGGCTACAGCACCAGCGAAGAGCAATTACTATTTTGGATGCATATGGGACTATGTGAAAACGGGTTAACCCCCCTCAGACAGACCCATAGCTCCTCTGCGTTTGCCACAGGCTGTGGGTTCTCTCGACTCAAGTTCTTCGTATGAGTCTATGACACTCTATGACTATGTGATAAAGCTGGCCCGCCTGCGACAATTCAGAGCCTGCAACACGCACGCAGCCATGAAAGAAAATCTGATGAATTTGCCAATGCTCCACACGCTTGACGCAGAGCAATATGGACTCGCCGCACCGATGCCTGCTGGGTAGTCTGACACGTCTTGCTCGTGCAAAATTCCAGGAACGCTGTGTTTGCCTGGCACACGTCAAGGATGCCAGGCAAATGAATAAGAACATTTATATTTAGATATGTCACGTGTTATGTATATATGTGTGTGTGAATGTATATATATATATATATACATATGCACAACAATCTGCACATCAAAATATCATGCATCAAATTCAACTCCGTTCCATACCGTGCCCACCTCCCTCTGAGTCTGCTAGTCGGGACTTCAGCTGTTTGTTCTCACGATGAAGGTGAACGGTTTCCTGGAGTCGGACTTCAGTGAACTCAGGATCACATACTCACAATGTCATGCATGAACAACCAGTTGAAAGATGTCATCAATCACGATGGGCTGGAGGCCATGGGAATCTATCGACACAACTATGTTGACATATGTTGACTATGTTGCGGATGAAAGAGCACCAATTTAAGCAGTCTACACGACGCTTGCGACGCTTGATCAAGTGGTATTTTTGGATCTTTGACACAGGGCGATGGGCCAGGAAGATCGAAGCTTAAGCCTCAGTACATTTTGTTGCCAAGCATCCTTCTCGATCTCCTTCAGCCCTTCGGCTTGTTTGGAGAGGAGGCTCCTTAACAGAAAATTTAGAATTGAATTCCCCCCGATGCATCTGTATAGATTGCCTGTACAGCGCAAAATCATCCTTCCAAATCGCCCAGACAGGCAGAAATGGTGTCGGCCAAGTCTCGTCATCGAGTCACAAGTGGCGCCCACCAGTTTTTGCAAACTATCCACCTGGTGACAGAAGAATCAGAAAAAGGAAGAACAACCTGAACAACCTGGGCATAGAAACCACAAGCGACACAGCCGACACATCCACGCACTAAGACTGTCATGATTTACCTAATGATTGACCAAGATTCCTTGAGAATACAATAGTTCCAAAATGTTGCAGTGATATTCGTCAGATGATACCAGGCAATAACATCCCCAGGACCTGATGAAGAAGTTGCGATATGTTGGAAGGCTTCTTGTGGTCGAGGAGCTGTAAGGGGCCCTCGAGTCGAAGTGTGTGGTGGCTTCGTTGGTGTATTTGGCATGTTTCATGTCAATATCAGAAAGGGATAACATTAGATAGGTATAGATAGGTGGCTTATGGTGGCTTCTTCACAAAAATCACCGCCGCGTGCCAGCTTTTCTTGTCTCGTTTCATCGGTTCGTCGCACCATAGATCACACCATAGATCACACCATAGTCTCATTTGCGACAAGTTATTCTCAGACTGTGCAACAGCAGAGCCAGCCACGACCCGCCTTGTCCATTCTTATCTCTTCCTAAGTTCTTAATTCGCCATGCTCGCCAAAAGAAAGACAACAAAGTACAGTGCGTGAGGCAAGATCTCATCCCGATCAACCCAAGCTTTCAATGCCATTGTTGAACTAAGCCAAGTTGCAAACAGACTCTCAATCCTTTCAAGGTCGGAGGAGTTACCACCACTTATGGCCGACATAAGCTGCCGACCGGCCTGGGCGAAGGGATGTAGGGTGCACTTAGCTTACCCAAACTATGCTCGCGGATATGCTGCTAGATGAAATCGAAGCGGATGAAGCCAAGAGGCAGTCTCCCTAGCACGAGGCAGCAGGACCAGTGCTCCGTTTGAACCACGGTGCTGATCACGTTGGATGTCGATATGTGGTGATGTTTCGCGATGCTCTAAATGAGTTTCAACGGCAACTTTGGATTCTCTTGGACGAAGCAGACTAGCAGGAGGTCTGACAGGGGAGCACTGCATGATCAATCATGATCAGACAGGCAAGATTTATGTCATTTCATTCATGTCACCTTCATATCATGTTTGCATCGCCCGGCATGCTGAGTTTAGACTCTTAGACCTTTTCGTCCTGGGTTCGCACAGAGCTGAAGCCAAAGGGCCAAGCTCGCTGAGCTCAGGGACTATGTACAGGGAAACGCTTGGACCAAACTTTGGGAGGGTCAACGGTCAACGGTCCACCCCCCATGACCCTGGTGAAACATCAGTAGAAGGTGGTGTCTCTATTGAGATGCCTTTGTGCTGACACGTATGCCTCTGATTTGCCAAAGCAACCCCAAAGATAGTTTCCCAGCATCACAGGCGTAACTGGAAAGCCTTTCATCCTGCCAAGCCTGGCCCGGCTGGAAGCGGTTATGTTGGGGAGAAAAATCAGACAACGGCAGCTGCATCCTCTCCAGAAACATGTCCATTGATCCATCAATTCTTCTGGCTGTGGGACCTAGCTATCTTTCCAATCATCTGATCTGTCCGATCTAGCCCCTCCTTCACACAGTCATGAGCGAAAAATCTGTACCATCGCATATCGTGTCCACTCTCCCATGTGCTCATGTTTGGGCTCTACCCCACGTATTGTTCCACCAACATGACAAGTCACCAAGCCATATCCTCCAGTGCTGCCGTGGCAGCTGCTCGGAGGGACACTTCTGCTGCACCGCCGGTCGTCAAGTCGGTGTTGGCATCAAGACTTCGAGCCAAGTCCTTAATTTTCAGCAGGGAAACCAAATGAAACCAGCCAGCAAATCCATGAGCCGCTTTGGCCAATGGATGCCAATTGGAAGCAATGGGAAGCAATGGGAAGTTGTGAGTATGAGGCGCCCGCATTAGTAATGTATGAGTTCAACCGCAGACAATGTCGTGCCAACACATGGCCCATCCATAAGGGCCCATGGATTTCGCATGATTTCGAATTCACGGTTCTAGATTCAACACATGATCCAATAGATGATCCAGTTTCTCCGGCTTTGTAGCTTAATGTCAAGACATGTCAAGACATGGGTCACCTGACCGCTTGTCATGAAGAGCATACACGAAATAAAAAGGCCTTGGAAGGGTTGACTGTTTGTCGCCTGCCCTTCTATCAACTGACTTGCTATCTTTATATAATCTCACAAGGACTCATGAAATTCATTGAAATTCAATTCACTCCTGATTGCCTACAACTATATTTATAGCTTCCCAGCTACAGCTCCAACCTGTCCACGACCCATCGACAATTCCAGGTCATCTCAGGTCACCCCATCGCCAGGCTGCCCAGGTGGTTCTCACCACTTGATGCTTTCGCAACACAGCGATCACCAACGGATCAACGTTTCCGGTCAACAAGTCGATGTCTGCGAAGTCAAAACGATCATCCAACAGGTGGAACCGCTCCTCGGCACAAGCTGGGAATTCAGGCAAGGAATTGGTGATTTAGAAAGTTGCTCTTGTATGCTATTGATTGCTATTGCGGCCTTCGTAGTTGACTTCAAAATCTAAACTTCGAACGAGGTGCATACAGTTCGCAAACCACAGCCTGTGCCTTCTTGTAGAAATAGATGGGCAGGCGCTTCAAATACGCAGTGTCCTGACGCAGCGTCCCTGGGTTCCCCATGGTCAAAACCTACTGGAGTTTGCACAGCACAACGGCGGTGTCCAGACCATGCCTGGAAGGCCATCCTTGGTGCCCACAAATGCTCACAGCCATCAAATTCATGCAAATTCAATGTCTGAATAGTGTCTGAATCCTCTACCCTTAAGACTTTGAAATAACTTTGAACCGAAATGAACCGAACAGGCTTGCATTGACCCAATGAAGGCATACCGATTTGCTTCAGATGAGGCTCGGGAACGTCTCTGCAAGCTCTTGTATCAGCTTGCTCGCTGCATGTTTGTCCCCACGAACTTCGTCTAAAAAGTTCATAAGGTGCTCTGCCATGCTCCTGAGAGACTTCTCATGCCCCCTCCCGCAAGCCTCATACTCACACAACATCACGCAACCATACTACAGGATCTTGCCATACTCTGCCACAATACTCGAGTCTTTGACTAGAAGTTGACGAGTGTCTTCGCATTCTTCTTGATGAGGCCCTCGCCAATTTCACGCACCACCTGCAGGACTTGAAACTTTCCCATGTTATCCCTTTCGGCTTTTCGGGGTGGTAGCTGCGTGGCTGCCATCGGCTGGCCTGGTGCAATTTGTGCACAAACCTCAGGGAACATGTACTGTTTGTGAACTTCTGATTCGTGCTTGCCAGCCACATGCCACCCCAATCACCCTGCATACAGGAAATTTGCTGCTCAGTCGAACGATGTTGATACGATCCTTGATCCCACATTAAGGGCAAAAAAAACAAACGAACCAATCCTGAACCACCCAGTCTTCTAGTTGCATTCAAGCAGCGGTTCCAAATGCTCAGCATTCTCAAGTCCGAGATGCATGGCCATTGCTTTGTGGCTGAGGCTGTACAGCCATTCCTTGGTACACTGAGCGATCACCAGCACTACTCATTCTATCTCATTCTGAAAGTATGAAGGTGCTGGCCCACCTTGGAGACAAAGGGCGAATTCCTACGAAACCAAGCTGTGAGTTTGAGGGTCCCTCCATAGTTGAAGCGAGCATCAGCCTTCAAGTCGGGACAAAGAGAAGAGAGACTCTCCACTCCTTGTTTGACCTAGGATCAGGAAGTGGAGCATGCGTAGCTGTCATTTTTATGTTCTATCAGCGCTCTCGCGTCTTCCTCAGGGAAAATGATCAGAAAATATCAGAAACCATTCAAAAATACAATGCAAATTGGGGTTTATATAATCAAACTATAATTATATATCATCACATGGTTGTTAGATCCCACCTTGCGAAAACATGAAAAACTTGGCCGTCGCCAAAACACCGTGGGCCAAGCACCTTTCCCATGGAAGCTGCGAAGCTCATCACGCCAACTGGATCCGAAGTCCATAGCACCGGCCAACACCACCATGGCAGCTTCCTCGAGGCAAAAAACTCTGGCAGCCCAGCCTGAATGGGACAACTTCGTCCCCGCTTGGACATTAAGAGGCAACATGACGCAATCATCTTTAATTCAATAAGTCACAATAAGATACAATAAGTATGGTTCTATGATTTTGTATTCTCAAATTCCGAATTCCCAATGACTGCAGAACGCATGGAGATTCCCATAGTCCTCATGGATCTGCTGTGAAGCTTCAGCAGCAAGCGGACCCTGAGAGTGGCAGGAGCTGGTTCGTAACCATCGTGAATGATTCATGTGGTAAACCCAAGCCATGTCGAACCATGGCTGCTTTCCAACTGGTGCAAACGGGCATGGTGCATAATGGTGCATCTGTATATACATTGCATATGTTTTTAAACTGCCCATTTCTTGTGAAATTGATTGAATTTGGGGATGTTTTCAGTATGGGTTTGCTGTTTACCACATTATGTCATGTAAATTCTGGACGCTACTGATACGCTGCGGGGTCATTAAAACTGAGACTTCTGCAAAAGGATGCTGGTTCGCCATCGCACAGACATCCTCAGATTTCAGCTGGACCACTTCAAAGCTGGTGGGAAAGACATTTGAAATAAAACTCTTTGATGCTGGTTATTGCTGGTTGATGCTGTTTGCCACTGCTAAGTGCCACCAAAGAGTCCTCAAAATCCAAGGAAGCAGCAAAGCAAGCCGCATTCATGCGGCTCATCCAAGCTGGAAGACTCATAGAAGAAGCCTTAACACTCGCATACACTCGCTAACACTCACGTCCAATTGTTCGACACAAGTCTGACAGCCCACATTGGACACACGCCACTGATCAGCCCACTGCTTGGGGCCACCGAGCGACAACATCTTGCAAAGCACACACAGAATGTCGGGCTCGCTCTTGACATGGCATTGATGCCATGTGCCTCAAAGCAAAAATTCTGCCTCTGGTCGGTGCCTTCCAAAAATGAAAATCTCCAAGGAATTCGGGGTTACCAAAGCTGCTTCTTCCAAAGTACAAGCGACCCGACCGACCCAATTCAAGTAAGACTCGAGAAGTCCGGCAGCTCCTCTACATCGCGCCAAGCTCCCAAAGACGGCGCCATGAGGAAAAAAAGAAAGAACTGATCAATATGTCTATAGAACATTATAGAACTGCCCATGGCCTAGCATCTCTAACATGAATTTCAGCATATTTCAGCCCTGCAAGTTCAAGATGTTTCAAGGTTTGTAGGACATGTTGAGCCCACATTTGGCACATTTGTACAAGAGCTTGTTTTTTCATTGGGAATCTGTGCTGATGGCGCAGGTCTTCTGCGCGTGGGGCCAAAACTTGTGATGGACTTTTGACTCGAAGCTTTTCGGTCCTGATGCCCATGTTGCTAGATGTTACATGCTGAAACCATTTGAAACCAACACAAAACTTGATCTACTCAAGTCTGCATCCAACACTCCGTCCCTCATCCAAAATGAACTGTCATCGTGCTGCTGCATGCCTTTAGTGTGTGCCTGTCACCCGCTCTTTTCTTTCTCTGGACCAGTTAAGTCAAATCCATTTGCATGTGAGGCCTTCCTGGCATGTGAGGCAGCATCCCGTTGCATGTTGATGCGACCTCAAGCTTGAATAGCTCCACTTGCTTAGGATACTTTTGATACTTGTTGAGCACAGTGCTCTTTTGAAGATCTTGAGTTCCACACAGGGCCACCAAAACATGCCTGGAAAGGAAGGGAAGCATAAGAAACGCCAAGCCACACAAAGAACATGCCCGCCTGATGCAGCTGAGACTGCAAAAGCTGAGGCTGCTGAGGTTGCTGAAGCTGGGGCTGCGCATAGGGCAGCATTGGTGGCATTTGTGAGCGCCCATCGCAACCGACATTCGCAGGCACGGGGATATGCACCATGCCCTGAGGTGGGACCTGTGCACCCTGCAGCACGCTCTGCAGGACGCTTTGCGGGAGGCCCTGCGGGAGGCCCTGCGGGAGGCTCTGCGGCATGCCTGGCAGAACCTGTCAGTACCCATTCGTCAGCTGATCCCATCTGAAGTCATCGCAAAAGACCACAAATTAAGAAAGTGACAAATGAATGATTAATGAATGATCCATTTTGATCTCTAGTCTGACATGTCCAGTCTCTTACGATGATGTTGGCATTGGTGGCCTGCGCTGGCACTGGGGACCATGGCAAGTTCACGGCACCTGCTGGGAGCGCTGAAGCTGAGGCTTGGCAGCTTGGCAGCTTGGCAACAAATGTATTCAGATTCAAACAAGCCAACCTGGTCCGAAGTGGGGCGCAGGGTGCTGTAGCACAGGAGCGGCCTAATGCTGCATTGAAAGCTGAAAGCCTCTACTGTTGTTTTTTTTCCAAAATTATTGAGTATCTTGTGGATGGTGTGGGTGGGGTTCTATTGTGGAAAGTTTTTTTCAGGAGGAGCTTTATCCACCTTTATACACCTTTCTTTGGGTAAAGCTGGTCCATTTACTTTAGAAAGCCATATCCATATTAAAGTTTAATTATTAAAGCCTTGAAAATGCAAGGTTTCCCAAATTACACCGGCATAGACCCCAGATAGAAAAGGTTTCCCAACGTGGGAACCAAAGGCTACCATGGCAAGGAACTGCCGGTTCCCAGACCTTGAAACTTACGGTTCCCAACCTGGGAACTAGAGGTTACTATTGCAAGGAATTGCCGGTTCCCAGAAGTTAGAATTTATGTTTTCGAAGCTAAGCGGCTATCATTGTAAGGAACTGCGATTTCCCAAAGCTTGAAACTCATGGTTCCAAGCCTGAAAAAGCATACGTTACCAGTGGGAGGATCTGTTGATTTGCAAAAAGTTAGACCTCATGGTTCTTAATGTTGTTTTGTTTTGTTTACTGAGCCGGCAACAGAACCTTTTTTTTGCTTAATGGACCGGTAGCGGAATGTTTGCGTTCGGCTGCTGGGCCGGCATAAAAATGTTTTTGCACGAAAAAGGTGCATGTTAAAATGATATGAAAATAGTTTCTTTACAACTTTATGGTTTTGCTTAATGGACCGGTAAAGAACGCTTTGTTTTGCTTAATGGACCGGTACCGGAATGTTTGCATTTGGTTCATGGCAAGGAACTGCCGGTTCCCAAAGGTTGGAACTCACTGTTGCCAACGTGGGAACCACAGGTTACCATTGCAAGGAACTGCCGGTTCCCAGAGGTTGGAACTCCTGGTTCCCAACCCGGGAACCAGAGGTTACCATTGCAAGCAACTGCCGGTTCCCAGAGGTTGGAACTCATGCTTCCCAACCTGGGAACCATAGGTTACCATCGCAAAGAACTTCCAACTCCTAAAGGTTGGATGGTTCCCAACGTGGGAACCAAAGGTTACCATGGCAAGGAACTGCCGGTTCCTAGACCTTGAAACTTACGGTTCCCAACCTGGGAACTAGAGGTTACTATTGCAAGGAATTGCCGGTTCCCAGAAGTTAGAATTTATGTTTTCGAAGCTAAGCGGCTATCATTGTAAGGAACTGCGAGTTCCCAAAGCTTGAAACTCATGGTTCCAAGCCTGAAAAAGTAACGTTACCAATGGAAGGATCTGTTGATTTGCAAAAAGTTAAAACTCATGGTTCTTAATGTTGTTTTGTTTTGTTTACTGATCCGGTAACATAGACCCGGGCAAGCCGGCGGCGGAAGTTTCCCAAGAATAAATGACCTATAGTTCAAGGCCAGCCTGTCCCGAGCGTGTCCTTCCCTCGACAAGCGGTTTTTTTTTCAGCGAGAGACGAAGCAAAGTCTTCACACTCCACACTTCACACTTCACTCTTCGCACTCCAAACTTCACACTCCACAGTCCACACTTCACACTTCTCACTTCTCACTGCTTCCTTCACACTCCAAACTTCACACTCCACACTTCACACTTCGCACTTCACAGTCCACACTTCTCACTTCCCACTGCTTCCTTCACACTCCAAACTTCACACTTCACACTTCTCACTTCGCACTTCACACTCCACACTTCACACTCCACACTTCACACTCCAAACCTCACACTTCACACTTCTCACTTTGCACTTCACACTCCACACTTCACACTTCACACTTCTCACTTCGCACTTCACACTCCACATTTCACACTTCACACTTCACAGTCCACACTTCACACTTCTCACTGCTCACTGCTCACTGCTTCCTTCACACTCCAAACTTCACACTTCACACTCACTTCGCACTTCACATTCCACATTTCACACTTCACACTTCACAGTCCACACTTCACACTTCTTACTGCTCACTGCTTCCTTCACACTCCAAACTTCACACTTCACACTCCACACTCCACACTTCACACTGCACTCTTTGCACTCCAAACTTCACACTCCACACTTCACAGTCCACACTTCACTTTCTAGTCATTTATTCTTGGGACACTAATGCCGTCACTTCTACTTCCCACTGTCATTACCTAAAAAGGGGCCAGTCCAAACAGTTACAATACTCATTGTCACTACAGCCACAACGGTCATTGTCAAAGTAGTCTTTGTCATAGTATCTATGGTCACAGTAGTCATGATCAGAATAGTCACAGTCACAGTCACATCAGGTATGGTCACACTAATCAAAGTCACGGTGGTCATTTTATGGAGGTTATCAACATACAACCGCACGAACGATGGAATTACTTCACACTCCACACTTCACACTTGTCACTTCTCACTGCTTCCTTCACACTCCAAACTTAAACTTCACACTCCACACTTCACACTTCTCACTTCCCACTGCTTCCTTCACACTGCACACTTCACACTGCACTCTTCACGCCCCACACTTCACTGCTCTAAACCTACGTGCAACGGCGTCGGAAAATTGTAGCTCCAAAACCGGATCTCGACGCCAGAGCGAAAAAAAGACGATTTTGAAGCACTTTTTAAAAGGATTTTTAAAAGGAAAATTACTAGCGCCAAAATGGAGGAAATCTGCTGACAAATCACTGTCGCAGCCTTCATGCAGCCACTCCAATACGATTTACGAAGTCCAGCTGCAAAAGACAATAGTATTACGCATGCAGCCTCAGCATGAAGCAACCTTGACGCAGCTATTACAATGCGATCTGCGGAGGCTGAGTTGCAAAACACAATAGAACTACGCGCAACTGGGTCGGAAATTGCAGGTCCAAAACCGGATCTCGACGCCAGAGCGAAAAAAAAGACGATTTTAAAGCACTTTTTAAAAGGATTTTCAGAAGGAAAATCACTAGCGCCAAAATGGAGAAAATCTGCTGACAAATCACTGTCGCAGCCTTCATGCAGCCACTCCAATACGATTTACGAAGTCCAGCTGCAAAAAACAATAGTATTACGCATGCAGCCGCGGCACCAAGCAACCTTGACGCAGCCATTACAATGCGATCTGCAAAGACTGAGTTGCAAAACACAATAGAACTACGCGCAACTGGGTCGGAAATTGCAGCTCCAAAACCGGATCTCGACGCCAAAGCGAAAAAAAGACGATTTTGAAGCACTTTTTAAAAGGATTTTTAAAAGGAAAATTACTAGCGCCAAAATGGAGAAAATCTGCTGACAAATCACTGTCGCAGCCTTCATGCAGCCACTCCAATACGATTTACGAAGTCCAGCTGCAAAAGACAATAGTATTACGCATGCAGCCGTGGCAAGAAGCAACCTTGACGCAGCCATTTACACTGCGGGAACGATCCTACAGTTGCAAAGCACAATGGAATTCCATCGGCAACTCATCCACCAGCACCACTTGCAATCCCATTTACATTGCGGGAACGATCCTAGAGTTGCAAATCACAATGAAATTCCATCGGCAACTCATCCACCAGCACCACTTGCAATCCCATTTACATTGCGGGAACGATCCTACAGTTGCAAAGCACAATGGAATTCCATCGGCAACTCATCCACCAGCACCACTTGCAATCCCATTTACAGTGAGGGAACGATCCTAGAGTTGCAAATCACAATGGAATTCCATCAGGCAACTCATCCACCAGCACCACTTGCAACCCCATTTACAATGCGGGAACGATCCTACAGTTGCAAATCACAATGGAATTCTGTCGACCACACATGCACGAAAAACAGTTGAAACCCCATTTACAATGCGGAACCGATCCGAGACCGATATCCGACCATGATCCGACCACACACGAGACCGTCTCGCAACCGTCGCACCGCAGAGGTAGATCATCGAGGTTCGGGGACGCACTTTGTATGGAAAAACATAGGGTTTCGTGCATCTGCTATCTCTCAAAAACGCATTTCGTGCGAGACTTCCTTCAAAACTCCATCGGCAACTCATCCACCAGCACCACTTGCAATCCCATTTACAGTGAGGGAACGATCCTAGAGTTGCAAATCACAATGCAATTCCATCAGCAACTCATCCACCAGCACCACTTGCAAATCACCCATTCATCCACCAGCACCACTTGCGGGAACGATCCGACAGTTGCAAATCACAATGGAATTCTGTCGACCACACATGCACGAAAAACAGTTGACACCCCATTTACAATGCGGAACCGATCCGACCATGATCCGCCCATGATCCGAACATGATCCGAGCATGATCCGACCACACACGAGACCGTCTCGCACCCGTCGCACCGCAGAGGTAGATCATCGACGTTCGGGGACGCACTTTGTATGGAAAAACATAGGTTTCGTGCATCTGCTATCTCTCAAAAACGCATTTCGTGCGAGACTTCCTCCAAAACTCCATCGGCAACTCATCCACCAGCACCACTTGCAATCCCATTTACATTGCGGGAACGATCCTACAGTTGCAAATCACAATGCCCTGACTAACTCTTTCCCTCACTAACTCTTTCTTTGACTAACTCTTTCCCTCACCAACTCTTTCCCTCACTAACTCTTTCTTTGACTACCTCTTTCTTTAACTAACTGTTTCTTTGACTAACTGTTTCTTTGACTAACTCTTTCCCTCACTAACTGTTTCTTTGACTAACTCTTTCTTTGACTAACTCTTTCTTTGACTAACTCTTTCTTTGACTAACTCTTTCCCTGACTAACTCTTTCTTTGACTAACTCTTTCTTTGACTAACTCTTTCTTTGACTAACTCTTTCTTTGACTAACTCTTTCTTTGACTAACTCTTTCCCTGACTAACTGTTTCTTTGACTAACTGTTGCTTTGACTGACTCTTTCTTTTACTAACTCTTTCTTTGACTAACTGTTTCTTTGACTAACTGTTTCTTTGACTAACTTTTTTCTTTGACTAACTGTTTCTTTGACTAACTGTTTCTTTGACTAACTCTTTCTTTGACTAACTCTTTCTTTGACTAACTGTTTCTTTGACTAACTGTTTCTTTGACTAACTCTTTCCCTGACTCTTTCTTTGACTAACTGTTTCTTTGACTAACTCTTTCTTTGACTAACTCTTTCTTTGACTAACTGTTTCTTTGACTAACTGTTTCTTTGACTAACTCTTTCTCACTCTTTCTTTGACTAACTCTTTCCTCAAACTCTTTCTTTGACTAACTCTTTCTCCTGACTAACTCTTTCTTTGACTAATGTTTCTCTAACTCTTTCTTTGACTAACTCTTTCTTGACTAACTGTTTCTTTGACTAACTCTTTCTTTGACTAACTGTTTCTTTGACTAACTCTTTCTTTGACTAACTCTTTCTTTGACTAACTGTTTCTTTGACTAACTGTTTCTTTGACTAACTCTTTCCCTGACATTCTAAAAGTCCGTAACACGGAAGTTTCTCCCCCTAAACTTCCTTTGAACAGAACCTTTTTTTTGCTTAATGGACCGGTAGAATGTTTGCGTTTGGCTGTTGGGCCGGCATAAACATGTTTTTGAACGAAAAAGGTGCATGTCAAAATGTTATGAGAACAGTTTCTTTGCAATTTTTTTGTTTTGCTTAATGGACCGGTACAGAACGCTTTGTTTTGTTTAATGGCCGGTACCGGAATGTTTGCGTTTGGTTCATGGCAAGGAACTGCCGGTTCCCAAAGGTTGGAACTCACGGTTGCCAATGTGGGAACCACAGGTTGCCATTGCAAGGAACTGCCGGTTCCCAGAGGTTGGAACTCCTGGTTCCCAACCTGGGAACCAGAGGTTACCATTGCAAGCAACTGCCGGTTACCAGAGGTTGGAACTCATGCTTCCCAACCTGGGAACCATAGGTTACCATTGCAAAGAACTTCCAATTCCTAAAGGTTGGAACTGATGGTTCTCAACGTGCGAACCAAAGGTTACCATGGCAAGGAACTGCCGGTTCCCAGACCTTGAAACTTACGGTTCCCAACCTGGGAACCAGAGGTTACCATTGCAAGGAATTGCCGGTTCCCAGAAGTTAGAATTTATGTTTTCGAAGCTAAGCGGCTATCATTGTAAGGAACTGCGGATTCCCAAAGTTTGAAACTCATGGCTCCAAACCTGAAAAAGCATACGTTACCAGTGGAAGGATCTGTTGATTTGCAACTTTATGGTTTTGCTTAATGGACCGGTAAAGAACGCTTTGTTTTGCTTAATGGACCGGTACCGGAATGTTTGCGTTTGGTTCATGGCAAGGAACTGCCGGTTCCCAAAGGTTGGAACTCACTGTTGCCAACATGGGAACCACAGGTTACCATTGCAAGGAACTGCCGGTTCCCAGAGGTTGGAACTCCTGGTTCCCAACCTGGGAACCATGGGTTACCATTGCAAGCAACTGCCGGTGCCCAGAGGTTGGAACTCATGCTTCCCAACCTGGGAACCATAGGTTACCATCGCAAAGAACTTCCAATTCCTAAAGGTTGGAACTGATGGTTCCCAACGTGGGAACCAAAGGCTACCATGGCAAGGAACTGCCGGTTCCCAGACCTTGAAACTTACGGTTCCCAACCTGGGAACCAGAGGTTACCATTGCAAGGAATTGCCGGTTCCCAGAAGTTAGAATTTATGTTTTCGAAGCTAAGCTTCGATCATTATAAGGAATTGCCGGTTGCGAAAGATTGAAACTCATGGTTCCAAACCTGAAAAAGCATACGTTACCAGTGGAAGGATCTGTTGATTTGCAAAAAGTTAGACCTCATGGTTCTTAATGTTGTTTTGTTTTGTTTACTGAGCCGGTAACAGAACCTTTTGTTTTGCTTAATGGACCGGTAGCGGAATGTTTGCGTTCGGCTGCTGGGCCGGCATAAAAATGTTTTTGCACGAAAAAGGTGCATGTTAAAATGATATGAAAACAGTTTCTTTACAACTTTTTGGTTTTGCTTATTGGACCGGTAAAGAACGCTTTGTTTTGCTAAATGGACCGGTACCGGGATGTTAGCGTTTGGTTCATGGCAAGGAACTGCCGGTTCCCAAAGGTTGGAACTCACTGTTGCCAACGTGGGAACCACAGGTTACCATTGCAAGGAACTGCCGGTTCCCAGAGGTTGGAACTCCTGGTTCCCAACCCGGGAACCATGGGTTACCATTGCAAGCAACTGCCGGTTACCAGAGGTTGGAACTCATGCTTTTTAACCTGGGAACCATAGGTTGCCATTGCAAAGAACTTCCAATTCCTAAAGGTTGGAACTGACGGTTCCCAACGTGGGAACCAAAGGTTACCATGGCAAGGAACTGCCGGTTCCCAGACCTTGAAACTTACGGTTCCCAACCTGGGAACCAGAGGTTACTATTGCAAGGAATTGCCGGTTCCCAGAAGTTAGAATTTATGTTTTCGAAGCTAAGCAACTATCATTGCAAGGAGCTGCGGATTCCCAAAGTTTGAAACTCATGGTTCCAAACCTGAAAAAGCATACGTTACCAGTGGAAGGATCTGCCGATTCCAAAAAGATAAAAATCATGGCTCTTAATGTTGTTTTGTTTTGTTTACTGAGCCGGTAACAGAACCTTTTGTTTTGCTTAATGGACCGGTAGCGGAATGTTTGCGTTCGGCTGCTGGGCCGGCATAAAGATGTGTTTGCACGAAAAAGGTGCATGTTAAAATGATATGAAAACAGTTTCTCTGCAACTTTATGGTTTTGCTTAATGGACCGGTAAAAAACGCTTTGTTTTGCTTAATGGGCCGGTACCGGAATGTTTGCGTTTGGTTCATGGCAAGGAACTGCCGGTTCCCAAAGGTTGGAACTCACTGTTGCCAACGTGGGAACCACAGGTTGCCATTGCAAGGAACTGCCGGTTCCCAGAGGTTGGAACTCCTGGTTCCCAATCTGGGAACCAGAGGTGACCATTGCAAGCAACTGCCGGTTCCAAGAGGTTGGAACTCATGCTTCCCAACCACACAGCACCCTGCACAGCACCTTCGCCAGACTTGGCCACCGCAGTCTGGACAGCACCCTGCACAGCACCTTTGCCAGACTTCGCCACCGCAGACTGGACAGCACCCTGCACAGCACCCTGCACAGCACCCTGCACAGCACCCTGCACAGCACCTTTGCCAGACTTCGCCACCGCACTCTGGACAACACCCTGGAAAGCACCCAGCACAGCACCCTGCACAGCACCTTTGCCAGACTTCGCCACCGCAGTCTGAACAACTCCCTGCACAGCACCCTGCACAGCACCTTTGCCAGACTTGGCCACCGCAGTCTGCACAGCACCCTGCACAGCACACCCTGCACAGCACCCTTGCCAGACTTCGCCACTGCACCTGCACAGCACCCTGCACAGCACCTTTTGCCAGACTTCGCCACCGCAGTCTGGACAGCACCCTGCACAGCACCCTGCACAGCACCCTGCACAGCATCCTGCACAGCACTCCGCACAGCACACTGCACAGCACCTTTGCCACCGCCACTGCAGTCTGACAGCACCCTGCACAGCACCCTGCACAGCACCTTTGCCAGACTTCGCCACCGCGCTCGTACAGCACCCTGCACAGCACCCTGCACAGCACCCTGCAGAGCACCGCAGTGGACAGCACCCTGCACAGCACCTTTGCCAGACTTCGCCACCGCACTCTGGCACAACAGCACCTTTGCTGACTTCGCCACCGCGCTCTGGACAACCCCTGCAGAGCACCCTGCACAGCACCCTGCACAGCACCTTTGCCAGACTTCGCCACCGCAGTCTGGACAACACCCTGCACAGCACCCTGCACAGCACCTGTGCCAGACTTCGCCACCGCAGTCTGGACAGCATCCTGCACAGCACCCTGCACAGCACCCTGCACAGCACCCTGCACAGCACCTTTGCCAGACTTCGCCACCACCGCAGTCTGGAGAGCACCCTGCACAGCACCCTGCACAGCACCTGCACAGCACCTTTGCCAGACTTCGCCACCGCAGTGCAGAGCACCCTGCACAGCACCCTGCACAGCACCCTGCACAGCACCTTTGCCAGACTTCGCCACCGCAGTCTGGACAGCACCCTGCACAGCACCTGGGCTCAAAAGTTCGCCACCGAAGACCCCACCTTTGAGAAGTAAGAACCCCTATAGCTTGCCAGCTATCTGGGGAATAATTAGATGCCTATAGATGCCTTATTAAACCCTTATTAAAAACAACATGCAAACAATTTTTCAAGGGGGTACCCGTGGGTACCCATGAGTGACCCAGATCCTCAATAATGTAATTGTTTTGATGGCACCCTATTGTGCACAAAAACTTTTGGGCAATTTTTGGATTTAAACAGAATATCAATTCAAAGTAGATTGATGTCAATTGAAATCCTTACTTAAGTTGACTACAGTATCCTAAAAATTGTTGAGTGGGGGCCAGAAAATGGCAAGCAAGTGAGTAGCCCAAAATTTTTGAGGGGGGGCCACACTAACCAGTAGCCAACATTATGCGGGTAGCAACAATAAGATTTCGAAAAAAAAACGCAAGCAGAAAATAGGACGAACAGCAAAAGCCCCACTCAGTAAGTGGTTTCACGATGATCTACAGTACCAGCTGGAGGAGGAGGCCTCTCGGCCAGCTTTCGTAGCCACGTAACTATTCCACGATTCTTTAGCCCCGACAAGTTTTTGTTAAGCCATGAAATCAAACTTACCCACAAAAAAATGCTTATTTTCACGGCTAAGCCAACTGTTTTACGTGGCTAAACCTATCTACGTGGGTTTTAAAAAAATAAAATAAAAACTTTTCAGGGCTAAGGAAAAAAATACGTGGCTAAAAATCGGTCCCTATCCAAAGTATTCCAAAGTCATCACTCAGCTTCCGGCAGGCAAAACGGGCACAGGTGCAGGCTGATTCAAAGGTGCAGCTTCCCTTCACACAACAAAAGGGGTAAAGCTCTCAAGGGCTGTATTTCCTATATTTTCATCATCAATGTTTAAAAACGTCTTGAAACAACAGGGAAGTGATGCTGATGCGACACCTGGTGGTGGGTCTTCGAGATCTTGCTGCATGTGCTGCCTCTGCAGCCTGTCGAAGAAGCAATGGGGCTGTGGATGTCAAGAGAATCACACACTAACAGGGGCGGATGAAATCCCATACCTCCTGAAGTTAAACCACCAAAATCATCTAAAATCATTTGACATTATTTTGTTTGTCTGATAGCGATGCAAAGCAATCTATCGTCAGGCCTACCATGACAGGTGCAACAGTTTTGCCAAGGTGACAGACTCCCACCTGCGCCGCTGCCTCCGCTGCGTTGGCGGCTTCTCGAGCTCGCCTGGGACTTCACCAAACCAAAGCCCAGTTTCAAGGTGCTCTAAAAGGGATTGATTTTGATCGATACAAAACCCTTCTGGCATCCAACTTTTCAATGTGGACTTCTTATCGTTGGTTGGATAAACAAGTTGCACGGTTGTCTGGCCACCCAACTTTGCAGGGGGGGACTATTGGATACTGCCAGTGATACTGCTGTTACGCTGGTAGAACTGGGGCATGTACACTCAAGTACTGACATGGGCGACAGCACCTTTCCTCTGTGCCTGTGCTGGACATCAGGACCCCAGCCTGACTGCTACCACCATCTCATCGGGATCTGTCACGGATGTAGCTTGGTTGGCCATGTTGGCAGCCTGACGACCAGCATGGCAGGGATAGAAGATCATAGGACTCCCAAACCTTCGATGGGTTGAATGCTTGAGAACAACCAAGACTTACAAATCCCGAATCCCCATTTTCCTTTGACCCTCGAACTTCAATCCATACCTTGGAACAACCCCCTGCTAACTCCTAGCCAGGAAAATCTGAGCCACAGAATTCAAGCACCTCCAAGGAAGAGACTCTTGCTCGTTCCGCTGCCTCTGCTATGTCCTCCAAGGGGCTCTGGTGGAGGCTATCAAGAAAGGCAAAGCATTTTGATCAGGTCAAGTGCTGGTTATCCCTCTGAAAAGCTCTGAACGGTTTTTGATTAAGTGGGGGTGGGCACGTCCTCAGCCGTCAGTCCATTCAAGCGAATTGGTGGCCCAGGATCCATTGCTGGCGGCTGAGAAGGGTCACCTGCTGTAGGGGGAAGGGATTGAGATATGTTAAGGGTTAAGATGGTTGCATAAGAGTTTAAGAGTTAAGACATGTTAAGACTTACAGTACGACACTGCTTATATAACTGGTGCCTTCCAAAGCTCCATCAGGCAGCATCATTGCCGACTTCACATAGGACAACTTGGGAAAATATGTCTGGAGGTATGCATTCCTTAGCAGAAGTCATTTCAACCCCCCGGCACACATAAATAAAAGAATCAACACGAACCAAGCCGGCCAAGAAATCCACCGAAAAAACCTGCCAAGATACCCTTCGGCTTGGATTCGGCTGGTGTCCTTAGCTGACACCATGCCTACAGCAAAAACACGACCGCACCACCGAGGCGTTGACAGGACCTTCGCCACCAAACTCGACTATGTCGCCTTAGTGAAAAGAACGAAGTGGAAGGGCCATGACATGTGCGCATTGTGCCACAAATTCTGCTGGCGTTATGCTGCCAATCCAGTATTGCATTTTCATTGTGCTTCTCTTTTCGACCAATCGCCATATGTGGTGTCAATGCGGTCCAGCACATCCAATGAACTCTCTTCAACTGCACCGATTGGCGTCTCCTCACGCAGTGGCCCAAGGGTCTCACCAGGTTGCCCATCGCAATTCCACACCATCCATGATTTGAAGTTTCTTACCGCGGTTCTGCATGACTGGAAGCTGCTCGGAACTAATGCAGAACTGCAGAAGTGGGAAATTCATGGAAATTCCAAGAAATTCCCTTCACCAGAAGATACCGTATGTTCCAAAATGTTCCAAAGCTTCGACCTTTCCAGGAGCTTCTTTCGTCTATCCCTAACTTTCCTTCCAGTGCCCGGGTCCCGGTTCCCATCCAGTCCCAGCTCTTGTCGCCGAGGCAGTGGGACATGTCCCCGACGCAAATGAACAGCGTCGCCCTCCTGGATGCTGGACCTGCAAAGCACGGCATGCGGATTGTACCGGGCTACCAGGTTACATCAGGTTACCAACCACAACTCCAGCTTGCATCTTCCATCATCTTCCCTATGTCCAAATATGTCCTGTGGTTGCTCGAAATCATCCATTAACTTCAAACATCTTCAAACTGGTGTGATGGGATCCTGCTTCTCACAGACACACATCCGGTGGGCCGGCACTATCCGCATGCCCAATGGCGGCCTACTGATGCGAAAGACACTGCTCCCGGCAGAAACGGCACTCCTGCAGGTGAAATGCGAACTTGGCGAAACCTGAAGTCAAATCAGGATCCTCAAGCTCACAAGCTTGCAGCCGTCCGGTGCCTGTAGGAGGATCATCTGGAATCGGAGCCCACATACGCTTCGGAGGCAAGCCAAACTGGACGATGCACCCCTGCACAGCAAAGATATTGCGGTGCATTTTGGGAACTGACTGGATGGGCCGATGGGCCTGAATCGCGCGATAGAATGCCAAATTGGTCAGGTCTCCCCCGGAGACCAGTTCGATGAATCCTTGTTGCAACGCGATGTTAATACGTGATCCAATTCATCCAATTCCAGCTGGGACACTAAAAAGTAGAATGCAAGAAGCAGCACAAATGGATTTGAGTGCTTACTACTGCACCACCTCAGATTAAGGAGAATCTTCATCCCAACATGTCTCAACCAAGCAGCTACTTGCACCATGTGGAGCCCAATCCTTAGCAGGTTCAGCAACTGAATTGTTGAGGCCCTCTGAGGCCGCCTGAGGCCAGCACATGTCTCAGGATGATATCAATGGAACCCACCGTGGTGTCAAGCCTTGCAGTCCCCATGAGTTTTACCCCCCCCCCCATGCACCCGCCTCGGCTACTCCTTGGCTCGCCTCACCAGCTGCATGACGGGCCGCAGTGCCTCATCAAATGGGATCAACTCCCAGCCACTCCAGCTGTCCAAAATGTCGTCCAATGTTTCAAACTGTTTCAATATGTATATGTTCTCCTTTTTGACTCAAGGTCTTCCACACAATCCACCTCTCAGCACTTTCCGATTCTTTAGGGTGGCCTCGATATTCAGCTTGTCTTGTGGGAAGGGGTCCCTGGCAGCGGAGTGCAAAACTCGTAGCTGGAATATTCTGGGATGTTCAATTCAAAAGGCATGGCTGATTGCCTCGAATCCTCCTCACTTTTGTCCACCCGGACCTCTTTCGAAACCTCCTGACAAATCGCATACAAACACAGGCGCAACGGTGCAACCAACAACGGAATCAAACTACTCCAGTCCTCGGGCGCAACCGCCTGTCTCCGTCAGGTAGTATCTTGAAAACTCGTGCCGCTTCATAAATAATGCAGGTGGGGCTTGCAAATCTCTCAAGATAGCATATCCTCTGATGCATTCGTGCGAACCTCCAAGACCTTCAATTCCCAGTCATCAGATCCCTCTGGCTGAAGCAAAGCCTGAGCGGATTGCCATTCAGCACTGCGGTGCTAGGAGGTGCCAGTGGGCCAGACTATGCGAGACTGCAATCAAACTTGAGCTTCGGTCTAGCACGCTTCCAACTCCACATCCATCTGGAACTCGAATCTGCACTTTGTCCGAACCGTTTTTCACCGGCCTGGAGCAAGAGACTTAAGGAGGGACTGGATTCCGGTCAACAGCAACACTGACATAGTGACGATGTAAATGCAGATAGTGGCAGATGGAGATACTGAGCGGTGCGAACTGGCTTCAAGAAAAATTAAGGATCAACCGCGAAATTGCGATTGCCAAAGCAAGTTCGGTAAAGGTAGTAACAAGGAATAGAGGTTTAAGGGAAAAGTGAAAAACCAACGGACCAACGGTATTGATAGTTCCAGCAGCCGCTGCAGTAACAACCCGCAGGCAATGGTAGGCACAGTTCCTTCCTTTGTTCCTTCCTACTTCCTCGCTTGCCTGAATGCTTGCTTCATTCCTCCTCCCTCTCTTGTTCTTTCTGCCTTACTTTCTATTTTCCCCTCGTATCTTCTCCTTGTGTAGCTGTAATTCATGCTCTTTGATCCCTGGATGGCTTTTTCATCCCTTGATCCCTGCCCCCAGAAATACAATATCCATATGGCACGCGGATTGGAGGCGTGGATCCCCAAGAAGTGTGGATTTAGACAGTCATGCTTGGATGTGCATACCGGTTCCTAAGTAAGAAATATAGCCCAGCTATATAGGATACAGTATACAAGGATATACTCCAGGTATACATAGTTATATATGGGCCAACAAGCACCTCCCAAGTGGAATGCATCCTGAAGTATTCATTTGCACTTCGACTTGGACTTGAAGTCTTTGATCTGTCTGCGGTAGCAATTTGTATAGAGTGTGTGTGTGTGGCCATATGCAATACAATTTGCTGAGCACCAGACACGCTCAACACCATCCCTGGTGTTGCCTTGTTGCTGCAGGACTATCATGGAATCTTAGAATGCAGCCAGTCCACATGCTCTGCGAGCAAACTTAGGCGGTGACACCATTTGGCACTGTGACCTTTACCTCGCATAGGCTCGCAGTCACAATCTTTGATACAACTTTTCGCTCCGCTGACTCGATGCATCAGCCTGATAGTTTCGAGTCGTTGCCATTAATGCTCAGCCTCAGCAAGGTGATGATGCTAGTCTTGGAACCGTACATACCGCTTCTGATGGTTTTTCCGGGAAGCTATGTTACACATTGTTACGTCAGGTCCGCTGGAACATGAAGCAGCTTCTGAAAAGACGGGTGAAAAGACGGGCATTTGAGGCCTTGGTCAACTCAACTTCCTGGAGAACGTGCTACGCCGACCTAACACATGTCCTCGACCTCTCTTGGGCTCCCACCCGCAGCTTTGGCGGGACGCAGGGCTGGACCCAGGAATCTTGAGCAACTGTTGCAACAACGTTAGACTGTCCAGGACTGTCCATGTGTTTTTTTCATTCGCAAAGTTGGAGCCTGTGTGTTACCTGTGCATTGCTTCTTGATGTTCATCCACGCTGTGCTTTTGCATGGATCTCAAACAAGCAGCACTCTCCCTAATTTGAGCATCACATGGGCAACCGTCCATTGTCACAAATTCAGCTCCACACAAAGCTCCTCCATCAGCCTTCATCAGCTGAGTCCAGTGCTTACTTTGGTTCCCATTTATGGTCAACCCACATGGTTGAGGCATCTCGCCCTTTTCGCGGTAGCACTTTTCATCTTCATTACGCAACTATTCTTGGAGGGCACGAAGACAAACTCCAAATTGAAGCGCTGGTTTCTGCTTCTTCACATGTCTGTACAGAAACGCCGTCGCAACAGGGTAAAGGGCTACTAAACATTCCCATTAATTAATTCCGGATGTGGACTGGACAGTGCCAAATCCAAATCATTCCAAAGAGCACGAGCTCATGATGTAGCCACCCATGCCAAGCTGTACAAAATGGGCGGCATACTCCTTGAATGTCCAACTCTGTAAGTAAACTTCGTCACAGAGTGGTCACCCCCTTCTCCCCGACAAGTTGCGATTCAGCTGATCTGCGGTGGCGCGGGCTGTCTTCAGTCGTAGTTTCAAGGGCTGCAGCTGGGATGCAGTGTGCCTGAAGCACAAATGTGGCCCCAGGTATGCCGCTAGCTGGTTTATATCCTCAACTAGTTCAATCTACCATAAAGCCAACACTTGACCTACTGAACTAAACCAACTTGGATTTGATACGTCAACTATGGCTCCGTAGAAATCACTATAATTAAATCAGAGTTGATTGGTAATCCATAGTGGAGTAAACCCTACAAGGTGGTGCCCCCAAGTTATGTCTGTTGTATAAATCCATCTAACTAGAGATATTACATGATACATCTACTACGAACCAGAGTTGATGAGTGAAATCACTATAAATGACTATAAATCACATCTGTGACAAACACGGAAGCTGGCAGCTGGCGCCTCACCAATTGCTGACGAAGCTTGAGGTCCCTGCCATTTGCGGGAGTGCCCTTAGAATCAGGAAAACAGCTCATGGGCCCCATGGGCCGTTTGCAATGAGCCCCAGATTCTGCATTTTTGAAAGGATTAGCGGTGCGATTTATCAAAACAAAACAATCGTTGAAAAAAGCGAACAAAAATGTGCTCCATACGTGCCCTACATGCAGCTATAAGAGCAGCATCATGTTGACGAAAAGATGCTACATGCTGCTGTACAAGGCATTCATATTTATATTTACGAATAGTGCTCAAAGGTCACGTTGGTCACCTTATAGAAGCAGATTCCCTTTGATTTAAGTCGCTAAACATGCTAAACCATCAATGAGGTGAGCTTGCTGGAGGTGGCCTTTCTCTCACCTTTGCCAAAGCTATCAAGCCACGTCCAGCTGTACCAAGCACGCAGAAATTGCAGCCTCAGCAGCATCTGCATTTCCACCTTAGTTTCAGCCAACCGCTGAAGTATGGCTATGGCCGCTGCATTGGCTGGAAGCCTGGCAATTATACTGGCATCCGGGGCACGGCTTTGTTGCACTGCTTCTTTGCAGTCCTCAAGAGGATTTGAAAGGAGGCATAGCGAAACATGAAGTGTCAAGGGTATCACCAGGCACCCATATCACAAGTTTTATCACAGGCACCCTCGCCTCAACAGCCTTCTGCAACGCAGGATCTTGTCCTTGAGTCCTTGTGCAGCAAGGCATCAAGATCTCGTCGTCAAACGATGGCTCAAAACCATTTACAAACAGCTGAAGACTGTTTGGAATTTCATGATGTCACACCCACTGTTCAATAAATCATGGCACCATCCGCCACCCAAAAGATACAGGGTCTACAAGCCAAGCAGCTGCCATTCCTTGCGTGACTCGAGTAGCTTTCGAGATAGCCCATCGAACTGATTGACATGTGTGAAGAGGCTTGTTAGATGTTCTGCCAGCCTCGGTGGAAGTGATGTGCTTGTGGCCTAGCAGCCTAGCATTGTGCGCATCCTTGGGCTCTCTTCCCCCGTTGTAAATCTGAGCGTCTGAGTGTGGGCAATCATGATCTGACGATGGGTCTCTGAAAGGCATTCTGGCAGCTGATCCTGCACTCGTAACTTACACGAAGGAACATCGCAATACGCTCCGACTGTTCTGTCCTTGTGCCACCGAAGTACAGCCTAACGGCATAACACATCAATTTAGACAATGACAAGCCGACTCAGCAAAAAAGAAATCCGAAGCTCGACCAAAGATGACTAAATGGCGAACGCTAATCTAGACCATCCCAAGCCACTCAAATCAAATGCTTGTTGCTTGTCTATGAAGTAGTGTAACATAGTGCAGCTATGGCACCACACTTCGCTGACACCTCTCGCAGCAGGTGAGCTTCAGGTCCCCAGTCGAGAAGCCCAGATTGACAGTGAAGTTGCAATGCCTCAAGCCACCATGGGTTGTTCCATCCCCGGATTCCATGGATAGCGTTTGCCCATCCTTGCTCCATTGCATGACTTTGCGAATCTACTTACAGTACATTGAGTTGTTGGGCCTTTCCCTTGTGCTTGCCAGCACGCAAGGTGATGTAGCTACAGGCTGTCATCGCACTTGTAGCTTTTAAATGCTAACAAAAGATCCCACAGGAGAGATGTCCAATCCATGTGTATCTGGTGCAAGTTTTTCCCTTGATTATTCTTAGGGAGATTAGCGCCAGCGCTATCTGGAGTAGTTGTGGCTATCAGGCTCTCTGCTTCACACGTCAGTAGTTGTCCATATCTATATTACGTATATACGCCTATCGCGGCTTTTGTCTGTAATCCGAACAAAGCAGCAGGAACAACCCAACAAACCCCACACGAAGACACACAAAGACCTATCTAAGACCCACCTGATAAGAACCAGCAGGTTGGAACTTATGTTGTAAGAAAGATAAAGATGAAAAAAATGGAAAAAAAAATCAATCTTCAAGTAGTCGATTCAATTCGACCAAAAAAAATCCGTCACCAAGGTGCTGCTCGCAATGCCAGCGCAAACAAATCATGCAGCGATCAGCTGGACGGTATTCGTCCGCCTCAACTCGCATCCCGCTGACATATGTGACATATTGTGACATATTTTCAATATTTATCAATATATATATATATAGATATAGATATCCAAAAAAAAAAATCCAATAGATATTTATCAATGATACAGTATAGGACATCGCAACGACCAAAATGACCAAGTCAAGCTCTGAGATTGCAAAGCTCGCCACATTGTAGCCGCTTTTGCTGCTCACTCTGGCATTGCAATGTGCACAGGTCTGACCAACTTCTGTGGCTTCCCTGAGTTGTCCATGGGCCTGGGCCACGTGTGGGGAAGCTTGGGAGCTTCCAAAGTCCATTTTGTACCGCACGGTGCCAAAATTGCCAAAGGATATCAAATTACCTCAGTCTCAGCTTCTTTCGGACGGTGATGTATGGTGTGCCTCGAAGTAGGGTAGCTGTTGCAAATCTCCAGAGTCGATGATGGACAACAGCCAGTCCTGAATTCGAAAGCTGGAGAAAGAGCCACGTCAATGGGGAGGATGTAGCAAAGGCCGCCCCCAAATAACATCAAATAACATTGAAATAACAATAATAAATTGAATCCTTTAGAAACTTTGGACTTTGCACCTCCTGGCGCTCTGTAACCTTGCACCCACCGGACAATCTTGCCAAGAGTCCAGTCTGCTGGGCATGTCCTTCTTTCGCCTCCTGGTTGCTGGTTGGATAAAAGCTTTTGACAATGATTTGTTTCTGTGAAACATCATGTAGACTCAGTGCAGACAGTTCAAAAAGAAGCCCACAACTCAGTTCCACGCTCGGCATGCTTCTGCCGGAGGCTCAAGAAACTTTGTGTGTGGTCCTCATCAAACCAGGCACCGTATGGCACCGTTCTTTTGATTGCACACTGCAATGAAGTCCATGAAGGCTGAAAGGTTACGTCGATTACGTTTGCCTGTCTGACGCTGGGGTCTCCAGGACGGCAAGCAGTTCCAGCTCGTGTCGGGGCCATCGGGGCAGACCTGGGAGAGGGCCATCTTTTTTTTTCTGAAGTCAACAGATCGAATCTTATTGAAGTCTTATTGGATCAAAGCCACCCATCTATGGACCACCTGGTCCAAATCCTCTCGAGCCTCACCTTATTAATCCGTCCATCATAATCCTGGAATCCGGCTGAGAAACCCCAAAGAGAAGAATCTGTAAGCCTCACTGGACAAAATGAGAAAAACATGCTCACTGGTGTCACTGGTGCAAATGCCAAGAGACGACTTTGATGGAGCTGGTAGTGCTGGCTGCATCATGGAATTCATTCTTCGAAGACAGCTCCACCACTGAAGGGTGTTCAAGGATACCAGCATCTATGGGGCTGCAAAGGCGCGCAGGCCAGGATTGCTGAACGGTGGAGCAATGCTGCTGTCAAGCTGTCAAGCTGGATCCATTTCCACAAGAGTACAGCTCATCATATTCTAAAATGCTAGTTAGCCTTGATTGCACGGTGATGCTTGCGCAAGAGAAATGCATGCCTTCCATATTAGAATGTATATATGTGCATGTATGTATATGTACATGTGTGTGTGCGTGTGTTGTTAGCATGTGCCACTTAAAATTGTTCTACTGTGCGCAACCAAATTACATTTCTGCCATTTGCGCATGGGAAGATGGAATTCAGCCTTTGATGAGCTAAAAGCCATGCAACGACCGGAAGTGCAAGTGAAGCGTGGATGGTGCACCCAAACTGGAAATCGAATACTGTTTGGGCTGTTGAGGTGTCAGCAGCACAGTTTGATGGGACTAAAGCCTTTTTGGATTTGACAGACACCTGGAACTTTGCCAGGATCAAAACAAGAACATTTCTTTAACATTGCTTCAAATGCCCCAGGCTCTGGAAGGTAGCCATCTTGGCCACTGGGGTATCCGAGTTGGCCACGCAGCCATCACAAAAAATCCGAATGACATTGCCTCTTCGGTGGCAACCACACGGCCATGAGCAGCAAGCTTGGTGGAACTGAGCTGATAAGAGCCAAGTCTTCTCCAGCACTGTGGAACTTAGAGCGGGCAGAACAGGGACAAGAACAAGTCTCACATTACATTCAACAAATATAACACGCCTAGGCATGACTCAATGTTGACTCCTGAACACGTTGCGCATGTTGGGGTTGTGAATGTGTAAGCCTCTGACTCCTGCAAACGGAAACTCTGTGATGTCGGTGGGTGGAGTCGCAGATTGCCACACATCATATGAATCGCTGTGCGGAAGCGGAAAACCATTAGGGCCTCGCTGACACAACAAGAAATAGAAAGACGGGCAGAGAAACAGACAGGCAGGAACAGATAGTCTGAAGGGATACCAACAAAAACCAAGGCCAAAGCTCAATTGCAACTCTATATATATAATTATATATATTATATATATACACACAATAGATATCTTGGCAGAGACGCGCAGTCCAAAGCAAATGCAGATCGATGTATCAACAATAGTTCTAGCATTGCAAACCCTTCCACGCCATTCTTCGCTGATAAGCTCGCGGCCAGGTGCCAGAGCCCCACCATAGCTGCCGGCATAGAGTGGCAGTGTGGTTCCCACTGCAGAGGCTGGACCCCTGGAGACACTTAGCTGCGGGAACCCATGGAAAACCCCTGCTTAAAGCCTCTCAAATTTGAATGGCCCATGTCCACATCCTTTGACAGTTACACTTTATACACTTTTACCTGGGGTTTTCAACTTCATCATTGACATGTTGAATTGTCATGTGGTTCTTGGTATCTGCAACTCAGCATAACTTAGCCAAGGCCAAGTGAAAAAATCGCAGCTGAAAGGCCCCAGTGGTGGCAGCTCTGGCAATGCAGCACCAAGCCCAGCTCCGAAACTCGGCAACCTCGTTGCAGATGGTGCAGCCGCTGGTGCAGCCGCTGGTGCAGCCAGTGCAGCCCAAGGAACGGAGCCAATGGACCAACTTTGGCTGGATCTGGTGGGGGCAAAACAGTTCGCCCAACTTTGCCAGACTCCCCAACCTGACAAGATTCAGCACTGTTCAGCTGACTTGGATGACGTTGGATTCATGTCCAGCTGTCTAGCTTGTGCCATACAAATGCCTGCAGAAGGGTGGCAGCACTTTTTCGATCTGGTCGAGTTAGCGATAAAGCCTCAGCTCCAGTTCGTTGCCTCAAGTGAAAAGAAATTCTGGATGTAGACAATGGTTTCATATGGTTTCATATGACATACATGCAATTCAGCAACATGGTGCATTTTTTGCAAAACTTGGCGCTCTGTGCTCGCCAAGGCAGCTGATGCGGGCCACTGACCGACTCGATGCTCTTCTGCCTCCATGCGCTCGGTTGCCTCGGTCAAGCCATGGCTTTAATCGACCTTTAATCGACTTTCAAATATCCAAATATGTTGAAAAGAACAAAGACTTGAAACCAACAAATAGTTTTGAATCCTGCTTGATCTCAGCCTCGCTGGACCGCCTGGTGTTGAGAATTTCGTAGCAAGTGACTGCACGCGCCAATGCCTTCCACATCGCGGTCTCAGCTGACATAGTTGGTGGACCTCGTTGATATCAGGCAAGTGTGGAGACAGGTCTCACTGGCATCCCCAAAATTGCAGGTGTGACTTACAAAGAAACACTAGAATAGAATATACTTCGTCCATGTCGTTACTCCTGATTTGGCAAGTTGGTGCCACCAAGATTCCGAAGGCAGGCGGTGCATGCACATCCGTTGTTTTTGGTGCATCCAGCACACTGCCCACTGCATAAACAGCCTGACCCAGCCAACCCCAAGTGAACACAGCCATGAAGTCACCATGGTGTACGGTAAGGTTGTGACTGGGAAAGCTGGACCAGATCCGCCAACCACTCGATTCCTGGGCTGTGGCAATTTCTGGCAGTGTCATTTTTGTTTGTAGCTTTCAGACTGCCGAGACGCATGGTGGAAAAGTTGGAGAGATGCGGAAGTAGGCCCAGCGAACCGCAAAGATACCCATCATTCGCACTAGGATAATAAAGGATGCAAGTACGAATATGACTGGGGCAGTGTCTCAAGAGTGAAGGGCATTCTCTGAGCAGCTCTATATAGTGCCCCGTCTCTTTTGCTGAAATGCGTATCTTGGGCTTGTCAATGCACCGTCTTGTCTGACAAATTTATATAGATGGGCAAAACTGTTTGCTTTCCTGGATCTGTGATGTATGGTCACTGTTGTGGTGCCTAAACTGAAGGCCAGCGTCAGCCAAAACCCAAGGTCACAGACAGCGCTTTTCGCAAAAATCGAAGGCACGAATGGATGAAGTTTTCCAGGTTCGCTTCAAGTTTCATGCAGGCATCGGGGCATCACAACTCTTTTCCGCATCTTTGTGGAAGTACGGCATTCGATTTGGAACTCATGCAGTTGAAACTCCAGGCAGCTCAAAAGCCCGTGCTCACTGAAACTGACTCCAAAGCCTGCAAATTAGGTCAGTCGTCAATGGTGGACATGCGTGATAAGTTACAAGATGCTACACGCCCAGTTCTCCCCCGTAATTACCAAAACCTGCTGAGGCTTCGGCAACTGGTGCTTCGTGATCTGCTGATGTGCCACCCTGCCCAGTCTGAAAGAGCAAGTTTGCATACAAACTTCAAATGCCCAAACAATGCGCACTTGATGGATGCTGACAGTTTGCTCAAGTGGAGGCGCCTTGCATCTTTCAACAAAAGTTGCGACCTGCATGGGCTCTCCTTCTCTCCAACTGGAGACTAATCAAGAACTCAAGATCATCCGCGCAAATGGATCAAATGGTCTCTGTGGCACTTGCCTGTTGCAACATCTGACTCCGAATGGCCAAACGTCGCGTTTGTAGGTGCACCTTGGGGCCAGGTGAACTCAGACTGGAATCCTTACACCCAGCGTTGCGGTCTTGAAAGTTTCCGATTTATTTGTCGCTTGAAGGTTTGCTCTGCTTTTCCGATGTAACGACAAGCACTAGCCAGCCGTGCAATGCAGGTGACAGTAGGTGCTTGACCGCAGCTTCGTTGCAGGCTTTCAAATCAGTGAAGTTCAGCGTCAGCCTGATATACAAGAAGTCAAACCAAAAATAAAATAGAGAAACACTGTAAAAACTCCCGCAGCAAGCCTGCATCCATTGACCGAAATTTCTTGGGGAGTCTGGTTTGATTCCACTTGCCATATATAAGGTGCAAACGTGAAGTAGGTGCTGATTGGTGGGTTGTACCTGCACCCGCCAACCACCAACCATGAAACGCAGTCCTCCAAATCCAGCAGGTCAGCAGCTACTAGCAACAAGGCCAACCGATTGTTCAACCGATGCTGTCAGGTCACGCCACGGCTTCTCCAGGCTTCATGCCAGGTTTGGGGGCGTTCATTCCGATCCTCATCTCAGATATCTCAGCCCAAATTGTAAACATCGGCCTGAAAAAATCTGTATGATTCCAGGGCCACTGAAAGCCTTTAGGATCTTTAGGGTGATGATGATGCGCAGGGATTCTGATTCCCACAGGTTCTTCCAGGAATGCGCATGAGCTCCAAGACTTTGACTGGAGCGTTCGCGGGTCACTTCTGTCGATCAGCGATTGAACCTGGCATTTGGCATTCAGCAAACCGGCTCCCTTAAATCTTGAGCCAGGTGAACGATTTGAATTGACGATCTTCCACTCATCACCTGCCAAATCGGCCACACAGTGGTCACAACCTTAGCAGCAGTGGGTGTACACCTGAAAAGGCACGAAGTATCACGACATTGCATGTGCGCAAGTCATATGCCTTTACTTACTTGCAGCCTGTTGCATCTTCTCAGGGCGCAGCTGCCTCATTGGCATTTTCCGTGTCAGCCTTCATGGAGTCTTCAGAGTCACTCTATGGCATTCCCATGATGCAAGTGTTGCCATGTGTTGGCCATGTGGTGCCATGCGGTGCCTGTGCCACAGTCTGCTCTTCACACATTCACATCATCTGAGTCATCTGAGTCATCTGAGTCATCTGAGTCTCGCGACCAGAACCAGCCAGGCAGGATCCAAGACAAGGTGACGCTGCATGCGCTGGGCCCTTAATGCAGGCTGGGCTAAGATCTTGCTGTACAATTTTCCGTGCCTCTTTGCATCACCGTGCAACTATATATAATGCTAGGACCCCAACGAACTCGCCTTTGCTGATGTGAAACTGCAGCCAATACCTGTCAGAAGACTTTGAGTGGGAAGCTCTGTGACATTCCAAAGTGACTTCAGGGCCCTGCAAAGTCACACAAGGTGAGCAGAAATAGAAAACACTTCTTTTGTGCAGCGCTTTGGCAATAAAGTTCATCGTCCATGTCACTGCTTCGTGACTTGGTACGGCGAGACATCAGCATCACTTAGATGGCTGAAGGTTTGAAGATGTTCGAAGATTTTCGAAGGACTCTGCCAGTTTTCAAGCCTTGACCTCTCATTTTTGACCCCGTGAAGTCGAAAGCATGAGAAGCAGGCTCTTGGCAGGCGTCAGCTAGCTACAAGTTTTAGGCAGAGTCTTTGGAAGGCTCGGAGGAAACTTCATGTCTTTTCTCCGACTCTCCGACCCTTTCTAATCTTTTATAAAGAAAGCGATAGAGTACCGCAAAGCTTGCCTTGACCCGTGAAGAAGTTTCCTGAGAGTCGTCAACTGCCCACCGGCTACGTTGGGTGACTTCGAATTTGAAGAGCTAAAAATTTTGCTCTCCACAATGCCTAGCTCGTCTACTTGCACTGCATATGGTAGCGAGGTCTGTGACATCTGGCCCTTGAATTGGAATCTGAGTGGAAACATATAAGACATTATAAGTTAATTATAAGACTATATAAGACTATAGCCTCACGTCAACAGGGAGCTGAACTTGGTGAAATCATCGGATGGCAGTGCGGGAAGGCTTGAAATCTTCTTCATGTACGCGTTGGCAGAGTGACCACCCCTTAGTTCTCGAAGGAAAATGCATCAGAAGCATGAAAAGGCAATGGAACACAATAGAACTGAAAAAGGACTCAACGGGTGTCATTCCTCTTTTCTCCCAAGCAGCCTGGCACCTACGGAATCCCCACGATGTTTAAATGTTTGCATAGTCAGGCCAATGCCACGCACATGTCATCAAAATGTCGAGCTGAGCAGCAGCTCGATCTGCCTGTTCTCATGGCTTCGCCTCAGGAAGCAATGCAGCTCTCTTTTTCTTTGGAAGTTGGAATAAGAGAGGGTCTGATGAGTCTGATGTCTGTATGTTATGACTCCATGTTGGTTGTCGATATTTGTTCTTTGCCATGGATGTTTCTTATTGAGGAGGGTTCTTGGTATATTTGCTGACTTTTCGTTGCTGCCGTGTGTTATGTGAGGGTTTGGGCTGGTGATCGATTAGTTCATGTGTGTTTATTGGGATATGCTAAGGTGATCGGTTTATTCTCTCCAAATTCCGATGCCAACTCACCAGCATTCAAGAACTCTTATTGGTGAATGCGTGTGTGTCTCTCCTTTCCTTAGATCTGTTATCGCTCCTGCCTACAAAAGTGATTGAAACCCAACAGATTCACTGTTGGGAATTGCCATGTGGCACTCTGTTTGGTTTTGTCCTTCCAACTCACGAAACTTATGATAAAAATGTCCGTTCATTCCAAATGGTAAGCTCAAGCAGTTGACGACGGTCTCTTTCAATCAAAAACAGCTGCCTTGCACAACATGTCTTTCAAAAGACAGCAAGTAATTACAGCCCTTTCAGACTGTGTCAAAAGCCAAGCGGCTGCAAATCCCTTGCGTGCCGAAAGCTGTCCGCCAGGTCGTTCCTCGAAAGCAACTTCAACCCACGTATATACCTTCTAAGAGGATATGTGCACAAAACAATGATCATGTATCATATGTCTATATAATATTTATGTGTATATATATATATATATATACACATTGTGTGTGTGCGTATGTCTGCGGTGCGTAATTACGCGGGCATAAAAAAAAGGTGTGTGTGTGTGTGCATACATACGTATGTTCAGTACCTAGTTGTATAATCAGACTTACATAAATAAACTTTGAATTTCTTTGATATATAGCATGTTTGTGTGTGTGTGCGAGTGCGCGTGCTTGTGCATGTCCGTCGACATGCAAGCGCGGTATGATCATGCAGGCAGAAATACAGATGCAACCCACCTCAAGTGGGGTACCAGGAAGTGCGCACGCACTACTTCTCGAAGATGATGGCCGTGCTGTATTTGAAAAGTGGCAGGGAGTCACCAAGTTCCGAGCCACTCCTCTTGAAATTTACACTTCAACCAAGGTGCCTGAAAGCCCTGTTGACTTCTCTTGCCCTCTCTGTTCGTCGATCAACGAATTCCTGCATCTCTGCATATTCCTTGTGGTCCCTTTCCTAAGAGTTGCTGGTGGAAGGCTCAGAGCAGTTTGGACCGCTCAAATGCTTCAAATATTGCCCAAGCGAATCTGTTGGATTGCACAATCGATATACAACACATCTACATTGTTTCCACGATGCTGTATTTTTCTTGCGCTGAGCTCTTTCACGTGCCTTCACGGCTGCATGCGTTGGAATCAAGCATGATTTGAATCCCACCAGGGTGGTAACAGTGCTCATAAAACTTCACGCTGCGTTTAAAGCCCTCGCCTGTACATGATCGATGGCCCGCTGCTCCTGCAGGGTCTTGTTTTGTCGTCGCAGGACTTCTCGATTCAGACCTGCAATCTGGTCCTCAGCGACAGCATCAATATGGTCTCACCAAGTCTAACCTGTATGGTCTCACCAAGTCTAACCTGACGTGAGCTATTGAATCTCGTGAAGCTCGGTACAGTCAAGAGGCATCCGTGAATAGTGATCAGTATAACAACAGTAAGAGCAATAACTTTCACTATGTTCAATCATTTCATGATACTTAGCTGTATTAAACTGTAAGACGCAAAGCACTGATTCTTTACCAAGTGTCTGCATTTTTGTGACCCTCCAAAGCTTCCAAGCTGTTCATCTGAAACTGCTGTTTCGTCGCAATCCTTGGGAGTGGGAGTCGATCCCGATCCTTGCTATCATCTGGACAGCTGGTTTGAATGTGTTTTGTCCATGCCATATTTGCATCATTGTCTGTCCATCCAAATGGATTTCCTCTGCATTTTCCTCGCCATTCTGGAAAGGAATGCAAGCCGTCGCCTAATAAATTGACCAGTTTCTCTTGAAGCTCTTTGCGGAGCCGTCGCTCCTGGTCCTGTCAACAAACTCATGTGAAACTCGTGTTGGAGTTGGAGTGTTTATGGTAGGTGCTGGACATGCCATGGACACTCATTGCATACCCATTACATGCTCCTTGCATGATCCTTGCATACTCGTTACATACAGTACTCATTTTGTACTCCTGGCATCTTTTTCTACTGTGTCCACAGTCGTTTCCTTCTTCTCTTTCTTTTTGGACTCCAATCTTGCCGCTACTTCGATCACGACATCTTCTCTCTGCCGGTCCTTCCTTGGCATTGCAACAACAGCACACATGACAACCTTCAATGCGCAGACTGGGTGCTCCCTTGCACTCTCTCTCTCTGGACTCTCTCGGCTTGACCAAGTGGCTTGACTTCTTCCTGGAGCTTCTGCTTTCCTCGGTGCAACTTTTAGAACTGTTTACTCCATGGAGAAAGTGTGCAAGTTTACATGTAATATCATGTAACCAAGCTGCGCAAAAGATCTCTGTTTTCAATCATCTGGTCCCTTGCTTGCTCACGAACTTTTGCCAAAAGCTGGATCTTCTCTGTCAACATCTCCTCTTTCTCCACCTGGCATCTGACGTTGGGCATTGAACTTGCTTGAATTAAAAACAAGCTCGGCAGCTCTTTGTCTCCAAGATTCTTGGGCCTTTTTGGCCAGCTGCTTCTCTCGCTTCTCAAACACCATCCTGGAACCGATCCGCTTTGACGTGCTTCGTTTGACATCGGACACGCTTTGATCCATAACCGCGGTTCCTCGAAGTGCCCATGAGACGCCCAGTCCTTTCATGCTGCGCTTGCATGACCTTCAGCCGCTCCTTCAACTCTGCCCACGACATCTCTTCCAAGAGTCCATGACCAGCCACCTGCCGACACGAACAGGAACCATCATTGACCGCAGTCATGACTCATGACATCCAGGCTGTGGTTCCATGTGGAGATCATTAATTACTGTAACTAAACTTGCATTTTGATGAATCTGTCTGTGCATGGTTGTTGTCACTGTAGACGTCCACAAAGGTCGGGATCCAACTAACGCTATGTGCAAAAACTGTGCTGCTCACATCCAAGCCTCTGCACGATCAAACACCTTGGCGGACTCTCGTGGGGCCCTCTCCAAGGCTCGAATTTGAAGTATGAGGTCTTTTCTTCCTCAGTTGCACCCGAAGAATTACTGAGTGCCACCGCTTCCACAAGCTCCACTAAGCATTAAACTTTCCATCTCAAGTTCATCCTCTCGCTTCTTCCGGGCCAACTCAACCTCCTTCTCTCTCCGGCGTTGCCTTGATATACGGGCTAGGTACATGCTACGTAGCTGCTACAAACTCAAACATATCCACAGAAATCCACAATTACTTCAACATTCCACGAAGGCTTTTTCTGGTGATCAGGTCCACCATTTTCCGCTATGTGCTGCCATGCTGCTCCGCATTTTCGTGCTTGACAATCAGCACCTCCTGCTCTGCAATTCGTGCCTGCCAACAGCAAATGAATTAAAGACGGATCATCAACCAGGCCCAGACTGGGCAGGCAGGGCACCTAATCACCTGATATCACCTGGGCTCAAACAACCTGCAAACCTTTTGCTAATGTTGCTTTGCAGCTTTCCCTTGACCCATCTAAAACTCGCTTTCCATGACATATGAGACTAAAAATGTTGATTGCCTTCTCTCGCTCCTCGCAAGTTTGATCTACCACCTTTTGCTTCTCTTGCAAGTCGGCTTCTTGCCTGCTGGTGGCCCCCGCAAGCAACTTGCCAGCCCAAAACGGCTTCAAACATCTTGATTCATCATGTTGGGCAAGTTGTTGTATCGGTCGTTTGGCTTTTTTGCTGCTAAGTACGGCCAAGCTGCTCTCTCTCCTTTCGATCCTTGGCTCATGCACAAACCCCGACAGAGTTTGACAGCATCCTGTTGACTCTTGGTGCCGCTCGCATGGGATGCGAACAAGCTGCAATTTGAACTTGAGTTCCTTTTTCCTGGTGCCGGGGCACGGAGCTTCCCAGCAGGATCCCTCTACACTCCGCTAGCTACCATCAACTAAATCAACCGAACAAAGTCTACGACAAAACTAGGTGAAACAACACGCCCAATGTCATCTTGATTGGGCGCCGCTTTCTTGAACACTCTCTCTCTCTCTCTTTTTCTGTGGTGTTTACTCGCAGCACACCAAATCATGCTACAGTCCAAGTGTCTGATGCTCCGCTTGAATCGATTTCAGCCTTGCGGCTGCGTCTTGCGCTTCAATGGCACTGTCCCGCGCCAGCTGGGTTTGAATAAGCCGTTCCTTGATCCTGGCCTGCTCATCCAAATCATCTTTCCTGGGAGAAGCAGGGCAAGGCAAAGCAAGGCCTAAGAGCCAGCAACGCAAAACATACACAAATGTCTGGCGCTCAAACTCTCTTCATAGACTGCGTTGCCCTTGGGATCTCTATTGGCAAACTCCCCCCAAGGAGAAACTATATAGTCAACTAATTCATTTGTCTCTTAATGGTTGATGCAGGTGGGGCTCGTTCGCATCTTGTCTTGCCACTCATAGAAGCCAGAAGCATCATGCAGTTCGGCCTCATATTGCTTCAGCAGCTCAGAATCCTTGGCCATCTTTTGCCGAAGGCGGGCATCCTCCCTGAGCACCGAGGAAACTGTTTGCCTGACGATAGCATCATCACGTGGCATAATTCTCTTGTTGGGCTTGGGCTGAAAGGTGCATTCCGCCATGAGTTTCTTTTCCGCTTCCTGCTTGAGTTCCTCCCTGATACCAGCATGATCTCGACGTTTGGCAGTCTCGAAAATGAATTCATCAGTAGAGGAATACTTCGCAGCAATCTTGGCCTTCTCTTCCTCTGTTTGCCGTGCCCTTGCCTCTTCGATCTTAGCCAGGTTGGTCCTGTTGATGTAGCTGGGCACAGGGTTTGCAACAAGGTCCTTCTCAATGCTGTGCTCCGGGTCCGGGATCAGCCTCACAAGGCTTCCAAACGAAACTATGAAACAACCCGGGTAACCTTCAAGCAGCAGAATCCTGTGCCACTTGCAGAAATCGCTGTAGTACGAATAAAATCTCTAAACCTGCCCTCTGTGTGTTGTGGTCCCCTTTTCCCTTTTCTGTGGCCTGGGCTTCACCGCTGTTAAATTGAAGGGCTGAAACTCCGTCAGAGGTTTCTGAGACTTCACAGTCCCAGGGGGGCCAGTGGCACCACAAGACTTCAACATGCCAGTGGCTTTGATTTCCATATCATTCATCAGAGGTCGCAAGAGAGGCTCTTTCATGTGCAACTTTTGGATGACATCCTGCAACGGGGAAACACATTTCGGAGATTCGTTTCGCAAAGCCTGCACACTAAATAAATTATAGCACAGCTATATAGAAATTATAATTACACGTAATAATATAATGTATGTATGTATGCATGTGTGTGTGTGTTTTTTAAATACCTAAATGTTGTTCAATTTCATATGTATGTATGTATGTATGTATGTATGTATGTATGTATGTATGCATGTATGCATGTATGTATGTATGTATGTATGTAAACAATGCCTGATGTCTCATGAGAGGATCGGTGCTCCTTTTCAAGATAGTCTGGGTCATAGTGCTTCAACCACTCTTCCATCACCCATCTGTGCAGCTCGTCGCCGTCCATGGCATACTGCCTCAGATAGGAACACTCGGTTCAACCTGTTCCTGGATCAAGTGACTGACCAATCATGATAGTGTCTCGTCTTGAAGTTCAGGTGCAACAAAGCAGAAATGGCTGGAGGTGATCCGTAGCCACAGTTGATGAATTGGCGAAAATTCTCAATGCCCACGTCTTCCAGCCTGACGAGTGGAACCCCACAGACCCTATGGAGCTTGCCTACACCGTGCTTGCACCTGGCTTGCACCTTGCAGTTAGGTTTTAAAAATGTTTAATATCGTTTAAAAGGTTTAAAATGTGCACGTTGACAGCACAGCCAGGCCTAAAGAAGAGCAGATAGGCCAAGATTTTGTACAAAGACTGCTCAGATCTCAAAGCAGTAGCTGGAGCTTTGTAGATAAAGCTGGTGACAAAAAGCTTCAGGAGCTTGCTGTATCGATAGCAGCCATAGAAGACCTGGTGGATAAATTTCAATTCCACCTCTCCAAACAATGGATTCTTCAGCATCGGTGCTTCCTCGAAGAAGGCATCCACAGTGCTTGCTTTTGGGTTGAAGGACTCCAGGAGATTGGTACTCGTTTTCCTGACACCCGAGGTTTGGGAAACTCGAAAAACTCGATACTTACACGGAAAGAGGATGTAAGAGGCAAGTGGGAAATAGTGGGAATACATCCAGACTCGAGAGGCACCCAAATGATGGCAGGATAGTTGAAAGACTGAAAAATAACAATGGTATGCATGGATTTGGACACTGAATGATCGGGTCAACGTGCAAAATGCTAGTTTCAGATATGAAAGGTGCGGGACAGCGTGCCAGGTGCCCTGCCAAAACATTTACCCGAAGGGCAAGTGTCAGGAGCAAAGCAAATCTTGCGGAGTCATCCTGAGCATTCTCTGATGGAAGACCCATGTGCACCACCCAAAGCGCTTTGGGGTGGAGGGGCCTCTGTGCGTCAGCCAAAAAAACTGACGGAACAACGTGAATCTGTGTTCATACTCTTGACCGGAACTCAAAGCCACTTCACCGCAATACAAAATCCTTTTGCAATTTGCTTGGCTTCAAGCCCAAGCGATCACCAACTCTCAAACACAGAAAACACAGATGTGAGATCATGCGCTGACCCACCAAAGTATTGCATAAAATCTATGAAGCAGCACCTGAGACATTCAAGCAAATCGTCAGAACATAGATCTGTTGGAACAAAGGAGAGTGTCTGTGAAACTAGACTAGCAGAACCACGATGCAAATGAACAAGAACTTGGCGCACTGGAGCGCCCGTTTAAGTCCATCTGGCTGCCCTCGATCGGGCGAGAAGCCTGGCAGAAGGAATACGAATACTTCAAAAAATGAACTTGAGCACCAGTGATCCCGGGTGCATAAAAGAGCTGTGCAACGAAAGGCAATCGATTTGCTGTGGGGCCAGTACGGGGCCTGGGCCTGAGGATAGTTTTCTTTGTGGTTGAGAGAAGATCAAAACGAATTGGGCTGAACTTTGAGCGCTTACGGCTTACAGTGGGGCTTACAGCAAGACAGAAAGATTTCAGCGGACTCTCGAGCAATGACTTCCACATTAATCATTCAGGTTTCCTTCTTGCGAACTCCTGGCAAGTTGGGTGGATGTTTGGGAGGGAGCTCAGCCCAGCCGACCTCATCAAGCTGCAACGGAGAAGGCTCATCACCTGCCATCAACGCGCTCTCGGGGCAGTCTCATCCCATGTGTGTCGCGTGGAACCAGCTGGAACCCACTTAATAATACTTAATATTCATTACCAGTAGTACCGCACAAGGCGGTGGCGGAAGTTTCAAAAATAGGAAACCTATAGGAGAGGTTGGTTGTTGTGAATCACAGATGGCAGAGCGAAGCCAGTGACGGACCGAAAGGTTAATGAGGTCTCCTCTCTTTCTCTCTCTTTCTCTCTCTTTCTCTGAAAATCTACCTACCTGCCTACCTATCTATCTATGTATCTATCTATCTTTCTTTCTATCTAGCTATCTATCTATCAAGCTATCTATCAATCTATCTAATCTAATCTAATCTAAAACTTATCTAAATCTAATCTAATCGACCTATCTATCAATCTATCCATCTATCCATCCATCCATCTATCCATCTATCCATCTATCCATCTATCCATCTATCCATCTATCCATCTATCTATCCATCCATCCATCCATCTATCTCTCTCTCTCTCCCTCTCTCTTTCTGTCTATCTGTCTATCTGCAAGCTTGAAAACGAAGCTATTCTGTGAGACTTCCTCGGTTTTCGAACTTGACAACATCAAAAAAAACGCAGCAATTCAGCAAGACGTCCTCAATTTTTGCGCTTGACAACATCAAAAACGAAGCAATTCTGCGAGACTTCCTCATTTTTTAAACTGACAACATCAAAAACGAAGCAATTCGGCGAGGCTTCCTTCAAAAATGGAAAGTTGAGTGCAGAGCTGACGGCCTCGTTTTGCGATTTTTCGACTCCACCTGTCTAAAGTACTGCGCCTGCCACGAAAAAGTGATACCGGGTCATACGAAGTGCTGCACCTGTCACGCAAAATCATCTCAGCAAACCTGAAGATCTGATGCTCCAAAATGCAACCCCCTTCAAGAAATCAGCGCCCGAACCTCCTAACAGCTCTGATGAAGATGTCTCTTGTACTGTGCCTGCCACGGAAAATGCATCTTTGCAGGTCCTGTTCAAATGTCCCACGCCTGCCATCGTTTTTGGAAATGCTACAAAACCCTCACGTTTTGCTCACTTTTGACAAGGTCCACAATCCCTTGCGCCTGCCACGCAAAAGCACATCTGAACGTCCAAAAGTGCTCCGTACCCCAGCCAGTTTTTTACACTTTTGACTTCGAAATGTGCTTCGCGCCACAACGGCGTGCACTTTTTCGACATTGCAACTTCCAAAAGTGGTCCGAACATGTCCGAACATGGTGGGTCTTGTGCATTTTGACTTCGAAATGTGCTTCGCACATCTTCGCACCACAACGGTGTGCACTTTTTCGACATCTCAACTTCCAAACGTGGTCCGAGAATGGTGTGCTTTGTACATTTTGACCTCGAAATGTGCTTCGCGCCACAACGGCGTGCACTTTTTCGACATCGCAACTTCCAAAAGTGGTCCGAACATGTCCGAACATGGTGTGTCTTGTACATTTTGACTTCGAAATGTGCTTCGCACATCTTCGCACCACAACGGCATGCACTTTTTCGACATCTCAACTTCCAAACGTGGTCCAAGAATGGTGTGTTTTGTACATTTTGGCTTCGAAATGTGCTTCGCCCCACAGCGGCGTGCATTTTTTCGACATCTCAACTTCCAAAAGTATCCAAAAGTGGTCCGGACCTGCTGTGTTTTGTACATTTTGACTTCGAAATGTGCTTCGCGCCACAACGGCGTGCAATTTTTCATCTCTCCTCCGCACCCGCCGCTTTAGCGAGCCTACTTTTCGACCTTCCGGAGCCACAAATCATTGGAAAAACACAGTGTTTCGCGACTTTGCTGCCTTTTCGCGCACCTCGGATCTTCTTTCTTCTGAGACTTTCTCTTTTTTGATCTTCTTTCTTCTTCTCTTCTCTTCTCTTCTTTGACTCTTACCACCTCTGTTTTCATCTGTCCATACTGTCGGAAGTTTGACTTTTAAACTTCCTTCGAATCAGCAAGCATGCCCGGCAGTTCTGAAGCGCAGCCACTGGGGACTTGGTTGACCTGTGGGCCCACTGCAGGGCACATGTGCGTGGCACAACGTTGGGCAGTCACGTCAGCCTGGTTCTGAAGGTGCTTCTTGACGGGGACCTTAGCCAGGTCCGTCAAGCCATGTGGTCAAACGTGATGACAGCCTGATGACATGCGATGAGCCAACTGCACAAATTTCTCTCGGATGTGATGTAGCACACGGCTTCACTGAACTTGCTGTCATGAGATTGCTGCATTGCAGGCCACGCACTAGTCGCCTCTGCCGGGCGTTCAGGCAAATTGAATCTTTCACACATCATCGGGCAAACTCAAGGAGGATGTGATCCAGTCCTGTATAGAAATGCACCTTTGTTAAAGTCAAAATTGATAGTGATGTTGGTCGCCTCTGTCATTGCTACTGTTTCCTCCACCCATCTTCCCCATTGCTAGCTCCACAGTGTAATGTTGTGTTTATTGTCAAGGTCCGACAGTATGAGATCCTGTGATCTCCTCCTCTCCCTCTATCCATCGTCATCCACTCTGTTTTCAAGTGTCATATCCGGTCCCTGTGTTGCTATGACTGCTATGACTGCTATGCCTGCCTGCACAAGAAGAGGCTTCGAACCTGAAGCATGTCAGAGAAGAGCCGTTTGGTCAGAAGTCTGAAGTTCCCTTTTAAACTTTATATTACACAACCAGTTTGTTGTATGCATTAGTGGAAGCATCCCAATGTCTGCAAGGGCCACTTCAACACCTGGACTGCTGGTCCTTAAAAATCGATCAAGGGTGCAGGTCAACTGTGTCAACTCAGGTCAGAGCAGCATGCTGTGCAGCGACCAGGCCATAGCGCTGCAAAGAGGACCGCCTGTGCGCCATGGGAAAATTGGCCAATGAGACAATCACCTGGCAGGCGGCAGGCCTGCCGGAGCCACGGCCTGACAAAGGCGTCATGATGTTTGATGCGTTGATGTTTGTTGAGTTTCTGCAGTTTCCAAAGTGGAACATGTCTGAAGCATCTTGACCAATCTATGCCAATCTTGACTAATCTGGACCCGTGTCAAAGCGTGTCAAAGCACCAAATGATCACAATTCAAAAATGGATTTCATCGATTTCGGCCGGTGCAGTATACATCAGTAATTCGTAGCAATCATAATTCCAATTAGTACACCGTGTAGCGCCTTCTGGAGGAATTAATCGCCTTGCTGAGTGGATGTGTGGCGCCAGACTTGGGCACGGCTCCGGTCTCAGACGGCATTGCGGCAGGTCTAAGGCCCCCACCTGGGGTCGGTAAAGAACTCGGGCAAGTGGAGAAGGCCAGCCTTGAGCAGAAAATCCAAATTTTGCTTTCAAGCCATTAGGAGTCACCAGAGTCGCTTCAATCAGTTTGCCTTGTGTTGCTCCCACTCTTCACAGAAAATGTCAACCTCAATCCAAGAGTCATGAACGCACTCTGATCTGCGCGGCTGGAAATTGCGTTTCTCATCTCTCTGTCTCGGTGTTGCAAGGTCAATGTACTGCACATGCAAATCAAATGCAGCTCTGCTAATGCCAAGGTTGGTACCAGCCAAGCTCCGCCATCATCTCCGGCTTGGGCCTCGTAGCACGAAGACATCTTTGAAATCATGGCCTTCATGCTCCCAATGGTTCCTAGGTGTTTCCATTAGGTGTTTCCCCTGTGCTTGCAAACATCCTGGAGATGTCTTAGCCCCTGCGGGCACCTCTCGCAGAACCTCCTGGACGTGGGCAGCAGCTGCTCTCATTGAAGCCATTGACGCCCTGCAGAGCCAGTGATGAACACAAAGCCTGCGGTATTTGTCTTTGATTCGCCAATCCTGACCTTCCACACAAAATTGTATTGAAGCATGAGCACTGGGGAGATGGCTTGAGGGCAACGGCATGCACCACTGCAGTCATGTGACTGGCCTTTGCCAAGGCACATTTTTCAAAAATGATCAAAAATGATCAAAAATGCAGGCCAGGAGACTTGGCATCGGAGTTTCACTGAGCACTCGACATGTGCAACTTCCAGAAACATCCGGACCTCGATTGCGGCACACATGGAGGCTGCAAATGAGATGCGAATGTGGTCTTTGCCGGAGACTTCACTCTCTGAAGAACCAAGGATGGAGCTAGCGCCATGTATTGCTGCAACCTCAACATTGAAGCTACTGAAGCTATGCCAACGATGGGATTCGCTGGGCCTGCTCTGACCCGAAGACCTGGAAAATGGAAAGTGTGGTGTGTGGCACTAGTTGGTTCGCTCTCGGGCCCACACTGCCAGCAGGTCCTGTCAGTTATGGCCTGTGAAGAAGTTCGCATCACATTTTGCAGCTCATGTCCTTGTGAACTTGTGATGTTCTCGTTTCATGGTTTTCTACTTGCTCCAGATTCCTCAGCAAGACTTCTGCATGGACATGCATGTCGAGGTGCTGCTCTCGACTCTTTCCCACCATGATATTTTGCCATATCTATACCGCCTATACCATTCGATGCCATTCCCACATCAACGTACCTGGTAGAGGAGCGCCAAAGCTTCAGGCAGGCTCTGTGTTGTTTCGCTGGCCTGCAAGACTTCATTCATGCGCACATTGAACCACAACAGACTGCTGATCTTGTAAGAAAATCGTAAATCAATGTAAATCATGATGTTCAAGATATCTATTTGCATTTTGTCAAGAAAGAAGGAATGAAACCGGTTTTGGACCGCTTGGCTAGCTTCAGTTTACACCACAGAGCCGGATTGCCTTCGAGCCCGATTTGGGCTGGGAATTCTTCCAGGGTTGGCTTGGAAGTAGCTGGGCTTTCCTTGCTCACCCACATGCAAATTCAAATGGTAAAGTTTAGTTCCAAAATTAAAAAACACTTGGATCAAGAACAGCGAATTTGCATAAGCTAGGGCAGGCACACAAGGAAATCATCTGAGAACACAGTCCTGCCACATGCAGTCGCACTGGTTGCACTGCTGCTTGATTCTACCAAACAATGTGTTGGAGAAGGGATGAGAAGGGTAGATCAGTACACAAGGTATCAGTTCCTCTTCATGATGCATCCATGCAACACAGCTGCTGCCATAAGGAAGGTCCGATCCTGAGTGTCGCAGGTCTCTCAGTTGTGCAGTCAGGTCTGATGCTAAGAATATCTTAGAATCCTCTGGATCCTTTTGCTCCATGATGATCATGATGCGATCTACGAGTATTGAACCATCTACAAGTGCAGTATCAGATGTATCAGCGACAGTGGCCAAACGACTTCAGGATTCAGTTGCTTTGACCAACTCTAGCACAGAGGGTCATCATGGCGGTTCACCCAGCTACCAAGAAGCTACCCATGGTTGGGAAGCTGCCCCAGAGTGTATCGAATAGATTTGAGTGAGCTGTTTCAGAAAAGGCGGTTTGCATCAGGTGACGGCAGCGTCCCAACCAAGATGCACACTAACTATAAGAATTACTGTAGCCTGTGCTGCCTTTACTTCAAATGACCATATGGCATATGGTTTGGGATGCATTCTGGAAACAAAACGTCTTCGTCAACAAAAAGCATCCTGCACAAACACAAGGACACTGGAAGCACAATTTGCTTTGAGTTGTGACACCTGTGGCATCAGATCTACTTCGCAGATCAAACTAGCCAACTCCAATGCATGGCTTCAGTTGAAAAGCCATGAGGAAAAATTCAGATAAAGTAGTGCCGGCCCGCCCTTTCATTGCAAACTATGCATGCTGTCGACTAAAGGCCCGAGAATGGGCACGTCCAACTTGCAAGCCTTCGCAACAGCCTCAACAAGCCACAATGTCGCATACCCAACTTCGCTTCTACACAATCTGATCACAGTGTGCAGCCCAGTACACAAGTGGCCCCAAGTCTAAGCCTCTAAGAGCCTCCAAGCGAATACGGGATAATTATGGGAGATGTTGGCGGCCCCTCCTTGTCGCTCGTACAGCCTTTTGCAGCCCAGAAACGATGGTCCGGCTTGCCTTTGTACCAAGTCCACCTGGGTGGAAGTGTGTGGAAGCACAATATGCCACAAGCATGCGCAAATTTGCAATCAAGTGCCCTATCTCCCCGGCAATCGCACCTCCATCAAGTGTTTGTTTGCCTCCTGGCCAGAAACATGCAGTCCACTCAGTCAACTAAGGCTATCAGCTGACGTTAGTACGGTCCAGCACAATTAGCTTGTCACAAGCAAAGGACACTTTTTGACGATGCCCCGCGCGGCCCTATGACAAACTCGTGACTACACCGAAAAGTGGGGGCCTGTCACGATGCAAACATGGAGTGCTTATACAATAGCATGGCGCGTCCTCCTGGCAATTTGAGATGCAGCCAGGTATCGACTTGCCAATTCCCAAGCAGAACGACAGGTCGAATTGCTTCAAAAGGCTAGCTCATGGAGACACAGAAGTAAGCGGAGCTGTCCCGTGCAAGCAGGCTGGCTCACACCAACGAAAGTTAGACACGGTTGGTCACTGAGAAGCAAGCTGTGCAACAATGAAATATTAAGTCATATTATATTATATTAATTATTAATTAATATTGATTTATATTGATATCATTGAATATTGGGACTGTCAAAATGCATTGGATTTTTGGCTCCCTGCTTGCCTGTATGTCTGGCTGGGCCAGCTCCGGAAACCTTGAGACTTAACTCAACCATTGCGGGCTCTTGACAGGCAACTTGCCCCGGTCTGAGGCAGTGCTCAAACTTTCATGAGGTTCAAGTTGGTCAAGCACCAGGCATAAACCTGCTCTAACCATCAGGCAAGGCGGCAGGCATATTGGTAGATCAGACTACAACCACGGACTCACCGTGCTCACCGGGTCCACCAACATCAGCACAGCCACCAATGGATGGATCCTGGCACAACATCTGCAGGGCCTCTTCCACCCCTCTCAGCAGATTCAAATAGTGTCATGCGCTGGAAGAACACGAGAGTCAATAAACGAGGAAAGAAAAACATATCTCAATACCTAGGATCTCTTTGGAGCTTATCTATCACGCAGAGACATCTGCCATCACGGCAATGATTGAGGTATGTTGTGGGCAGGTGAAGTGGAAGGCCAGCCAGAGTTACAAGGTGAGGTGCCTGATGGTGAGTAGGTCTAGGCAAGAGCGTGGCTTGATGTGTTTTCATGTTTTGGTCTGGTCTGCATTTTTGGGGTGCGTTCCTCGAGATAAGCCTAAGTTGGAACCAAAAGCAGCAATTGTTTGGATGCTCAAGCTGTTTGGCTGCTACGATTTTGTGTGTTTCAGTTAAGACATGCAAAAGGAGATGCAGGTAGGAGGTAGGCATCCAAAAAACACCGCAAATGCCGGCATTAACCTTCAAACCCGTGTCAATAGCAACGTTTATCTCGTTTTGAAGCGATAAAATACTTCTCCTTTCAAGCTTTTGGGCACCGTTCGAAACACATGTAAAAGCCACATGCCAAATAGCAGAATGCTACGCCCTTTGGCAGGCAAAAGTTCAGGTATGTACCGCCATGTTTTCTAGCTGACCAGGACTGCGAAAAGCGTCGAACATAGCTGTCTTTTGTATTCTTTTGTCATTTCTAGTTTTTGATGAGCTTCTTTGTTCGACTCTACTCTTACTCCTGTTCCGTATTTGGGTTTGTGAAGCCTCTTCTTTGGCAGTGGTCTTGCGCGGTTCAGAATTTAGATGCCTGCTCGACTACTCCTCCGCTGTTTTGAGAGATACTGTGCAGTGTGGGCAAGAAACACCAACCCCAAGCCTCAGAAGCAAAGGCAGCCTCTAAAGCTTTGATACTCCTGGAAGGAATGCAACGGCAGTATGAGTCTGAGGCATCAGCGAGTGTCCGAAAAAAGGTCAAGACTGAACCACAGGGTACCACAGGCAGAGAATTAGGAAACAGACCACTGTTGACATTCTTCGTCACCCACCAAGGTTGGAATCAAAATCTGATGAGCTCCTGGGGAAGCCTTTCTTGGCGAGCACATCAGCCTTGCAGAACTTCAGGTAGTCATGGTCTTTCAACAAGCAAGCCTGCAACGGCCAGGTATGAGGACCTTGAGGACCTTGAGGACACATCATTTGTGAATCCACTCTGGCTATGTGAAGCTGGCAGGGCCTGATGGATCGTCTTCAGGCGCTTCTGCACAGCCCAGGTGCAGCCACTCGCCCAGGCGTCCTTGCTGGGCCGTTGGCCAGGTGGGCAACGACCACCTTTGGGCAGCCCATACCTTAGTGACAGAAATGCCATGAAATGCGATGGTTTTTTGATCACCCCAACTACCCAAAGCCCTTCTGGGGCCAGGTGCCAAAAGCCGATAGGGCTCCCAGCATCACACCTGAGGCGTCATATTTCGTATGTCAAAAAAAAAACAGAAGCCACGATTCTACATATCATCTGCACCATGATCATCCATGATCCGTGAATTCCACATCTTGGACGAAACTGCCTCTTCTCACCATCGCCTGCGAAAAATGGTGCTTCCTTACCCACCAACCGCGGGTCTCCACCGATACAGGATGGACCTGGTGGTTTGGTGTCCTCAGCTCCGCGTTCTGAAGCCTCTCAGTTGCTTCAATGTATTACTGAGCACCATGCCGGGTAGCCATTGCACAGGGCATACCTCGCAGGAATCAATCAGGAATTCACGGTGCTACCACCCAAACAGCTCTAAAGGGCTCACAAGTTCACAAGGAGTCACTTTGATCACTTTGATCACTTTGATCACTTTGATCACTTTGATCACTTTGATCACTTTGATCACTTTGATCACTTTGATCACTTTGATCACTGTAAATGGCCCCGTTTCGACATGTCGGAGCAAACAAACATCAGAAATCGGACACAGCCAAGAAGCTGTCCGAATGCGGGCGAAACCTCGAGGGTATAACGTGAGATCCTTGCGTTGGAGGCGCTTCCAACGAAATGAAATGTGTGCAGTCATTTGTTTCTTTTGGTTTCTTCGTGTACATGTCACAGGTCCAGGATTGGCTGCAACAGAAGCAAGTAGAAGCAATCAAAAATGCAAGAATACCCCAGCTTACTTGTGATCACAAAGGCCCTGCTGTGCCAGGAAAGCAGGTGTGATTCTTCCAAGTAGGCCAAGTAGCAGGGTGTAGTTGTGATCAATGAAGGACTTCTGATTTTGAAGGCAATCCATGCAAATAAAGAGGGCATCTCCGGCAAGATCAGCAACGTTTTGGTCCTGAATCAGCCCAAAACTGTCATGAAAAAGCACATTTTGAGCTCTATACTCTATACCCCTCGCTCTCTCTGCCTCCCTCACTTCTGCCTCTCTCTCTCTCTCTCTCTTTATCGGTCTCTCTCTCTCTCTTTCTTTCTCCCTCTCTCTTTCTATTGCCATTGCGATCTGTCTGCCCCGTGGGTTGAAGTTTGATGAAGGGTGTGTCAATTTGCTGGTCCTCGATATTGTAGTCTTCGGCAGATATTCCCGGATGGAAAACATACGCATCCTTGGCAAGAATGGATCCCGACAACATGCCGCAAGGGTTGCACTGTCCTCTTCCAGAACAACGCGAGGGATGGCACAAACAGCAGCTTATGTAGTCAGTAAATTTCCGCTTTTTGCCAAACCTTCTAGCTAAAATCCTCATATATAGGCAGTGAGAGCCTGGGAGGCCACAACAAAATCTTCAAGCACTCTCTTCAGAAATCTACTGCCAATTCAATTGGTCAACTGGCTGACCAACCGCACAGATTGGCGCTAAGCATCCATTGCAACCGGCTCCAACCCACGGCCATTCTCGCATGGTGGAATGAACGTCTCGCAGATGTGAGGCTTCTCAAAGACCGTCTCTGACACCTCCAGAAGAAGGAGGTTGCCAAACCAGTCCAACGGCATGCAAAGGGAACTATCCAGCCAAACCATCTAGCAGAATCTAGCCCCCTGCATCGTTCAACCATTTACCAGTCTATCCAAAGTGGAAGGGATTCGCATGGACTCCGCTGCCTTGCTTCCATCCGTCAAGGGGCCAAAGTGATAGGTCATGTTGTAGCTCTTTGCACCAGTTCCACCTGAGAGCAGTCGTGAAGTTGTCTGAACGCGAGCACGGGCACACCCTCACATAAACATACATAAACGCATCCTTGGTACTGGCGTTGGTAGGAATGCTCATGTTCAACTCAACTGGATCGTTGCCATCAGCACAAAGTGTGATTTTGGAGGGAGTCCTTGGCTTGGAAATCAAGGACCGGGGCATCATCAACAGAATGCAGCCCCGTCATCACCATGCTTCCTGACATTGGTCCCAGTGTTGTTAATCGATCCAAGGATCTTGGAACGCAAGTTCCACAACGAGCAAACCCTGCCAGCAACTGCGTGCTTTCCCTGGTACTCTGAGACGAGCGGGTTGGCTGCCCAAGCAAAAAGGTCTGCATATCCTGCCACGTGCGAAACGAACACAGGGCCACTCTGCACAGTTTAACCATGCTTTGAACCACAACCCTCTTGAAGGCGAGGATCTTTGCTGGCCAAACATTGGCAGCTGACGGCAAATAGGATGATTGCCACCAGTGATGTCCCATGATTCATTTCCGCGCATCCTTGGCTGACTGCATGAGCGATGAACAGCAAGGACCCGCGAAGTTGTACCTCCCTCAGAACCATTGAACCATTGAACCACCGAACCCCCGTTCGAAAACCAAACCTGCGGCCATGCCTCAAACTAGTGATATTGGTCAGCAGCTGCTCAGTACCTGGAAATGGTCGGAGGGTCTCCACTCTCATGGTCTTTTCATCTGCATCTTGTGCGAAGAAGCCGTTGCCAATCGCAGGGTAGCCTGGCAAAAACACGGCCAACAACTGAATGCCCGAAGTACTGCAAAGGTTAGCACACTTGAACCCACAAGTGGAACTCATCGAAGGGAATGGCAGCCCATGGCGGCCAAAACTGCGGCCTGTGTCAAAAGATATGAACTTGATGTTTGCTGAAAAGCGGTGGGGAACAGCTGGTCGTGCAGGTTCGTCAGCAGGCTGCGCAACCTGCAGAGCAAACATCGACATCACAATGAAAGAGCAGTTAGTATACCACATCAAAAGATAAAACAATTTTGTCCACAGCAGATCATGTGCCGAAATTCTGATCTGCATCCTTGTACTGGATACATCGCTAATACAAGTACCAAAAGCAGAAAGTGCACGAAATGTGCAGGCCTGTGTTCTCACGGGTTTCTCCTCTGCTGCTTCAATGATGCCAGCAGCTTCCTTCAACACCCAACGCACCTAATTTCAATGATGGGCGCCGGTTGTGGACGGGTGCCTCCCCTTAATGGCGACCCCCTCCCAACAGACCATGGAGTTGCGGCATCCTGAAACAGAACCTCACATACCTCTCCGTTTTGCGGCTTGCATTCTGAGCTGCCCCTGAAATGTATGACGATGTCAAAAGCGATTATTGTGCAAAGTTCTTCATCAGAACGTAGACCAAGCACAAGTATACATTATAAACATATATACGTACAATGTAAGAATAAAAGGTATATAGATATGCGTGTGTGTGTGTGTGTTTATCCATTTAACTTCTGGCGAACCTAAGGAAACAGTGCAGAGCAAGCCGCCAACGTCCAAAGCATATCCTTAGCACCAAGGCACTTCATTGCCTGGGTACTGTTCCGCAGGAAGGACTGGGTGTGCCTGGGGTCAGTGGAGGTGAGCAGGTGGAGAAAGTTCTTGTGAAACTCACTACCAGTTTGGGCAAATGGTCCACCCACGATAACACGGGACGCCAAGCTGCTAGCGTCTGCAGCAGGGGCACAGAGATCGCCAACCATTGCTCAAGGCGCATTATCGCGAAGGAAACTGGATGTTTACAAAGAAACTTCCGCGCACACAGAAAATTGTCTTGAGTCTTGATCCAGATATTTTGCGACGGGTGTGATGTGGGCATGTTGAAAGTGGGTCTCCATTGGAGACTCTCCGTATGATAAAGGCGAAAAAAACTGCTGCCCAAGCAGCCAGAAACTTCATTTTGCAGGTCACGGTGAAAATTGAAGAGTTGTGTCTGGTCTCTGGAGGTCACTGGAGGTCACTGGAGGTCACTGGAGGTCACTGGAGGTCACTGGAGGTCCCTGGAGGTCCCTGGCCTCCTCCCTGGCCTTTGCTTCTTCCTGCTCCTTCCAAGGATGAGGGGCTTTCAGCGCCTTTCATTAGTGTGTTTCTTGGGGATTTGGCTTGATGCTCGAGAACGTAGACTAGCAGCCACCGGGTCCTGCTGAATCCTCCTTTCTTGCAACTCCAAGTACGCCTTGCGCTGCTGCTCTTGGACCTGCCATGATGGCAGGATTGGCCGAAGTCTTCACTAAGCTTCAAGTAGCCTGTAGCAGATCCCAATGATCCCATGATTTTGACAATGTGTGAATATGACCCATCAATAAACTCCTGTGGAATGAACTTCTGTGAGCATGCCCAATCCTGGCGCTGTTCAAGCTCAGCTTCCCTGTGTTCAGCTAGGCTTCGGCCTAAGATGGAAAGCAGCTCTTGACCAACATGTATGAAGTTCCCAAGTGTTCTCATCAAGGGCAGGCATGCCATGTTAAAGAAAGCTTCCTGTGAGAACTGGGCAGGAAATAAATAAGGCAGAGAAACTTTGGTTTGAACTACACTCATATAGAACAAGTACAAACATAATCAAACATAATCAAACATAATCAAACATAATCAAACCTAAACTCAAATTTGCTTCCCTGCCCTGGCAGTTTCTTCCTGGCATAGCCTCAACTCTTGGTGACAATCATGGTTCTGCTGTTTTGGTGAGGATTCTCGTCCATTTCGCTCCCTGCGACCAATTGCATGCCAGGTGACGCAGGCTTGCCTGTCACACAGCAGCAAGCTGCAACACCATCAGTGAAACAAAATTCTTGGAGCTCAACATCCCATTTTACATCATTTTACTATATAATTCACCGATACTTTTTTTTTCTTGCTGCTCATGCCCCCATTGTAGCAGACGAAAAACGCATTCATTGATTTCTGCTCGAAGCCCCGACGGCCCGGCTCCCTCTGCGGCCTCTGTTTCATGCCTCGGAGGCAGGCTTGAAAACAAGCACAAGTCATGATAAAACAAACCGAAGGGCAGAAACAATCTCAAGAGCTGATTATTCGACTGCATCCCCAGCCTGATTTGGCCCAAAAATCGTCAGTATTTCCGGATATCTCCGGTGTTTCCAGACAAGCGGCCGGCTGTCCAGCCATGTCCATGCTCGCTGCAGGCTCTCATCGGTCCACGGATCTGCGTCCAGCTTTTGAAATTCAGGCTTGGCCTGCGGACTTCATGGACTTCATTAACCCACGATAAGTATCAATAATAAGTCTGCTTCGTATCAAAGGGTTGCAACTTGAAATAATTAGTGTCGTGGAATCTCAAGATTCACACTGAGAAATTCAAATCATGGGGTCTGGAATGCACCGGGACTTTTGCTGGCACTCTTTGGAGTGCTTTGAGAAAATATGTCATTCCTGTAAGTTGCCAAACTTTGCTGAAATGTTCGATGCTCCAGTCTCGATGCAGATGCAGACTCCAAAAAATGTAAAGCATCGTTTTAGATTGGCCAGCTATCCTAGGAAGCCGTTGTTTGTACCTGCTAGCCAGCCTTCAACCTGCATTCATTGCCAAAGTCAAGCCATGACCACACCTGCTTTAAGGGGCGCTTCTGTCCGCACTCTCGACAGTACTGCGACTCCTAAATGAGAGGAGTCGCTTGAAGAGAGAAAATGGGCAGCTGGGCAGCTGTCGAAAGAAAAGCAAATGGTGCCAGCTGCTGCCAGGTCGCATTTGAAAACGGCAGCGAACAAACTGGGCATGTAGCAGCCTGGGGACGTTCTGACAGCTGCCAAACGGTCTGGTCACTGTAGCCGCAGCTGCCTAGAGGGAAGGTGTGGAGCCCTAGCTAAGGCTCCAGCTGGTTCTACGGGTATCTGCACATGCGCGTCTACAAGCTGTCGAGGACAATCTCCATCCCAAGTTACATCACCTCATCAACCCCAAGGTTGAAAAACATATGGAGTGTCCATGGGTCCAAATGGACTCATTCAAACAGCACGGCTCCCCAGACCCAAACCGCTTCTTGTCCAAGAGTCCTTCACACTGTCCTCGGTCCAAGAAGGCATGTCCAGATTCCAGCACCTTTTGCGGGTCCACAGTGGAGTCCGCCAGGCCGCCTTAGGATGAAAAAGCCATCTGGGCATCGGCATCATGGCATGGCCGCCCTTCGACATCTCAAATGCTGTAGAGCCACGCGCCGGGCGAAGACTCAAACAACACTCGAGGCCAGGCTCTTCGCCACCACAACGGCGGTACATCGACAACTCGACCTGGCACATGAGCTGAACTACCTGGCCTCTACCTGGCAGCTACTTGGAAGATCCGACCTGGATCGCAACCTGGAAGCACATTGACCCTCAAAGGGCTAGAGCGGCTAGAGAAAAGAGAAATCGGTGGTTGGTAACAAGCGTGCCAGCAGCATCTATCATCACATCCCAAGGCGATACACTTCTCTATTGTCTTCATTTCCCATGACTGTCAAATTCCGTCACTTGTACAGTCCTGTTTGGAGGGCTGGGGTGGGTTGGGGTGGGGGTGGAGTGGGGTGGGGTGGGTCAAGAACGTTCACTGGGACTTCACACCGGATGGTAGCTTCCACCGACAATTATGATATAAAAACGAAAATGATGATCAGGACAATCATAAAAAGCATAATGATTTTTGCCAGGGCGTCGCAGAGGATTTGCCCTACATCATGGCCCTCGTCTCCCGCAAAGCAGCAGTGTCATAGGCACTTAATTAACCTTGACAGGAAGGGGGCGATGAGAAAAAGCATGATGATGACAGTGCTATTGATGATGACAATGATGATGCTGATGATGATAATGACCTAGATGATCATCATGGTCATGATGATGCTCAGGAAGGTGATGCTCAGGAAGGTGATGATCATGATAATAATTAAAACACATACAAGCTGACAGTGGCAGAGGTGATGATAATGATACTGATGCTGATTAAGAAAAGGATAAATAGAAGGAAATATTGTAATGGTGGTGCAGGTGACGATGAGGATGACAACAATGAAAGTGCTGATGCATGGTGGTATTGATATTATTGATGATGATGATGATGATGATGATGATGATGATGATGATGGCGGTGATGATGGCGGTGATGATGGCGGTGATGATGGCGGTGATGATGGCGGTGATGATGGCGGTGATGATGGCGGTGATGATGGCGGTGATGATGGCAATGATGATGGCAATGATGATGGCAATGATGATGGCAATGATGATGGCAATGATGATGGCAATGATGATGGCAATGATGATGGCAATGATGATGGCAATGATGATGGCAATGATGATGGCAATGATGATGGCAATGATGATGGCAATGATGATGGCAATGATGATGGCAATGAAACTGTTGAAAACGATGCTGGTGATGATCATGGTGATCAGGAAGATGATCGTGAGCATAATGAGAACGATGATGTTGATAATCATAATGATTATGATTATAAAAAAAAAATATGATGGATCGAGGCAGCTACAAGCGAGCAGAATCGACAGTCACAAGTAAGACACCGCCTACCGGCCCCACCTCGCTGGCAGATTTTGCATGGGCCCAGGTCCGGAACTCACATAGGTTTCCCATGAAAGGTCCCAACCTCAGGCTGTCATAACAGGGTCAAAACATTGTTGGCTGTACTGCCCTGGCTGTTGTGACCCCCAAGTGTCGTGCCTGAGGTCTGAATCTGCATTGATGGCCCAGACTTCAGTTCCACAGGCTACCTTGCCGCGGCAGTGTGTATAGTGTATACTGTCTGGGACGCTTGACAACAGCCTCATGCCGTGTCCTTTGCTCGCGCTATTGACAGAAAGAAGCCCCTTGTGAATTGCTTCTGCCAATCTGTGGGGCACATGCACCTGAACACCATCCTGGAACACGGCCACCTGCCATGAAGGAAGGTCAATTTTGATCAATTGAGGTCATTGAGGACTGTTGGTGGTTCAGCGCCGGCCTTGAAATCGTTTTCACTTGAGTTAAAGCTCCACGTGATGGCTACATGCATCCAGCGACGCATCCTAAGCTGCACAGCCAGAGTTTCTTCGACTCTCTCTCTCTCTCTCTCTCTCTCTCTCTCTCTCTCTCTGGCCTTTTTTCATCTCCATGAACAATGGCCCGAGAATAAGAAATATAAAAGCAGTCACCGCACTGCGACCCTGCAATCAAGACACTTCTGCACCAAAAATTTTGACGAATACTTTCTTTCGCCAGCCATTACCAATTCCAAACCTGGCTGCACTCTGACATTGAAGCAGCAAAGACTTCCTTCAAACTTCAAACATAAACCGGTGCATCAGGCCTCCACCAGGCTTCAGGTCAAAGACCTCAGGAGTCACTCAATCAACATCAATCAATCATAAAAAGTTCAAGCGTGGTAAGCTTCGCAACAGGTGGCTTGACAGGTCATGCCATGGAAGTGACGACATGTGCTTATCAAGTCTTATCAACGCATCCACACCTGGGCACCTGTAACATCCGGAAAAAAAATACAAATCAGGATGGACAGTCAATGGTGCTCTCGATCTCTCCATGGTAAGTTTTGCACGGCTTGTTTTGCACGGCTTGGAGCAAGCTTCTACCATTTTCTACCTATTTCATCCATCCATTCCTTTTTTGTTGGTCCACTGTCTCTCCCCGTCTGTTTTCCACACCTAGTGCCACCAGGCTGCGGGAAGCTGCCGGGGCAGGACATGGAGCTGGTGACCAGCGGTTGTCGTTTCGTCACGTCCTGCAGCGGTTTTTGGACGGTGCAAACTCAGCTGAGGCCGTCGGCGGCCGACAGTCCTGGCATCGCACCCAGAACTCAATGGTGAAGTCACCTGCCAAGAAGAAGCGCATGCGGCGCATGCGAATGCTGTCTTGCAACGGCTCAGCTTCAAGTCAAGCATGCAAACAGAATAGAAGCTTTGGATGCATAATTTTGCAGGAGATCGCACCTTCCAACAGCCCAAAGTCTGAGGCAGGACCCAGCAGAATTGATCCCTTGGACAAATCCACAGACCCACCTTGCGCTTCAGAGTGCCAGCCGACTTGAATACTGTCGCTTGGTCTACTGGGAGTCTATCAACATGAGTACACAACGCACCTTGTTTCTCGTCCAGGCAAAAGCCCTGGATGCTGTCCTGTCTTGCACACCCATCCAGAGTGGACAAACGATGCGGCAAGTTTTTCACTACCACATACTACCGCCAATCTGCACATGTTCTGCGGTCAGTGCTGCGGGGGGGACAACCTGAACTCCGAAAATTCTCTGCACCCCAAATCGCCGACACATCACCGAGTCCTCCGCCAAGCGTTGGAGTTGGTACACCTCCTCCGCCTTGCCGAAGTCCTCAGCCTCCACTGCCTGGAGCTCCACGGCCGGGTCAGGCCAGGGCTATTCGAAACACCGGGTGATCGCCGTTTATCCAGAAGGTCTGAAGAGTCTGAAGGATCCAAAAAGCAAAGGAGCCTCGGCAACACGAGCAACGATTTGCTCGTGGAGCTGCTTGAGTCGAGTCAAGCGAGCCCACATGGCAGTCCTTAGCATCCAGGCAACTGCTTGCGATTGCTCGCAACATGCTTCATTGATGGTGACTGCGGACCAACTTGCGACAGCTACAGCAAGCCATAAATACTGTATATTATATATATATATGTGTGTGTGATGTCAATAATTGTCAATACATCTCAATACCAAGGGGCTGCTCTTTACTCAGACTATCACGCAACTGCTTCAGCTGCTTGGCCTCAGAGATGCAACTAGCCACGAGCATCATCTTTCCTCTATCCATGGCATAGGAAAGGTTGCAGCTTGGCCGCATTTTCAAAGCGGTAGGACGCCGTAGCCTCCACCATAGCCCGTATAGCAGCCACCTATCCGAAAGCTATTGTCATTCAGGCATAGGCGGATTTCGCTCAGGAAACAGCTTCCACATGAGAACATTCATGCACCTTTGCTTGCAGAATGTCAGACAAAGACAGTTCAGCATCTTTGAGCATGCAACCTTGCAGTGAGTGTCAGAAAGGCAGCTCAGAAGTGCAATGCAACACACTTGCAGAGAGCAACGACAGAAAAAGGTGGTCCAAAAGAATCATCATTGGATCAAAAAATGCTCCAAGTCCGGGCTACCAACTGAGCAGATTCGCTCTCACAAGCTCTATGCCTGTTGGGGTCTCAAAATCCTGGCTTCATCAAATTTGAAACACTGCAGAATGCCACACAAAGCGAGTTCAAATTGAAATGCACGGCTCCTCCTTGACCTGCAACTTGTCGCTGCTTGGCCTGGCATGTCCAAATCTCTCGAATTCGACATATCCAAACCATCGATGCAATTTTCACACGCTAGGTGCCTTCGAGAGGACTCTGTTGCCTCGAATGCTTGTGGCACAGGTAGACTGTTGCCTCGAATCGGCCATGAATGAACGGGAAAATCGCACATTTTGTTCTAGTTTCTAGTTCTTGGGCACTTCCTCGTCAATTTCTCTTCCACTGATGCTACCTGAAGCTCACAGCCTGCCTCCGGCAAGCGCATCGGCCCTGGCATCAAGATCCACCACTGGCACCTCAAGCCCATCACGTACAATTGACGCCACCCTCTCCCAATTTTGGCTCAATGAGTTCGGCATCATGACGCATTAGTGTAATTCAACAATGCTTGATGTCAATTGTGGTCTTTAGCATTTTGGCCCAAGGGCTAAGACAGGCAAGGACTTGAAGTCCCCAGTACTTAGCATTTTCCTGTCTGCACAACTCTGATCTGATTCACACCCTGCAGGCCAATCTCCAGGGTTTGCAAGTCCCTTTGGGGCGGCATTAAATCCATACCTCAAGCCCCGTCATCCCCAAATATTAATTGTTGGGCACTACCTGGGCCCTCGGCTGGCTCCGTCACCGATGAAAAAACCTGGCTAATCTTGAAGAATCTTGCCGGTTCAATGGCAATTGGATACGCTGTGACATACTATGAAGTCGCAGTGCCACCATGTCACCAGTGCCTGTACATGCTTCTGCCTTGGCTATTGCTGTAGAAACGAAACCACGGCAAACGGGGGGAGATGTCTTGGGACAAGCAACTCAGTTGAGGAAAAGGATTCAAACCCGGTCTTTCAATTGATTCAAGAACCTCAATTGATTCACTTGAATCCTCACAAACCATTGGCCGTATCCGGAAGTCATGGCTCCACACTGTCACACGACCTCCTCCAAGCCGGGGCACTCTGTGTCGACCCACTGATTGACATCGTGAAGTCGTTCGTTGGCATCAGCGACAACGTATGGCCCTTTTGGTCCACCCACCTCGGCAATTCTTAGCATCCGGCTATGTATGCTATGTCACATGTGCAAGCAAGACTCAAGTGTCACTTTGATATGCCTGGGCCTATGTTATGTGTACTTTTGTGAACACCAAAATGGCTCGCAAATGGACGTGCATCCCCAAAAAATGTCTTGCAGTTTTGGACTCATCCCATATATTGGATTTTGGAAATTCCCTGCAAACTGCTGATGGAAAGCAGCAATGTGCCACTGCAATGAAAGCATTACAGCTTTTTATTCCTCATCCATGCGATCGATCCACATGTCATTGGAGAGTTGTGCATTCGACGAGTTGCCCTTCATCAGGCACTTGGATGCATTGACCAACATTTCAATCATTTGGCATCGTCCCAATGCTACTGCCGTCCGCTTTCAGTCCAAAACTCGAAGTGTTCCTTCGTTAACGTGGTGAAAAAAAACTCTTGAAAGCGGAAAGAGCACAAATGATGTTCATTCAAGACATCAACAGCTGCTACATGGCATTTGATGGGCAACTGTGTGTCAAACAAATTCTGGGACATTCCCCAGACTCAGCAGTCAGGATCCTCCACAACGGAATCGAGAAGGATCAGCTCGTTCCGCACGAGCACCTTCGTTCTGCAAGGAGCTGAGTTTGGGTTTCCACACAAGGCCCTTGTTCCTCGAGTTGGCGCGAGCACGAGCACATGTGCCTTTGGTCTTGCGTGGATCTGGCGACTGAGTTGGAAGTGACAAATCCCGCCGGCGAGACCCAGTCCAAGCAATCTTGGTCTCAGGTTTCTCAGGCTGTTTCTCTGACAGTTCCACAGTCACTGACTCAGTCGCTTCCAGCTGACCAGGCAAGAAGGCATACATGTCCTCGAGATCACATCCCTTGGGTTGATGACGACCCGTGGCCTCCATCAGGGCTTTGCTGAAGATCACGTGGCTTGGTGGACTCAATGGTCGTCTCTTCTTTTCCTTGTCAGTCACTGGTTTCATTTGAGCTTTCAAAACCCTCTTTCATTCCACTATACGGGTTGGTCAATAAGGATTTTCATAATGGATTATGATGATCCCCAATATGTGCTGCAGAATCCCCTACAATCATCGACCAACACGGGTTTTTGAACACCGCTCATTTTGCTTCCCACCCTTGGCAAGACATTTTTCAGACTGATTCAGTTTCAATCAAACGTCTGCAAACATCAAATGCAACCCAGAATCTACGGCATCGGGTCCAGCTTGATCATCAGAGTCCATTGCAAAGCACAGCGGAGCCGGCGGCATGTCTACTGGGCCCTTAATGTGGCCTCACCCTACCCGCGACAGAAAACACGGCAACACAAGCCCAAAGTGGGACAGCAATTTGTCACACCTGTTGAAGCTGAAAAGATCTGTTCCGAATGCTTGGATCATGCGGGGCAGATCTGGTGAGCCAACTGCGCGGAGAAATTGGTGACGAAAGAAAAGCGTGTCTCATCACTGCGCTAAGACCTGAACACTCTCTAGCTCTGCGCATGCAGCCCATTAACAGCTACACGGCTACAAATGTTTGTTGCTCCTTTTCGAAATGTCCATTTTTACTGTCCATTTTTACGTAGCGCTTGTGCACAGAGTGAACTGCAGCTCGGCCCAGCTTGAAAACTGAGGCTTTCGCATTCAGCATGTCTGAGTCCCATTCATCAACGATCTGAGTTGTGGAGCTAACCTGGTCATTTGAGGCTACCACACCATTCAACAGGGGCACTCAGGCATCCACACTGCACTTGTGAGGCGCCTGAACTTCTCTGGAGCAGTCGATATTAAGCGGTTCCTCATCACCTGCAGACACTGCAGGCACTGTGGACCAACCTGCAGCAGGTCCATTAGAGGAACTGCTGCACTGTTGTTATGGGTGCCAGCGGCCTTTCGGTGCTTTTCCGCAGCATCTCGGCAGTCGGGATTTCCTTATGCTCACGATTTTGGATGCCGGCAGTGATTCTCAGCACCATGAGACTATCTAAACTGGGTCTAAACCGGATTCATCCGATTTCCAAAGGTTTTGGTGCCAGACCTCGGTCTCTTGGGCCGATGAGACGACTGACCTTGGGCACACTTCGTCAAGCAGCACTAGCAGCACTAGCTGCCCAGCTCCGCATCTGTCACTGAGCGTCAAACCTTGCATTCTGCAAAGGCGAGCAGCTTTGAGGCTTTGAACCGCTTGGCAGCAGATTGCTATTAGTCGTGTCCATTCTTTCAAGTGTGAGTCATGAGTCAGCATGAATCAAGAATCTTTGTCGAAACAACAGCATGTGGGGCAGGCCGGTGCTGTCAAAACAGTCAGCAAAGGTATTTCAACTGTTAAACATTTGCTTGAAATCATGTACTGTACTTGGGCCGACCAAGTAAACCGAGCGCCAAACCTCTGGCAAACTAAGAGTCGCAAGGAAGCTGTCCTAAGTTCCCAACTCTCACTGTGTGTCTCAGAGTTCGGTTCCCCTGGAATCCCAGATAGACCCCTCTTGCTGCAGGCAGAATTCTCGAAGCGGATTCTTGACGAAGTCCCCCTGCCACCAGAAGATCACATGTGTGAATCCTACTGCATCGGGTCAGAGATGAGCTTAGTCATTGAGATTTCCCAGTTTCAAAAGTGACGCTGGTGCTGTCCACTCCAATGTTGTGACATGCCGTGGCAGAACCTCCTTGGTTGTGAAGCTAGCTTCTTTCACTTGGCCCGGCAGCACCTTGCCAGCTGTGCAGTGCCCATGTGACATCACCATGGACCGCTTCTGCTTGTCCAGGCACATACGCAAGCGCTGCGGGAACCGTGGACCACAGGAGGGCTTGTGCCATTGGCTCCTGGCGCATTAGCAGCTTCCCCAAAAGGGCGGACTGCTTCAAATAGAGTTGTGATGAGCTGTGCTTTACCATTCTTTAGGCTCAAGTTTCCGCGAAGCATCATTTACTGAGCTGAAACATGTTCAGCACCTGTCAGCACTGAAGTACTGTAAGAAAATGACAGCAGTCGCTCAGCCGCAAGAGCTGTCCACAAGAACCGGGCAATGGAAGGTGTCGAGGACCTTCAACAATGTCAGCGAAGCATTTTGCCAAGACTCATTAGACGACCCACACCTGCCGAATCAGGAAGAGCGCCACGTGCGGGGACAAGATCCTAACCTCAAAAGTGATTTGATTCAGTGACGCTCAACAACATTTCAGCCTCCAACAAACTAGGGTTTGCACGACCGTGTTTCCATTGCGTTGGGCAGAAGCATTTGACACTCCAGCTAAGAGGACTGGCCTCAGGCCAAATCCAAAGAACCGCTTGAAGCGCTTGCTGCCAATTTATCACATGCCTGAAGCCTGAAGCTGCACCATTTGCACCAAGTTCACAGCAGGATAGCACCGTTTAGGAGACGGTCAGCTAAGACCTTCACGAAAGGATATCAAGCAAAGCCCGACAGCCCTGTGAAACATGTTGAAACATGTTGAAATATTCATTCAGAATCTTATGGCCTCATTCAACTCTTCAATACCGAGCTCGAACACATCTGAGAGGTAGATCTGGAGATCCTGAAGTCGAAAGCACAACAGCCAATCAGCCAATCTTGCCTTTAAAAAAAAAAAACATTGCTGGCCAGCCGAGATCGTAGAGTCCTGCTGCAGTTCATTTTCTCGACGCACTGCTGACAGCTCATCCTTGCGATGGTTCGGCACACACAAGCCCCGGAGGCTGCTACGTCTGCTACACCATCAACATCCACCCAGTCGCAAGAGCCTCACTCGTGACTTTGCTAGCTGCTGCATTTAGTCGCAACCTTGGCGTTGATGACACTGACCATGTCTCGCAGCACAGTTGCTGAGGAGCAAACCAAAGGTCTTGCAAATGGTATGCCAGCCTTATCTTGAGCTTGGGAAAATTCCAAGCCTGTCAAGGGTCAAGGCTTCCCGTATCTCCCTCCATGTGCGAATGTCGAACCGATGCGTGCTTTGTCAGGTAGGAGAAGCAAGCAAAGAAGGGGAATTGCATTGTATAGACTGCGGAGAGAGAAAGAGAGAGACAGAGAGAGACAGAGAGAGACAGAGAGAGACAGAGAGAGACACAGAGAGACACAGAGAGACACAGAGAGACACAGAGAGAGAGAGATAGATAGATAGATAGATTGATTGATTGATTGATTGATTAGATAGATTAGATAGATTAGATAGATTAGATAGATTAGATAGATTAGATAGATTAGATAGATTAGATAGATTAGATAGATTAGATAGATTAGATAGATTAGATATAGATTAGATAGACTTAGATAGATTAGATAGATTAGATCGATTAGATCGATTAGATCGATTAGATCGATTAGATCGATTAGATGGATTAGATCGATTAGATCGATTAGATAGATTAGATAGATAGATAGATAAGATTAGATTAGATTAGATAAGATTAAATTAGATTGGATTAGATTAGATTAGATTAAGATTAAGATTAGATTAGATTAGATTAGATTTAGATTTAAAATGGATTAGATTAAGATTGGATTTAGATTAGATTAGATTTAGATTTAGATAGATAGATAGATAGATAGATATATAATATAGATGGATAGATAGATGTATGGATAGATAGATAGATACCATGTGTACCATGTGTACCATGTGTACGATGGTTTAAGTGATGTCCGCTATAGATCTGTAAGCATTTCGGTTATAGTTGGGCGGGCAAACAGCTCAGATTCCCCCACTTAACGTGGTGCCAGCCAAGTAGAACACAAAGGGGCTCATCATTGGCTTTACCAACCTGTACAGTGTACAGTATGTGGGTGAAAGACCAACTACACATTCCAAAAGTTAGCAAATTGCAAAAGTGTGGTTTGATGAAAAACCAGGCGGCTTGTTGCTCAGAAAAGCCTACCCTACCTTAAGGTCGTAGGATAGGGTGATCCACGGGAATGTCAGCAACATGTGCCCAATGATTGGCATCTTATGACCTTTGCATTGGTCAAACATCAAACATGCCTGCAGTTTTCTTGCTGTGCAAGTTTTTGGAAGGTCTGCTATTTGTACTCTGCTAGGCCTTGAGAGGACAACAGGGGTGCCAGTGATTGTATACTTTATGCACTGCTTAATTTGGTTGCACCACTGGCAATCATTTACAACGAATGGCAAAGACAATTAGCAAACAGCGCATGCTAGTCCAGCTGTCACGGATAAACATGTATATCTTGTTTAATATGTTTTCCATTGATCTGGTGCTCTGGGATATCCACTGGCTGAAGTAAGACCTTAGCGAATCAAAAATCGAGACCGCAAACAGTGATTTGCATAGCCACACACACACCGAAAAAATCACCTGCTGGCCAAATTTGACAAACATCAGCCCAGCTATGCACTTTGAGCCCCCACTCAGCTGCGTGGCGCAGGACGAATCGTCGCATAGGTTGGTCTTCTATTTTGTACACCTGTTCCAGCGAGAGAAGAAATGATCGAAGGAAAAAATAACATTCGGGTCCGGCCTGCAACGTGATTGTTCGCACTGTCGCCCGAACCATGTGATCCTTGTGGCCTTGGGCATGCACTTTAGTTCTCACATGTTCAACCCCAGGTATTTGAAAAAGGATTGAACAATGACACTGCAACAAAGAATAATGCCAGCGGAATCGTGCGAAGAGGATTCGCACTTCTGTCACACATATGCAGGAAGCATTCATGCGCTCTCATCACGTCATTTCCTAGATTCAAATGTCTACTCAGCGTCTATGCTTGCTTGCCCTCAGTGCGCCAGGGATGGTTCTCGTTGAAGTCAGGATGTGTCTTGAGGTTGTGCGGCCTGGTTTTCCAATAGCAGGTGCGCCTCCAACGAAAAGCATCATACTCACAATCACTACGTCTGCGCTTGTTCTCCTGTAGTCGCTGGCACTGAATGTACTTCTTCTTGTAGACACGGTCACAGTGGGATTTGCGCCACGAAGGCAAGCTCTGGCCAGCATACCTTGAAGGAATTGGTGGTGGGAACTGGTATGCTTCTTGACCTGCTGGAAATTTGTAGCCCATGTCTTTGCGGCGCAAGTACTCAAAGCGGGTGAACATCACCTCAGCATCATCTGCGGCTTTTGCTCCACCAAGCGCTCCTGCCTCATGACCAGCAGGGATCTCTGCTCGTGGGCTCTGCGCTGGTGGTGGAAAGCCATGCGGGCTGGCCCCAGTGACGGTGAAGGCCGCACCACTGTGACGCACTGTGAACCAGGCGCAGAAGGCACAAGCCCAAAGCACCAGAGCTGGGAGCACAGATGGCCGCTGTGACGGCATGGCTTGACCCCTGGAAAACTGTAGCAATTGGCCTGTGCCAAAAGAACAGCGGCAGTCGTGTGATGGATTTCCAACAAGCTACCAACGCTACCAGGCTCGTACATCTTCCAAAGCCAACAACATACAGGGTCTCTGTGAAAAATACATGCATGTAATTTGTCTTGTCGACCTTTGGGATGCTGAGAAGACTCACTACAATGACCTGCAGTGATGGACATGCATGCAACTATTTGCACCAAATCTAACCAACCAAACCGACCAACCAAGCAACCAAGCAACCAACCAACCAACCAATCACATGAAGAAGCTGTGAATCTCTATAACATTTTTTCAGGCGCATTGCGCGCGAGAAGGTAGCTTTCAGGATCCTTCAGGCTAGTACTGCCAGCTCTCAGCTATGCTTGCTTGCCCGCAGTGCGCCAAGGATGGTTCTCGTTGAAGTCAGGATGTGTCTTGAGGTTGTGCGGCCTGGTTTTCCAATAGCAGGTGCGCCTCCAACGAAAAGCATCATACTCACAATCACTACGTCTGCGCTTGTTCTCCTGTAGTCGCTGGCACTGAATGTACTTCTTCTTGTAGACACGGTCACAGTGGGATTTGCGCCACGAAGGCAAGCTCTGGCCAGCATACCTTGAAGGAATTGGTGGTGGGAACTGGTATGCTTCTTGACCTGCTGGAAATTTGTAGCCCATGTCTTTGCGGCGCAAGTACTCAAAGCGGGTGAACATCACCTTAGCATCATCTGCGGCTTTTGCTCCACCAAGCGCTCCTGCCTCATGACCAGCAGGGATCTCTGCTCGTGGGCTCTGCGCTGGTGGTGGAAAGCCATGCGGGCTGGCCCCAGTGACGGTGAAGGCTGCACCACTGTGACGCACTGTGAACCAGGCGCAGAAGGCACAAGCCCAAAGCACCAGAGCTGGGAGCACAGATGGCCGCTGTGACGGCATGGTCAATTTGCGCACTGCAACTGGTGCGCTGGTATGTCACTACCTTGAAACCAAAAGAGGCGGCGAACATGAACCGACAGAAGATTGTTACCATTGAGTAGGTCAATCCACCAAACAGTCCTGATAGCCTACAAAAGCTCTTCTTCATCCGGTCACAAACACACAGCGCGCGAAAGAAAGCTGAAGTCACATGAACCCACATGAAAGCAAAAGGTTAGTCACAAAGCTAACAAGGATCCAGGCTGAAGAATTTGGTTGCTTCAATGTAGAGCGGAAAAGACGGCCTCAAGGGTTCAATGATCTTGGCATCCTGGCAACAAAAGGCATTGGAATGAAGAAGGGCTGGGTTCCCTGCTCTGGATGCTGAATGAAGAAAAACCTCAGTCAAAGAAGCGATCAAGTTTGCATGACGAAGGAGTTCGGCTTTTGGTCAGTTGCCAAGGCATGTGCTTGATGGATTCATTGTCAAGTCGCATTGCCAGAGACCTTGGAAAACTGTGGGACAGATGCCAAACAAGGCAACTTTGGTTCGGCGCGATATATCTGTAAGGCCCCGCTTCATCAAGGTAATGTAATACGCAAGAACTTCCTCGTCGTCAAAGTCCATGTTGGTCGACTGGCAGATGTGAAAGGCCTACTAAGCCCTTGTTGGTGCATGCAGCAACACGTAGCTCTTGGTAAATGCTCAACAGCCCCGGCCATCAGTCTGTTGACATGGTTATTGCTGAGGATGTAGTAGACAGACCTTGGGCTATTCGGAACCAGACATGCCCCACAATCCTGCAATCTGAGCAACTGTGGGCGCTAACGTCTGCCGTCGAATGTTCTGAACCAGCATGGACAAGGTCTGAAGTAGCTGCAGCTTGACCTGCACTAGACTTCTCAAACTGGCACTATGAAATCCCGTCCCAAGTGTTTCTTGCTACAAAAAGGCCTTCTTGGAGGCTTTCTTTAGACCAAGAACATGTACCAGATCGGAGAAAATACTCCTAAGCCACAGTGTCACATGAGCTCTGGGGGTTGACAAGCTCTGGCACTCTCTGAAGCTCTTGGACTCAGGCTTCTCGCAAAAAAAGTCAAAGAATTGGCCTTTCATCTCCAGGTTCTTCAGACGTAGCTTCAAAAAAACACGGTGTATGCCATGTATGCTCATGGCTTGCCAAAGGGCAGCCCAAGTGTTTATGAATTTGAAATATTTTGAAATTAGGATCTCAGGCTATCTCAGGCTCAGGTGTTCCCAGTTCCCAGAATATGGACCCCACATGGGTTTACAAGGCTCCCCAAACAGTCCCGCCACAGGCTTGCATCACGTTGCGAACCTTTCAACATCTTCAATTGCGTGCGTCTGTGCTCTTGGTAGCATCAAATCATCATGTCTCATGTGTTGTCTCCCTCCCTGCTGCCCGTTGAGTACAGATCTCTCTACCCATCGCCATCTCGTCGAGTTCAAGACCACTGTATGTACATAGTGTGTATTTATGATGTGTATGCATGTGCATTTGTAATATTATACATATATCATATAATAAATATATATACTGTATATATATATATATAACGTGTGATGCGTGCGTGCGTGCGTGCGTGGTTGCGTGCGTGCGTGCGTGGGTGGGGTGGGTGGGGGGTGGGTGGGTGGGTGGGTGGGTGGGGGGGCGTGGGGCGTGCGTGCTGTCGTGCATGCGTGGTGCTGAGTGCGGGCGTGCGTGGCGTGCGTGCGGTGGGTGGGTGGGTGGTGGGGGTGTGTGTGTGTGTGCGTGTGTTGTGTGTGTGTACCGTCTGAATAGACGTAAAACTTCTTATACTTTAGATATTTATATATGCGGGGGGTCACCGGGGTCCCTGGGAGGTCGGTGACCATCGAAGACACCTCCCGGGGACCCGTGTAAACGTACCCGCGGGACTGTGGTGACGCACCTGGGCGCAATTGTAAGACGCAGCTGGTGGTCACCATAGTCCCATATATATATATATATTTCATCCATATCTAAGTAACTAATCTAATCTGCATGTCACAGGACTCAGTTCCTGCCGGATCATATAATGATCCATTCTTGTCTAGTGTGATTTCCATGGTGGCTCCGACATGGTGCCATGGAGCCATTTGAGGCAACCCTTCTTAGGGTGAGTGATGACTGTCCTGACTGCCGAATTAACACATTTTAACTTAGTAATTCGTCTAAGTAAAGGGCAACAATCAGCCTTATGGTTATCCAGCCTTTTGAGATTGTCCCGCTGATCTTGTGGTCCCAGGGATCCCAGTGAGCTGCTCTTTCAAGTGAAGCCGTGCTGAACGTCGGAAACCTCTCATTTTCGCAGCTGCTTTTGATGACTCACGACAACAACATTTGCTATAGGAATCAGGCAGGCACACGACTTTCCGGTGTGGTATTCCTTCCTTTTGGTTCTCTGGTGAGGTGAAACATTTTGTGCATCTAATTCGTTGGAACTTGAAAGCTGTTTTATGCCATTGCGGCACGACTTGACCACGGTCCCGGTGCAGGGAATAATCGCATGACTCTTAGGAATTTAGGGACTGAATCCTGTTTGTTGTTTGGTTTTGTTTTCACCAACTAGTTCCCCATTGGTCCCCTATCTCATGCTTCCTTCCCCCCCCAGGTAGGTTGGCTCCGTCGCGTGCTGAGGTTTTTGTAGGTTTTCGCTGTGTCAGGTTGGTTCAGGCGCTTCCGTCTTCCCCCCCCTCCGTTGGTCTTGGTCCGTGTCCGTCGACCCTCCGCTTTTTCTTTTCCCTTGCCTTTTCAGGGTTCGCCCGTTCCGGGCTAGGTGTGTTGGTGTGTGTTTTCTCCTTCCCTCTTCTTTTGCGTTCCCCTCTTCGCGTCCTGGTTAAGTAACTTTCATCTCATTTTCACTCTCATCTCATCTTTCATCCCCTGTTCATCCTCATCTTCATCTCATGTTTACGCGCACCACCCTGCCGGAGGCAGGGTGTGTGTGTGTACCGTCTGAATAGACGTAAAACTTCTTATACTTTATATATTTATATATGCGGGGGGTCACCGGGGTCCCTGGGAGGTCGGTGACCATCGAAGACACCTCCCGGGGACCCGTGTAAACGTACCCGCGGGACTGTGGTGACGCACCTGGGCGCAATTGTAAGACGCAGCTGGTGGTCACCATAGTCCCATATATATATATATATTTCATCCATATCTAAGTAACTAATCTAATCTGCATGTCACAGGACTCAGTTCCTGCCGGATCATATAATGATCCATTCTTGTCTAGTGTGTGTGTGTGTTTTTTTCCTACACACCTTTTCACCTGCAACATCCGAAAAGGCTTGTGCCTGCCCTCAACGAAAAATTCATCGTTGGTTCCATGAAGGAAACAAATAGGCCATGTGAGACATCAAGATGAAAGTGAAAAGCCATCTTGAACTGATTGGAGAAAGGAAGAAATCCAGAGTCACCTCATGTCAAATCAGTGGCGCCGGTCTGAGCTTGAAGGAGAGTCAGCAGCTCATTCATGGGTGCAGCATAGGAACTGTCGGATCGCATTTCTTCTACTACACTGGATGCTGTCATGGGTTCAAGCATGCCCTCAGGGTTCTCAGGGTTCACGGTGGCAACTGTCATTGGGAGATAGGTGTGTTGGCGCAGGCAATCAGTGCGCACCAGCCACACCACTGTCAGATTCTGTGCAAACCAAGTCGGAACATTCCAGATTGGTTGAGGTGCTGTGTCATCTTCTGTTGTCAACCATGCGGCAGGCTGACACGCTGTGACCATCGACGGCATCAGCTTCAGCAAGGCACGGCAGTGCCCAGCAAGGTCTGTTCCAAGATGCGCCACACCCGCAACCGGTATGTATCCAGAGAAATCAAATCGCAAATCTGTGGAAATGAAAACTGGCATGTTGACTTCCGTCACCATCTCAAGTTTGCATAAACTGCGTTCAATGGCGCCATCAGCCGCCTGGAAAAAGCGGTCAATGGCCAAGCAGAGACATGGTGGCGCCTGCAACAGCGCTGTCTTCATGGAAAGCTCCTGCATCCAGGTTGAAATCAGATCTGTGAAAGTACAATGGCCAGTCATGTGCATGTGCGGTGTGATGGTCAAAGTGATGGGAGTGAGCTCAGTGTTGCAGTCCAAAACAACCAGACCATCTGCTGTTTCCAAACGTCTTTCCCATCGCATGTTAAATGCTCCTGAACTGAGCCAAGTCAACAGACGACATGTGCATTCTGCACAATCTTTCTGGCCCTGGCTAGGCCCCCAATCACACAAAATGCCCCTAACCCATGGAAACTCGGCCAGCTTTGCCGATGTTGCAGCATGTTGCTGCAAAAAGGCTGTCAGAGTCGCATGATGTGGTCCCCACGCATTGGATGGTATGGCATCCAAGTTCAAAAGCGTCCATAAGAGGCAGTAGGTGCAGCTGTTGAGGTAGCACCAGTTGCCATCATTGGTCAATATCAGCTTGTACAAGCTAGACACGAGAGATGGAATCAGGTCTGTGTCTTCCCGGCCCTTGCAAAGCAGCCTCATGTCTCCTGTTTCGGAGAAGTCCTGCCCTTGAGTTGGCCTTTGCCGCGGCCCTTGCCTTTGGAGGAGCCCATCAACGTCTGAAGAGTCGTGGCCATCGGTGACTGGTTCAGGGAATGTGGTTTCATTGTGGCCCCCACTGCCATCCAAACTGAGCAATGACACAGCTGAAAAAGCAGGTCGTAGACCCTGTCGCTGCGCAGGTTGATCTGAAGGCGCCATGGGACGGCCTTGGTGGATGTCCCCTTTGGAGCGCTCAAGGCATGGAAACGAACCACAATCTCCTTGTCCAACAGCGTCTCTTGGAGTTCCGTCAAATGTTGGAACATCTTCTGGGCACTGATGGGCTGCTTTTTGTCGATGACCAGCTTCTGTTGATGTTGATCCCATCGATGGAAGGGGAAGCTCCTGTCTGCCAGAATCAAGCCCATCTGCACCGAGGTTTGGTACAATGGTTCCGTGTCCTTGCTCTCCACAATCTTCCCTGCATTGACGTGCAGCGATTTGATCAGGGCCAGGACCAAGTGCTGTCTCAGTGGCTGATGAAGTTGTTGTGGCTTGGTTTCCATCCCCTGTCTCCACTGTGTGGACTCCTGGACCAAAAGATGCAACGCTCCTGTCGGATCTGGATTCAAAAAAAGAATGAATTGATCTGTTCTGCGAAGACTGTGCATTTCTTGATCGTGGCGTATCAAGAGATGTGCCATGGTGTTGATCAGCTGAAGGGCCTTGCTGGGTGTTTTGGCCTGACTGACCTCGTCTGCTTCTGGGGTACTTGGCCCTCCTCGTCTGGGGGCCTTCGCCCTGCGAGGGTTTGGGGCCAGGTTCAGTGTCTTGTCCAGCAGCGGCGCCAGCTGGCCAAAGGTGCTCATCATCTGCTCCGAGATGCTCTGGTCGGTGTCCCCCAGAAAGGAGTCCATGTTGGAGTCTGCTGCCATTCAGTATGGAGCCCAGCAAGAGGGCCACTTGGATGAGCACAGGGCAGGATCCACGCAGGTGTGACTGGGCCAAAACAACACGTTCATGCAGTGGTTCATCAGGGCGCAAGTGAGCAGGAAGGTTGAAAATCAATGTACACAAATGGCATTGATAATCATCAGGATTGATTGCATGAACAACTGGCAAGAGCTGCTCCATGTAAAAGAGAACCATTTCATGTCCACAAGGATGCTCCTCACGTAGGTGCAATGCCAGGTCAGCAGGCAATGGTCGAGCACCGCAAAAAAGGCACTGGCTGCGCATCAATTGCAGTATCTCAGGGTCCTGCCAAAGATCATGAAACTGTCTGTGAACCACTTTCTGTTCCAACTTGTACTGGGCTGCACGTGGCAAGAGCTCTGAAAAGATGGCCTTCAGCGTTGTGTCAGTCACCAGGGTGGGAGCAAAGGGCTCTCGATTCAGCCTGTGAAAACACATTGCAATCTGTCGCAGTGGCAGGCAAATATGATTGCCTCTCTTGACCCCCAGCATTGGATTGCAAAAACACTGATTTTTGGCAAAGGCGGCAACCAGAACTAAAGTAAGACGCCTGGACAAGCGCCACAGCCTGGAGTGCGCTGTCTGTAGATGGAGCGCTAAGTCAGCAGCGCGTTGGCAGCCCTTGCCACAGGCCTGACACACCACAGTCAAACGCATTCGATTTGATGAAGAGCGCAAAACGTCCTGTAACTTGCCATCCAGGCAAGCTTCAGTCCACAGTCCCTCCACCGCCTTTGTCTCTGCCGTCGCTTGGGGATTAAAGTACTGGCAACGGCCCTGCACCACATGTGACTTCAACCCTCCCATTGTCATGAACAATTGTCCACAGTGTGCACATGCCGTGGAGTTGTCCAGGGCATCTCTGCTTTCGTTGAAACTGAGTCCTTGTAAACCATGATTGGCCTGCAAGTGTTGGACCAGCTCAGCAGGGGTCTGGAAGGTCTCCAAGCAAAGCTCACAGCGCAAACGCTCCTGTGTCAATGGTGTATCATCATTGATATCGACGCCAGCTCCATTTACCAACAATACTGCTATCTGTGACCATGTGGGGCAGGAATGTTGCTGAAAAAGAGCACCGCAGCAATGGCATGGACTGTCCTCACAAAAGAGGTTCGTGAGCTGGATAGCCTTTTGTGGGGCATGTTCCCAAAGCTCCGGATGATTAAGTCGATAATGCTGATGAAGTTCTTGACAGCGTGAAAACTGAAATGAGCAAATCATGCAATGGGAAGCCAGAAAACGGCAAGCATCAGGCATCTGTGGCACCTTCTCCCAGTCTCTGGTTTGGACAATCTGCAACAGCTTGTCACCAAAAGGAAGCGTTCTGAGGGTATGTAGTTCCTCAGCAGTGATGAGCCTGAGTCCTCTAGCTGCAACATCAGCCATGCTTTGCGCTGGCAAGGCAATCGTGCCAAGAGCTGCACCAGAACGCTCAGCTGTCGTAGTGCAAGTCAGTGGACCACTGATCAGTTCCTGGCAGCCACGCTCAATATGAATATGAAAGGAACGCCAAGTGGTGAAATGCTGTTGACAAAATTTACAAATAGGGAGTCCATTCACTGCAAATGAAGCCGGGTTCACACATTGGGTTCTAAACATCTTTGCATCATGAGCTGTGGTGCAATGTCTTCGAAACACGCTGACATCATCTGTGCAGAAATCGCAATGTGCACACTGAAAAAAGGGAAGTTGCCATATTGCCTCCTGCTGGAGGGCAGGTGTCTCCAGGGATGCAGTGGCCTGCAATTGTGACAAATGGTCCAGCAATGGTGGCAAGTGCGTCCAATCAATCATATGTGCCAAATCATGAGAAAACAGTTGAGCTTGTCTGGATTCCAGGGTCCTCAGCAAGCCAGCGGCAGTGCCATGCAGCAGGCTAACTGGAGTTGGGATCTTGCGTCTCAAAAATGCCATCTCATTTGTTCTGTGTGTCATGTATGAGTGGTCGTGGATGATTTTGCGCAGCATAATGGTCATCTGAGTCACCGCTTTCCTGATGCCTGTAAAAGTCATGCCCGTTGCAAAAATACCATAGCTGAAAATGGGATAAATGCAAGTCTGCCAGAGCTTAAATCGTTGAGCAATGCTATAGCAATGTTTCCCAGTGAGCCACCGTTGCAGTCTGCGAAAACCAGCATGCATCAAGGACAATCGATGTCGGATGCTGCAATCTTCGAAGTTGCCATAAGAGATGATCACACCCAAATACTTAGTGGTTGTATGAATGGGAATGTGCATGTCTCCATGTCCTGGCACAGGGATTTTCAGCTTCTCGCCAGTGTGGTCACGCCAGATAAATTGATGTCTGACTGCTTTGCACTTGGATCCACGCAATGCCACGATAGCCACAGATTTGCTGGGGTTAATTATCATATCCAAGGAGGCCATGGTGGAAAACATGATGCCCAAAACCTGTTGAAACTGTGCCAGTTCAGCAAGACTCTCAAAAATGCAACCAAAATGAAAGTCGTCCGCGTAAATTGTCACGTGTCTCTGCAGCCACTCAATCGTGACATGATCCATCACATCATGCAAAAAAAGCAGAGTGAACAGTGTCCACAATCCCGGGGCCGCCTTACACCCTTGTCTCACCCCCCTTCCAGTGGCCACGGGGGTATCCTGCTCTTCAGATTGGGTGTAATAAACTGTATTTTCATGCCATGCCGCCAATAATTGAATGATGGATGATCTGATCTGGAGTTCATGAAGCCGTGAAAAAAGTTTGCGCCTGTTTACCAGATCAAAAGCCCGTTTCAGGTCTAGGCATACCTGCACCCCGCCATAAAAGCCCTTTCTTGGGATTTGGGCCGCCCTGGAAATTGGGGTTGATCTTGCTGTCTGTACCAATTGCCGTACTTGACTGCAGTGGGAACTGACACAGCGGATTGCCTCCTGCGTGGATCGATGCTCCAAATAGGACCAAATTGGGAACCGAACAATGTGATCATGGACATCCCTCATGGCCAAATGAATAAGCAACCCTATCACCGCCTTGCCCACCGGCTCTTGGAGAGCCAGTGGGCGAAGGTTATCAGGATGACTAGGAGGACGATTTGGTTTTGGAATGAGAAATAACCATCCATGACGCCAGCAATCCGGTATCAGCGGTGGACACTGACTCCACCAGGTTTGGAGCTGCTGATGCAGCAAAGGTGCCAGCACACTTGCAGAATGACGCCAAATCACACCTGGAGCAAAAGGCTTTGCAACAGCTTTTGTAATCGGTATCAATGCCAAGGCTTTCTCTAACTGCTGAATCGTGAATGGCACGCCAGGTGGCTGATCAAATGATATTTGCATGCTGCATGGTCCAGCCCAAGTGTCCCCTACAAATTTATTGATGATAGCAGCACTTTCGATGGGGGTGGCCATCATACCCTGCTGATTTCTGATCTGAATTTGTTTACGGGGTTGCTTAGGGGCAAAACGATTGATTAAATGAAACAGTTTATGAGTGTTGTGCTGCTCAGCAGCAGCAGCAGCAGTGGCAACAATTTCATTAAACTGTGACTTTCTAATCTGTTTAGCCTCTCGTCTGTGAGCCCTTTTCAGGTGGGCAAAACGTGCAGCATGATGCCAAGCCCGAAAAAGATTGGGCAGGCTGATCAGTCCTGGTTTCTGCATGCATCGTCGGTGTTCCCATTTGGTCATGATCGTGGGCAGCGCCGTATTCCAAGGCTGTACAGGCCGAGACACACGTCCAGGTGGAAAATGCTCACAAAAGGTGTGAAAAACAGCTTTGTGCAGGCCATCTGTGACGTGGTTAGCATCAATGGTTGGTGTACCAAGAAAGTCCAACATGTGTTTCTGAGTGGCTTGTGCAAGACTTTCCCAACAGGGCGTGGAGTCAAGATACGCTTGACGGCTTACCTGTCTTTGCTGCATGGTAACCTTCTGAATCTGTTTGGAATAATTTTGGGGGATCCAGTATCTGGCAATGTTACTGAGAATGGGAACATGGCCAACCTGTGTCTGATTCATGAATGGGGAATGCCAGAGATAACAAACATCTCGTGCCGCATGGTCAGCAAACATCTGGCGAACGCAAATGTAATCAATCCTGCTGGCTTGTTCATGATGCACATATGTAGGACCTAGAGAGGGGTTCCACGTGTTCAGGGTTACCAATGCATGACCTCTCAGGAGATTAAGGAACTTGGCATGGTCAGGATGAGTGGCACCACTACACGCTTGGCCATTCCAGTGGAAGGAGGAGGAACCAGTAATCCCTGGAGAATAGGGAAGAGAACTATTAAAATCCCCGGCTAAGATTAAACAGTTCCTATTTGGAATACCTCCCAAAACTTGGTCAAGTTTATTCCACCACTTGTCTCTGGCCTGCAAGCATGCCTTGGTGGCATTGTAGGTGTGCTGGTAGCAGGCCACGATGTCAATCGGTCGTGGGTTCATCTGCAAACGAGCATGTACCAAACGCCCTGATTCATGAAATTGCCAGCGCATGTTGGACAAGGAGCCAAGGCGTCGGGAAATCAGGATCAAGATGCCCTTGCCTTTATGGGGCCCCTCTCCAGAATGCACTATGTTCCAATCAGCATCACTCCATTGAGAATCAAAGGTCAGTCTAGTTTCCACGATGATCCCAATGTCCACGCATTGCAGAGAAAGCCATGCCTTGACCTCGTCCAAGGTGTTGGAAGCAAGGCCCCCACTGTTCCACTGCCAAATGTTCAACCGGCTTTTGTTGACATGCTTGCGATTACATTGTTGCCATTCCCAGTACAGTGCATCTGAGGGTGTTGTGGACTGAGGTGAGTGGTGTCCAGAACATCCCATGCGTTCAAAGTCCATAGCACTGTAGAGTTTCCCTCTGTACCAGGCATAGCCAACTTGTAAAGCGCGCTTGTAGGCTCTAAAGATGCTGCGCTTGGCAACAATGGATTGTTCCTTTTTGGGCCTCACATGCCGTTGATGGGTGCGTTCGCACATCGTAGGCAGCCCGCCATGTTGCTTTGTTCCCTGTTGCAGCTGGATTTGTCTCAAAAACGTTGCATCGGGAACTTCAGTGATCCCCATGGCTGGATCACAACCCTCGCCCCTCCAGCCCGATAGGGTCATGAAAGCAAGGAAGCACAGTGGTATCAAGGATGTCAACCACCTGTGCTGTCTGTTCGAGCTGTGCCTGGATTTGGGACCAGGCCTGCGGTTGATTTGAAAACTGGGTCTGTCGGTCTGGTTGTGCCAAAATGAAAAATAGTGAAATGGAAGGTGTCTGTATCTGCGCCAATTCCTAAGAAAATGCCAAATAAATTGAATGTGTAGAAAAATCACCTGTGACTCAAGGGCCAAGTTAGCCAGCAGGAGCACCTGTGATCGCCTCAAACGTCTGCTTAGCATACACAGCAGTGAAAAAGTATGCACCACCATGGTCTGGAAACACAAAATGGTTATGGGCCAGGAGAGTGCAATTGAAGGGAGCCCACCCCTGCGCCGCCACGCTGATGCCAAAATCGCAAAAATAATACCAATCAGGCCAGCCAGCAAAAGGGAGCCTACCCCAAAGAAATCAATGTTGTCAGTGTAGAAATCTCTGCAAGACTGCCAAGAGCTCCTCCTCACAGTGGTAGGGCCAGTCAGATGGTACCAGGAGCCCACCTGTCAATGTCAGCTGAGGAAGGAACAATCCTCCCAAACAAATTGAAAATGAGGTGTCCAGTGATCCCAGTCGCAGTCCGTGTGAAAAGAAGCAAGTTCCAATGAATCGCCAGGCCAGTCAGAAAAAGGGAGCCTACCCCTGTAAATCGCAAAAATATTATGAGATACCTATAGCACCAATCGCTTGTCACCGGGCCAGTCAAGAGGCAATGGGAGCCCACCCCTGTCAGTCTGCAGGTAGTATATATGAACCAATGCAGTGAGTTCAACCACCCCAGAGCGTGTCGAGCCAGCCAAATTACCAATTGAAAGAGGAGATGATCAATGTGCCAAAATGAATGAAGGACAAAAAGAGGGCCAGTAAATAGCGAAAGGGAGCCCACCCCAGCACAATAAAAACTGGTTGAAAACTGCCCAGTGCTAAATAAGCAAATCCAACCGACCAGACTGATCAGCACCGCCAGGCCAGGGTCAATACGGGAGCCTACCCCGCAGTGTGCAGCGCTGTCAGCAAAAGCCGTCGTTGTAGCACCAGTGGTCCAAGATTTGTCCAAGTATTCGCACCAGCTCGGAAAGCCGCAGTGCACAAACACAGTGCAGCAGAGAATGACAGGATTCCTGAATGATCCCTGGGTGAAAAATGTGGTCTTTCTGATCTGCGCAAAACAGCAAGAGCAAATGAAAATCAGCGTCCAAATAAATATGAAAATGCAAATCAAGTCAGAAATCAGCGCAGGAATTCGAATGGCAGCCAATGAAACCGTCGCGACAGAACCCGTGGCTCTCAGGAGCCCGCTGAGAGCTCCTCGCTCTTTGAACCGCATAGGGGCTTGTGTGTGTGTGTGTGTCTGTGTGTGTGTGTCTGTGTCTGTGTCTGTGTCTGTGTCTGTGTCTGTGTCTGTGTCTGTGTCTGTGTCTGTCTGTGTCTGTGTCTGTGTCTGTGTCTGTGTCTGTGTCTTTTTTAATTCACACAAATCTTGATTCGCGACGTTGGCACCACTACACTCGCACTTCTTGGTCAAAAAGAACTTATGCCACTGCCACCCTGTCCCTAAGAAAGCAATGTCACTTGCACCATTCCACTTGATTCCAAGGGCACAATCAAACTTGTGACATTGTAAAGAAGAGCTTGCACTGAAATGGTCCATGCTGGATTAATCTTTTTGCGAGAAACACAGCACTCACAAACGGAATGCATTCCAGGGACTGTTGTTGGTCTGCTCACCCCAAATAAGAACCTGCAAAGAGCTCCTTCTGGCTCTCTCTCTGACTTTGTGCAGTGATGCCCCATGCCAACTCCAAATTCTCGATGCAGCCTACGCAACTTTCTTAAAGTTGCAGCCCACACCTCAGTGATCTGTCTGACAGTCTCGATCAGCGCATCTCCTTCTCCACTCTTTTCCAGATCCTCAGCTGGAACCAATAAACCACGTCACATACAGGCTAAGACAGGATGCTGCAGTGAAACAACCTTCGTGCTTGCATAAAGACCAGCTGCAAATTGCCACAAGACTGCATCGCTGCTGTCTGCACTGAGAACTGAACACTTTCCCGAAATTGAGCCAATCGATTGTACAGCTGCTGCAAGCGTTCCTCGCTAGGCCATGCTAGATCTGACTCAACTAGTCGATCGCCACAGAATCCTCCTTAAAAGAGTGCAGCTAAGACCGGCACAAAGCTGTACCCTGATCGACCCCTGCTGTCAGTCCTGAAATGGCACTCAATGGCTCACACGAAAAATGAATGACTCTTCAAGAACCAAATTCGATGCCAAAATCACTCGGATTGCAGAGTAGAATGATGGGGAGCAGACGCAGCTTGGGCAGCGTCTGCAGAATTCCAATCTCAGCGAATGAAGCTGGGTCAATCAACTGGCTGATTCTCAAGGTCCAGATCTCTAAGGTTGATGCTGAAGAGACCGGCCAAGAAAGACCTAATCACAATCATGCTCACAAACTGCCAACAATCACATGTTTCGTTGATGCAGAGTGCTGGCAGCCCATGTTGTGATTTACCCTCCCTGAAGGTGTCGCGTTGTTCTGTTAGTTGTTTGGTCTACACGCAAAAGGTAAGCTAGTGCAAGAAGCACCACAGTTGAGCCGCTCAGCCACAAAAAACACAGACGGACATGCAAGTTCTTGGAAGATGTCAACTCTTGGCACAATAATCCTGCAACATAAACCTGGAAAAGGCATCAAAAACGAATAGTGAATAGTGACTGATTGAACTAGGTGAACTCTCTGGCCTGCCAATATGTTCCAAAAGAGGTGGGGGTGACTTGTTGCTCGGGGACGAACCTGCTGCAAGCAGCCTCTGTTAAACTGAAGTAATAACTTTGGGTGGTTGGAAGATGTTGGAAGGTTGTGTCTTGTGTGTTGTGCTGCGTTGTGCATTCAATTTGGTATGGGTCGGCTATTTCGTTCATCTTCAATGGGCGACACCGGTAGACCCGGACCGAAAGCGCCAGTTGCAAAGCAATCCAGAAAAGAAATCAGCTGAAGACGACCCATTTTGGCACTCTCTACGGTCTTTGATTTCCTGCAAACTGAAACAATTCCTCTCAAGAATGTATCCTCCTTTCCGGCCTGTACTGATGATTGATGACAGTTTGTCATCAGGAAAAGGGCGCTGGTAGTTGCAACAACACTTATTCCTCCATTTCAGAGAAATTGCGCTGTAGCCATGAGCCCAAGTGAGAAGGAAAGGCCTGGTTCAATTCCTCCTTGGTGTCCATCACCAGCAGCTCAGCCTTGGGCAAGACTGTGTTCAAACGTTCTGCTACTTCCGCTGGATGAGTCTTGTCATCCCGTGCCGCACAGAGCAACACAGGGATTTGTAGTTTGGAGGCTGCAAGGTCTTCCAGGGATGGAAGGTCGGTATAAGCTGCCCCCTTCACAACTTCAGCGGCTGCAGGGTCAGTGCCCTCCAACTTCTCCACACACTTCAACAAATAGGAACGTCGTGCTGCTCTGATTTCCCATGCCGTTGTTACGGAAAACAAGACCAATCCTCGCACCAATGTCGGGCACAAATGTGCCGCCCACAAAGCTGTTGAAGCGCCCATGCTGAATCCACCTAGCAAGGCTCCACGTTGCTTCCGAATGGGAAGATGCCGAAAGTTTGAAGCAACGGTCAACATGTCAAAGGCGAGATTCCGCCAAAGAAACTGCTGAATGCACCCTGCCATAGGTTCCCATCCAGAGGACTTTCCATGACCTCTTGCATCAAACAGCACGGCGCTGAAAGGTGTTCCTTTCGTCTTTGCTGCCGCAACGGAATCACTGATCACAGGGAAACTCTCACATGACCGCCTGTGCATTGCACGTGGGTCTGTGGGTCCCAAGCCGTGACCCCACACTATTTGCAGGTCTTTGGGATTTCCAATGACCTCACATGGAAGCACGGTGTCATCCAAGAGGCACAAATCTTCCTGCATTGTGTTCATAACTTTCTCGGGGATCAATCTACTGAAACTGAGCCAAGAAATGACGATCAAGCAAGACATGCAACACTCTGCACAGAATTGTGTTGCTTTCAAACCAAGTCGGGTGTTCCTGTGCCTTAGCCACCTAGCATTTTCACTGGCCAAGGGCTCTGAGAACAAGACATTTCTGGAGTATGCTTTGGAGGAAGAATGTGCCGCCCGCTGCCTAGTCATGCGGGTTGCGTTGGAACACGTTTCCCCGTGAATTCATTAAGTGGAATTCTTATCATCTCATCATACCAACTCAATATTGGATAGTCCACCTACTCCAAACATCTTGCAAAAATGGTGCTGCCCCAGCCTTCAACTGTTAGGATCTTGGTGGAAAGCGCGCGCCTGGCCCAAGTTTTGCTTAGGTCTTGGCAAGATGGAAAGTGTTACACGAATCAGCCTGCACCATGCATGCCCCGAGTGCCGAGCACCATGCGGACACAAGCAAGTCGACTATGATGAAACACATGCAACTCAAGTCTGCCACATCGCCAATGCATTCAATGCATCAGGGATCGAATGTGCTGTGAATTTGCCCCCACACTAAGGGCATGCGTTTGGAAATGATGTTCCCGTCATGACATAATATATATTGAACCAATAACCCTGCAGGCAAACAATTGCTACACCCACGACATTTCAATCGCGGGAGGAGCGCCTGAAAACTGCATGAAGCAAACAAAACAAACCAAAGTACGAATAGAAACCAACACTATCATAAACCAAGGTGATCCCCCAACATTTCAAAATTTCAAAGGAATAAAAAACACGCGCAGCAGCTCTAGACCCGAGTATGTTGACAATCGTTTCGTGTTGAAACGAATAAAAAGGGTCAGCATGTTTGGATGACCCTTCGTTTGCGAAGTTGCCAGATGTACGTTGATGACGTCGGCACTGCAGAATTTGAAGAAAACTGTAAGTGTGACTGTGGTATTGGTTGGCAACTGTGCGGCATTTTTCTCTGCAGTTGGGAATGCTGGCATCTGTTGATGGGCAACCCTTTCCGCTCGAGACGAGGAAAAATCAAAACACCAGTGGATTTATTTGAGGTTGGGGATGCTGTGGGCTGGGAAACCAAAGCCGCCAACTTGTTATTTGCCAGTGATTGTGACCAACGGCCACGCTGGCACCTGGCCACCGATCAACACCTGTGGGTCAACAATGTTTTTGCAAACGTAAAAATCATATGCATCGACCATGCGAACATGATGTGAAAGCCTTGTGACCTTCCAATATTTTCCAAATATTTTTCCTGGACAAGGGTGGCTATGGTGGAGAAAACAAAGGAGCAAAGGAATGTACAAGGATGTAGAAGGATGTGGAAGGATGTAGAAGGAGGTAGGAAAATGTGGATGTAGGAGGCTGTGGATGTATGTAGAAGGACGCATAGAGGACGCAGAAGGATGTAGAAGGTTGTACGGGGATGCACAAGGATGCACAAGAATGTGGAAGGATGTTGGAAAACATAGGGGAATATAGAAACATGTTGAAGGATGCCAAAAAGTGTAGAAGTACGTTAGAACATGTGGAGGGATGTAGACATGGATGCAAAAGGATGTACAAGGATGTAAAACAAGTGTGGGAGGAGAAACATGTTTCTTAGCCACACGTACTCATTATTATAATTTTAACCACAAAAAAATGTTTAACCAGGCATATATTTATGTCTTAGCCACGCTATAACTGTTTAACCACATTTTTTGCATTGGATGGGTAGGAGGGTAGGAGGGGTGGAGGGTAGGACGGTAGAAGGGCAGACGGGCGGGGAGGTAGGTGTTGGGACATGTGCATTTTGACTGCACGGGCTCGAACAAAGTGTGCGGCGCGATTTTGTTTTGATCCTACATTTGTCTAAAGAAAATTGCGTAACATCGCTTTTGCAAGATGTCCATATGCACTTCGACCGCGCAGGCTCGCACAAAGTGTTTGGCTGGCTTTGGTTGCGCCTCAATTTTCGCGGCCGACGCAGTACTCAGTAGACCTGGACACATCCCCCTGCGATCTCCATGTGGGTTTTGAGTGGGAAGGCTCGCACCAACTCAAGGTGTTTTGCGGCATTTTTGCTGTCAATTCTCGAATAAAATTGCTCTTGTGAGATGTCCATCCGCATTTCGACTGCACAGGCTCGCGCAAACCCTCCACCGCAACGTTTTCTTGATCCTGGGGCGCGGCAAATTTCCCGGTAATTTTCGCGTAGCATCGACTTTGCGTAATGTCCATATGCATTTCGACTGCGCAGGCTCGCGTAAACTCAGGGTATGCTGTCTGGCCTCCGGCATTTTTCGGGTAAATGTTCGCAAAAAGTCGACTGCGCAGACTCGCACAAAGTCTCCAACGCGACTTTTCTTTGATCCTGGGGTGCAAAGGACCACCGGCAAGGATCACGTGGAAAAGGCACGCCTGGAAGCAGAGGCGAGTGGATCGCTGACGGCTGTGGGCTGCCCATGCAAGCTTCCTGTCTAGTGCACATTCAGGACCGCCAACCCCAAAACAAAATACCCAACCAGCCACACGCTCGCCAGCATCAACCTATTCCGGCCGGGGCCCCATCGTCGGCCACAGCGGGGCGAACGGGGGTGCACCCGTGAAGGTGCAATCCGGAATGGGCAAGCCCCCCGGCCTGATTCTGCGGGAGAAGGAGGCGCCCCAGGCAGCGGGAACCCCTCAACGGCACACACGCGGCGGTGATTTAATCCCTTCCTCCTGATGCTAAACGCCCCCCCCTATTACTAAACACGGCAAGTAGTTTTTAGTATTAGGGGGATTCCCTAATACTAAATTAAAACCCTTAATAATAGTAACTATTTTTTCCGATCTCAAAATCAATTGAATTTTCTTGTATAACGCAATTAAAACATTGCCAAAAAATTGCCAAAAATGCCATTTGGAAGCTTCCCCCTAATACCAAATTAAAACCCTTAATAATAAAAACTATTTTTTCCGATCTCAAAATCAATTAAAATTCTTTATATAACGCAATTAAAATGTTACCAAAAGTTGGATTTCGGGGCTGACTAGTTTTTAGTATTAAGGGGGAAAACCCACAAATGGTAGTTTCATGTTTAAATTGTTTTCTAAAGGGGATCAATTAAAAGTCAAATTGGCCAAATTGAAATCTTCCGAAACTGGAGATGGACGCCTGTTTTTAGTATTAGGGGGTCGTTTAGTCTTAGGAAGAAGGGATTACTCATCTCTATCACAGGAACTTTTCCGTTCGATCCAAGGACCAAATGTTTATTGAAGTGGGATCTTTCTGGCCGTGTTCGATCTGGAAGACCTCCAAATTTTTAGGATGGAGACACTTCATGATATCCCACCAATTTTGCAAAATGAATTACAGCAGGTATTGCGCCAGTTGAAGGTGCGAAAGGCGCAAGACGCGGACGGTTTTGTGGCTGAAATGGTCAAACTGGAGGGTGAAAATCTATCCAAGCGCACGCTACAAATCTCCAATTCGATGTTGCATAACAGAGATATTGAACCCACAGGGCGGAATATCTTCATCATGATGTTGCCAAAAACTGGGGATAACGCACAGCCCAACACCTAGAACCTTAATATCGCTATATTTAAGGAAAATCACATACACGATATTATCCAAGCTGTTATACGCAAGATAACGTGCGATGTTGAATGGGACGACCATTTTGCCCAATTCGCCGCGCAACACTTTGAAAAACGAACACTTGTTTTAGATTGCAGGACGCGATTTTCTTGGAATGCGCACGGGAAACTAGGCGTAAGATTTGGCGGGAACCTGTTGGATGGCTAGTCCCTAGTTGTTTTCCCACGTGATTTTAGCACCGTGGACGGTAGAACCATGGTCAATTTCAATTGACTCGGAGGGGCCAAAGAAAGAGAGAAAAATAATTTCAGTTTGCACAATGCAACCTTGCCTATGTGCAATGACATGTTATGTATTCACCATAAATGAGTATTCGCAAGTTGCACAGTTGCGCCAACGAGAAAGTAGGACCCAAACCAAGTGCTGTGAAATGCAATGGTCACGGAAAAATAGCCACAACGCATCCCAGTTGATACGGCCGAAGGCTTTTGAGAAATTTAAATTCACAATCCAAATGGGTTTGTTGATACCTAACAATTTGTCGATGACAACGTTTGGGGTGATTAAGTGTTCCTCCAGCCTGTTATGCGCTCGAAATCCGTGTTGTTCTTCCGGCTGTTGGTTGTCGAGAATCGGGTCCATGCGAGCTAGTAACATGTAACAACCCAATTTGTAACCGTCTGCAACCTCTTAGCCCAGGCAAGAATCCCAGCCACCATCGCCAAAGCAATTGGGATGGGACGAATGGTGGCTTTGCAAAAACCAAACGGAGGAGTCCGAGGCTTGGTCATTGGCGACGTCTTGCGTCGCGTAGTTTCGCAGTGCTTGGCCCAAATGTTTGCCACCAACATCCACGCAGCCTGCAGTCCACACCAATTTGCCTTGTCCACCCGTGCCGGGACAGGGGCGATCATCCATGCCCTCAACACAGCGACACAACACAACACCGCCACCACAGTCCTATCCATCGATGGGGTCGGCGCATACGACACCATATCCGGAAACAGCATGTTGCAGGGACTTTTCAACACCCCAGCAGCCAACCAGTGCCTACGTGCGCTTGTGGTATGCCACGGAGTCGGAATACGTTTGGCACGATGAATCGGGCATGCACCATTCCATCACATAAGCGGAGGGTGGTGAGCAAGGCAACCCCCTCATGCCAGCCCTATTCTCCCTGGGACAATAACCGGCCCTACAAGCTGTCCAAGCCCAACTCCAGCCAGGCGAACATTTGTATGCCTTTCTCGATGACGTCTATGTCGCCGTACGGCCCGACAGGGTCCGCCCCGTGTACGACCTGCTAGCCCACCACCTCGCAGCACATGCCAACATCCGCCTCAACCAAGGCAAAACCAGAATCTGGAACAGCAGCGGCCACCGACCAGCAAACACTGACACGTTGGGCCCTGACACTTGGGTCGGCGACCGGGCTCTCCCACCCGAGCAACAGGGCCTTACAGTACTGGGGGCACCAGTTGGCACAGAACAGTATGTCCAGCAATTCCTGAAAAACACATTGCGCAACCACCGGCCCTTACTCGAGCAGTTGCCTGACATACAAGACCTTCAAGCCATATGGTTGTTGTTACTCTACACTGCCAGCCCCCGCAGCAACTATCTGCTACAACTGCTCCCACCAGCACAAACAATCGCGTTTGCAGCAAGCCATGACCTCGCAATCACCCAATGCCTTTCCCAGCTCCTCCAAGCTACGAGTTACCAGTCCAAGCCTTAGCACGGGCACACCTGCCCCTCGCTATGGGAGGCTTAGGCCTCATCAGTGCCGCCCTTTTGGCATCTCCAGCATATTGGGCATCCTGGGCTGACGCCATACCAGTCTTGCACCGGCAAGCGCCACAGGTGGCAACCGTCATCCTCCAACATTTCGAACAGCCTGCCACAGCACCCGCCCACATCCAGGCAGCACAAGCAGCGCGCCAGTCAATCCAGGAACAGGGATGGGAACCCCCCAGCTGGCGACAACTTCTTGCCCAGCAGCCACCACCCGCCAACGAAGAATTGTTCGCAGGGCCGACCCAACCCGGCTGGCAACAACACGCGGCAGCCCCAGTCAACACCGCAGCACGTCAAGACCTTTATACCACACTCGACCCAGCCAGCCAAGCCATCCTGGATTCGCAATCCGGTCCATTCGCCAGCAGAACTTTCACCACTATCCCATACACTGCAGGGGTCACATACCCAGACCAAGTCTTCCGGGTCCTTGCTCCGTCGCCTTAGGCTTCCACTACCCCTGACCGAGCGTACCTGCCGGTGCCGTCGCATTCTTGACCCTTTAGGCGACCACCGTGCAGCATGCTCTCGGGCTGCAGTCCTCAGAAGCAGGGGGGTGCCACTGGAACATGCAGCCGCAAGGGTTTGTCGGGAAGCTGGAGCCCGTGTCACAATGCACACCCGCCTGAACCCAGCCGTCAACCACATGGACGACCGGGCCATCGAAGTCATCGCGCGCGGGTTACCTCCCCCTATGGCAGGGTTCCCAATTGGCGGTGGACACAACCCTAGTCTCCCCCCTCACAAGTGCAGCCGAACCACGGCGGAGAGGGGGCAGGTTCGCAGGGACAGCCTTGCACGCTGCACGACAAACAAAAGAACGCACCTACCCCGAATTGGTGGGGTCGGGACGGTGCCGTCTGGTGGTCCTGGCAATGGAAGTCGGTGGGAGATGGAGCGCGGAGGCAGCACAGTTCCTCCGACTGTTGGCACAAACCAAAACACAGTCAACCCCCCCGACACCTGCGACAAGCAACTGTCACAACACTCATTTCCCGGTGGTCGGCCATTTTGACCCATGCTGGCATGCAAGCCTTCGCATCGTCGCTGCTCTCCATCCCAACAGATGGCGCCACCAATGGTGAAGGGGCCCTGCCCCTCCTTTGGCCAACTTCTCACCGAGCCGCTCCCTGACTCCACCATGCCCAGTCGACTTCCCGGGCAGTGAGATTGATTTTTGGACTTTTTTCGTGGACTGTGCATATCTGGTGACGGGCCAATATAAAAACCGTTTTCCGACCCGTAATATTTTTTGAGGGGACCAGCGCGCCACTCGGCAGAAAAGAGTGTGTGAAAAAAAAAATGTAAGCAAAAAAATACGGAAAATACGAGTAGAAACAATAGGACGAAAGTCACCGTTTTCGCATGCATCGTCTTTAGAATCATGGTAAACAACGTTTTACGCCATTCTGCTGGCACGTCACCCGAAGCCAGCGCATGATTGTAAAACAACAAAGCGATTCCTAATAACTCGGCAGGGGCAACTTATACTAGTTCAGAAACCAAACCTGCCTCATCACCGGATTTGTTGGTTTTCAACCGTCCCAGCGCGTGTTTCAATTCTTGCATTGTAAAGGGCGGTTCGCTCATCAATATCTGAGGCGAGGGTGGCGCGACAGCACCACAGAACAAATCCAACATTTGTTGGTTTTCAACCGTCCCAGCGCGTGTTTCAATTCTTGCATTGTAAAGGGCGGTTCGCTCATCAATATCTGAGGCGAGGGTGGCGCGACAGCACCACAGAACAAATCCAACATGTCTGCAAAATCATTCGGCGATGGTTGTTGCGTCAAGCTATGCCCATGCAATGTCGCAACCATGGTTTTCAAGGATTTCCATTGAGCTGTGTGGGGCAATTTCAAAACGCAGCGCGCCTATATTCGAGCCAGGAGGGACAGGTTGTAGACAATTCTGATTTTTTTTCGGATAGCAGTCGTGGTGTTGCTACCAACGCTCGGGTTCGTCAAGGGCGCCTGCTGACTCCGACATTTTTAAACGTATGTTCTTCAATGGGCGATGGCGAATTGGCGACGACGGGCTAAAGCTTTTGATTTTAAGGTTTTGCGATTGAAAGTTGGTCTCTGGAATTTGATTTCTTTAGGTGGATCCATATGTATGGAGATTGTTTGGCAAGGAGCCATTATATTTTTTGTTCCACACGCCTTTTTACCGCGCGAGGTCTCTCTCTGCAGGACTGTTTTTATACTGGTCAGTCTCCAGATGTGCTGGCTGGGCTGACTGTTCTTATACTGGCCAGTCTCCAGATGTGCAAAATCGACATGGCATTAAGTGCGGGGATGGGGGGGGAGCAGGCTGGTGGGAGGGTGGCTGTGGGGGTGAAGGGTGAGGATGTCGCCGAGGAAAGGCTCGGATCCATCGATGTTGTTGGTTGTGGAGGCTGGCAAATGGAGGAGGCTGCATTATATTTGAATATTATTTGAATATATTTCACTTAAGATTTCATTTTTTCTCAATTAAAACGCAGATAAGTTTTTTTTTGGCATCTAATTCCAGGACCAAGGGAATCGTATGTGTGTGTGTGTGTGTTTTTTCTTTTGATAGCAAATCGTTGCGCTCATACCATAGCATGCAGTTGTATAAATGCGACGACTCCGAAGATGAACATGTACACAAGGTCTTGTTTTATTTGTTTTTTCTAGGGTTTTGCGCGTACATTGATACTGAGATATGTTGTTTTAATTCATGGTGTGCAACATTTTTTCCAACACCAAACCAAAGGAATTGGAAGGAATCATGAAGCCCAGTGCCAAACACAACATGAGATTAAGAGGCACAATATCAATGACTAATGAAATTTTAACCGCTTATCTATTTGGATCCAACCAGCAGGGAATCCATCCAATGGCAACCATCAAGATCCATTTGCGATACAAAAAAAATAGGTAGCGTTGATATTAAAATTGATGTCATTAGTTTGCATATTTTGTGGGTGGGCCTGTGCCGCCTGTATTGTGGGGCTGCAAGCCGGCAGCAAAAATAAGAACAAAGTGCGTCGTGCGGTTGATAATGGGTCCTGAGATAGGCTGAAAAAAAATCGTCCTAAATCCGGGTTGAACGACCCCGAATTAATTGAACAAAAACTATCAAAAACATGGATTTTGAGTTTTGGTCCTAAGTCACACTCACGAAATGTACCCCCTGAGATTTGTTTATTTTTTTTTCGTCCCAAATCTAGGGTGTGAGGTACATTTCGTCCTAAGTCAGCCAGCCGCACGTTTTGTACCCCCCGAGATAGGCTGAACCCCACCTCAACCCCAGGATTTAGGTTGTTGTTGTTTTTTTTCGTCCGAACTCGGGGGGCGCGTTTTGTGCACCGGAGATCGGCCCGAATCCCATTCAGCCCCCAGCATTGAACATATCATCAATATCAGATGTTTACCACAACTCTCGAGTTACATTTTATCACGCGTGCACAGGATCTCAAACTAGAAATTTATGACGACAACTTAGTGAACACGTATGATCATTCAGCGGCGTACTGTACTTTGCGCCGTCGTGGCGCATAGATCAACACATTGTACTTATATAAATGTTTCGAACGCTTGGAGTCATCAATATCTAGTTTCGTTAAAACCAAATCGTCATACTATTCAAATACATCATTTAACAACTTGAAATGGGAACCTTTGATGACATAACATCTACTCAAAATAATGGACCTGGAATAACCATATAGGTCTATGGTACATGTGTATAAATACATATATATATATATCAATCGCCGCATGATCCTGGGATTCTTTCAAACAAAAATGAGGAAAGCATTCGAAAAGCAACATTTGGAAATTTAAATGGGGAATGCATTTGCAAGTGTTGGGGGTTTAAAACGTAAGGAGAAAACCAAATCTAAAACGAGAAAAAAAAAAAACGAGGGGTGGTGGATCCTTAACGGTGGAACCCATATATACCGACGGACTGAAACTTAGAATGCGGCCCATTTTTCCAAATTTCCCTTTTTCGTAAACTTAGAATGCGGCGCAACCCCGGACGGTGACCAGACAGTTAGAATGCTGACCCAAAGTGTTTAGATTGAGATAGATAAAGATATACTGAAATGGCGGATGGGGCATCATGGGGCATTTTAACTGTCTGTAAACTACTCTCAGGAAAGGAGCGTAGCATTCGAAGTTTCAGTCCGTCGGTGTGTGTATATATACTGTACATATATTAGTAAAAAATAAATATATAGATACGTGTCCAAAAAAAAAAAACATAGCCTCAGGGAACTTCATTGGGTGCAAGGTACATGGTCCGGCACTAGCATATTCTAGCTTGGATGGGTGGGTTTGCATTATGTTTTCAAAAAAACTTTCTATATACATACCAAGTATGTATGTTTCCAGAAAAACACCAGGGAACGCTGAGGGAACGCATGGGTTGTGGGGGTACAATTGTCTGCACAACCAAGTATATGTATATGTATATATATATACATATATATATATTCTCAAACAGGTACATTCATATACCCAGAACCTCCAAATACCCTGAAAAAATGTTAAAACTATGAACATATGTGGCAAACTACCTTTTTTATGGTTACTTGGAGGGTCTAGGATATATATGCGTTTCTGCCTGGAAAAAAATTATGCCCTTGGAGGCACTCTAACCGCTGATTGCCGAATAGTTTCATCCTAGGTGGAGGGGAGGCATTCAAAGTTCTGAAATGCTGGCAATCCAATTTTCCAGTTTTGCTGTTTTAAAAAAATATTAACATTTTTCCAATCAGTCACAGTTACAAGCATTCCAGCTAGCGGCCCATCTAGGAAATAAAACAAAGGTATTTATCAATGATGGGGATCCTTTACTAAAGCCACATTCTAACTGTTTGTTCAACACCATTATTGGCTGGGTGCGTCCTCTTTTCCCAGAAGCCTATCTACCGCAGGTATGTGTCCAAAATCGCAATTTTTGTACCCGAAACTCACTTTTGCTTGCCAAGGTTACCGAATGCGGAAAGCGAGTAAAAGTACCCAGACCTGCAAAGTGCACAAAAAATAATGTGATATTCTCAAACAGGCACATTCTTATACCCAGAACCTCCAAATACCCTAAAAATTGCCAAAACTATAAACATTATGTGGTAAACTACTTTTTAATGGTGACTTCGAGGGTCTAGGAGCTATATGCGGTTGTGCCTGGAAAAAATATACCCTTGGAGGCATTCTAACTGTTGATTGCCGAATAGTTTCATCCTAGGCTGGGCGCGGGGCATTCAAAGTTCTGAAATGCTGGTAAAATGCAATTTTCCAGCTTTGCCGTCTAACAAAAAACATGTAAACATGTTTCCAATCAGTGACAGTTACAAGCATTCCAGCTAGCGGAAAACAAAGGTGTTTATCAATGATGGGGATCCTTTACGAAAGCCACATTCTAACTGTTTGTTCGACACCATTAGTAGCTGGGCGTGGTCCTCTTTTCCCAGAAGTTTATCTACCTCAGGTATGTGTCCAAAATCGCAATTTTTGTACCCAAAACGCACTTTTGTCAAGGTTACCGAATGGGGAAAGCGAGTAAAAGTACCCAGACCTGCAAAGTGCACAAAAAATAATGTGATATTTTCAAACAGGTACATTCATATACCCAGAACCTCCAAATACCCTGAAAAATTGCTAAAACTATGAAAATCTACCTTTTTTTTGTGGTGACCTGGAAGGTCTAGGATATATATGTGTTTCTGCCTGGAAAAAATATACCCTTGGAGGCATTCTAACTGTTGATTGCCGAATTGAATAGTTTCATCCTAGGTGGGGGGGAGGCATTCAAAGATCTGAAATGCTGGTAAGATGCAATCTTCCAATTTTGCCGTTTAAAAAAATATATATTAACATTTTTTCCAATCAGTGACAGTTACAGGCATTCCAGCTAGCGGCCCATCCAGGTATTTATCAATGATAGGGATCTTTTACTAAAACCACATTCTCACTGTCTGTTCAACACCATTAGCGGCTGGGCGCGTCCTCTTTTCCCAGAAGCTTATCTACCTCAGGTATGTGTCCAAAATCGCAATTTTTGTACCCAAAACGCACTTTTGTCAAGGTTACCGAATGGGGAAAGCGAGTAAAAGTACCCAGACCTGCAAAGTGCACAAAAAATAATGTGATATTTTCAAACAGGTACATTCGTATACCCAGAACCTCCAAATACCCTGAAAAATTGCTAAACTATGAAAATTATGTGGTAAACTACCTTTTTTATGGTGACTTGGAGGGTCTCGGATATATATGCGTTTTTTGTCTGGAAAAAAATATGCCCTTGAAGGCATTCTAACTGTTGATTGCCGAATTGAATAGTTTCATCCTAGGTGGGGGGAGGCATTCAAAGTTTCGAAATGCTGGTAAAATGTAATTTTCCAGTTTTGCCGTTTAAAAAAAAACATGTAAACATGTTTCCAATCAGTGACAGTTACAAGCATTCCAGCTAGCGGCCCATCTAGAAGATAAAACAAGGTATTTATCAATGATGGGGATCCTTTACTAAAGCCGCATTCTAACTGTCAGTTCAACACCATTAGCGGCTGGGTGCGTCCTCTTTTCCCAGAAGCCTATCTACCTCAGGTATGTGTCCAAAATCGCAATTTTTGTACCCGAAACTCACTTTTGTCAAGGTTATCGAATGGGGAAAGCGAGTAAAAGTGCCTTTGGGCTGCCTGTTGGTTCATTGAAATTTTTCATGGAATCCTTACGCAGACTGCAAAATGCACAAAAAAAAAATGTGATATTCTCAAACAGGTACATTCATATACCCAGAACTTCCAAATACCCTGAAAAATTGCCAAAACTATGAACATTATGTGGTAAACTACTTTTTTAATTGTGACTTCGAGGGTCTAGGAGCTATATGTGTTTCTGCCTGGAAAAAATATACCCTTGGAGGCATTCTAACTGTTGATTGCCGAATAGTTTCATCCTAGGTGGGGGGACGCATTCTAAGTTCCGAAATGCTGGTAAAATGCAATTTTTCAGTTTTGCACGTGTGGAGTGATGCTTCCAAATGCGCATTCTAAGTTTCAGTCCGTCAATATAATAAAATCTGATGAACGAACCAAGAAATAAAGTCTGACATGGGAAAATAATTAGTGATGAATATGAAACTGAAAACGTTCGGGGATAGTCCGGATGGATATATTATTGGAATCTATGGGACCGTGATAGTAAATATTATGCAGCGGGCGATTTTGAAAACAAATCGGACTCCAGAAGTCTTGTTCCAGGAAACCAGAACGGATCAGGATACAAATGTATCTCGCTAGCATTTAGTACGAAGGAAAACTTGGGTATATATATAATCTTGCAGTATTTAAAACCATGACTGCAAACTAACATTCAAACCCTAAATCAAATTCAAACAGCCCTGAATCAAATACAAATCCTTTTTCGGTATTGGTTTGCATGATGGTACGCCTAAAGTTTTGGATCTAAGATATGCAGATCCTATCGTTTTTTTTGCGTCCAGCGCTCCTGAAGCAACCATGTTGCTTAACTTACTCGTACAAAATTTGGCAGCAACAGGTTTGCTCCTAAATGCGCACAAAAATGTTACTCTCACAAACGAAGCGACAGTTTGTTTTTTCCAATGGGCAAGTCATTCAAGTAGAGTGTTGTAAATATGGCCATAATATGGCCATACGTGGTTGGCCATAGGTGGTCGTTTCCATAAAACATCCTTGGATGTTGAGTTCCACTTGCAGGCAGCCAGCCGCGTTCTTTCGCAAATTAACATGTTTGGTGTGATCAGACAGTACGTGTAACAGATCGGTTGCAATTTTTTGATGCTGTGGTGACACCAGTTGCGTTTTTCGGAGCTGGGCACCGGACAATCCATAAACCTGATTTGCAAACCATGGGTTGGGCATTTCGGAAGCTACTTCGGAAGATTATTCGTCCTCCTGGTTCTGTTGATTGGACCCATCCTTGGCATGATTTTTTCATATTTGGTACGAAAAAAGTAAAACAATGAGAAGACAGCGTGATTTGGAGATTTGGTTTCGCAAATGTTTGAGACAATATTGGAACCTTGAGTTATACATTGCAAGTCTGCCGACCAATCGGTGGGTCCGTCGTGTTCTGTGTTGGTGCCCGCTTGGCCGCCGTCGTCCGGGAAATCCGCGACATCATTGGCTTATCAAATTTATTGTTTTCTCCCGGTACAAACATTTCGGCAACTGGGAAGATGTAGCCACACAAGGCGAAACCTGGTTGCGACTTAGAGACGATTTGGCTATGTTCTGCAATTTTATTAGCTGATTGAGACATTAGTGCCCACGTTTTTCATATATATTTTTTGTTTGCCTGCGCCCAAACAGGTTGCCTCCGGGGATTGCGGGATTCAACGCGACTCGACTATATTCACTAGAACAAGCGAGGCGGAATCGCAGCATGAAATTTTTATATAATGTGCCGGAAAAAAATCTGGCAACCGTCACCACTTGGAGCCAGATGGCTGCCCTCCAGAACTTAAAACATATTCAATGCGTTGCCACGCGTCCGTCTGCCGAGCAACAGTAAGCATTAATCAAAACTTTATGCGTGGAACATGCGTTCATCATTGTGGAAATTTTGACCACAAAATCATCGGAATGACACTTTGGTTGTTGGATGGCAAGTGTAGGTGTGAAGATTTTTTTTCATAAAATTGAGGACGACCCAGCGTTCAGATCCTTGCATGACCAAGGCCTGCCTGGTGCGTACATTACTTTCTTGACGAGGCTCTGCCACAATCAAACCAGTGTATCGGGGATCCAGGAAACCGTTTCCAATTAAACGCAAAGGTGATGTGCTCACTCGTGCATTTTTCAACGTAATTTTTACAAACCGCTATGCAATCATGGAAGCAAAACCTCACAAATCAAAATGCACTGACACCCTCCTTTTGTATGCGAAATTTTGGGCGAGAAACTCACCAACGTGGCACTACACTTCAATGTTTCCAAAACCATTATTTTTTTACAACATGTGCTGTTAATGCGCATGCTGCTCGGAAAATCCCAGCGAGGAAGTGAAGGTGCTTTCCGAAAGGGATACTCACAAATATTTCGGTAGAAAATATCCCCGAAATTTGATGATCAAATCATTTTGGGTTGCAACATCGAGTGTAACTTGCAATGGGCCAAATTTAGTCAGTTCAAGTTTGTTCTCACCAGCACAAATGTGTCCATCAAATTGCAGTGTGCGATTATTTCGATGCTGTGGTCACCCCCGCATTCATGTTTTGTTTATTGACAATGCCATTGCCACAAGCGGAGCTGACACAACTTGACGCATTAAACGAAAAATGTTCAGGACAACTGTTAGGTGGGAGGGATACCATGTCCAGCATATCATGTTAAAACATGGTTAAGGGAATTGCCTCAACAACAATTTTTTTTTTGGCAAACAACATTACCACTCAATTTGGATGGCCCCAACATGTTGTCATTTGGCACCCTCAACATCACTAGTTTTGCAAATTTACCCGCTGCCGTATGCCGTGATTTGGACGCCCCCAAAAACTGGGATACAAAATTGACACAATTCTGAATGCATTTTTCCTTCGTGCGAGAATTGGGTGGGAGCAGCTAAATCTCCGAGCGGCCTGGTACCTTGAATGCCTTCTGCAGTTGTTACATTGGCAACTGAGCTGTTGACGTTTTTGTCCCATATCCCCGAAAAGTCGCAGTTTCAAAATCGAACGGGCGCAAAGCAAAGCAAAGCAAAGCAAAGTGCAAGCCGCTGGATGATTGAAAACCGAACCACATCATTGCCTCCCCGTGTTCAAGATTTTGACCGTTTGATTTCGTTACTAAGTTGTGTCGCTTCTGATCGCCGGACCTTGCACACAAGAGATTTTACACAAATGGTTACTCATTTAACGATATGATGTCGTGGTGTCTGCGACCCCTTCCTGGCACTAATTGGAGTTTTCGCGGTTTGTTTTTCCAACTGCATCAATTGAATGATGCCGTTGATCCCTTCCACAATTTTCACGAATGAATTGCCCCGCCGGTTAGGGCAAAAACACATTCGGAATTTGAAGTTGCACCAGCAGGAATAACGACGGGCTGTCGAGCATTATTCTGGTTTCTAACATTTTACAAACCTGCAGAAACACAACTGGTCATGAAGCATCAATCCGCTGTGCTATTTGGACATGATGGGATATTCAATCAGGCTGGTGCTTACCTCCCCATGCCAATCAAACACTGACCAGTTGACGGTCACATCTGACCTTAGTTTCTTAGGTTTACAACGTACTGTCTTTCCCGGTGCCCCTACAAGAAAGTTCCCTTCTACATGCTGTCACACGATTATGAGCATATGACCTGCATTTCACTGAATACAAAGTGTTTCAATCCCAGCTGGGGGGACGCACCATCCACATATGATATATATATATGATATATGATATAAATTACAATTAAATCAAATCGAAATTTGCAGTCTGGGACCCCGATACACTAGGGTGTGAATCTGACATATTGGGTTGAAAAGAAACTCACTGCATCATGCGGGGCGCCAACTGCAAACATGATGTTTGGAGTGTCATTGCGTTGGGACGGTATGTTGGCACGTTGTTTCTGCCGATGCTTGGAATGGTTTGGCGGTACCAATTGGTTTGGATCATGGATGCGCACATGCCGTGGCAAGAACGAATACTGGTAGCAATACGCCAAACGAGGTGCAGACCCAATTCAACTGACGGCTGGACTCTTGAAGCACTTGCCCATTGTTTTTGCAAACATTCCTGCATTTGTTCAACAACATTTCATGTTCAAGGTTTTTTCCACATGAATGGCAAACATTGGCCCACATTTGGGTCTTCATGATTACAACATATTTGCCCAAAAAAAACCTCTGGAGTCTTACAAAAAATATATTTTGTATTTTTGCATTGTTTTTCTGCTAGAAGGGTGCCCATTGCATTTGCGGTTATGATGATCATGTGTCCGTTTATACATATTTTGTGGTTGCTGCCTACTGCTTTAATGGGTTGCCTGTGCAGCATGCAGGTTTCATTCGCTCGCTGGGTTTTTTCAATGCAATGTTCTCGGTCCAATTTCAAACTAATGTAATACATATATACATATATTACGGCAAATATTGCTGGACCACCTGTTTTCCAGATGGTTGCCACTTGTCAGCAACCTGTTTTCCGCCTGTTTCCTCCTTGTTTCCCATTTGTTTTCCACCTGCTTCCCCCTGGTACCACTTGTCTCCCACTCGTCACCCATTTGGTTCCCAATATCCCCGAGTTCTCTCCCACTCCCATCCCAAGTGCTTCCCATCTCCCAGTTGTCTTTTTCGCTGAGTCACTTACTGCGCGCAATGGTTTCGGTTTCGTGCAAAGTTTCAAGTTGGACCTTTTGACGCGAAATTTGGGGATCAAGCAAAGGGCAACTGCGAACCAATCCACGCCATCGCTGCAATTCCTGAAAATTGATGAGTGGTGCCACCGCACGCCAAAAAAATCAACGAACGCCGCAAACACATGCATTGAAGCAAATCCATTTGCTCCTGAAATTGGTCGGCGGGGGATCTAGAGAAAACCATCTATGCACCTGACTCTCTAGCCTTGCTGAATGTCGAACCTCCGGTTCGAAAGTTAAGCGGGATAAGACCAACCAAAACACCAGTGTTACTTCTTCCATAGTTTTGTTCCACACTTGCTCGATGAAATCACCTTCGCAAACGCCAACAAACTGTTGATGCAAACCACCACGTTCCTTGGACGCCATGTCATATGACTTTTCCAAGGTCACTGAAGCAGGTTGGAATTTTGTGGGCCAGAACTCAGTCCTTTCGACACAACCAACCAGGTCTGTACCGTTCCGCAGTTCGTCAATCACACCCATATCGGTGTAGCCAGCTGATTTGAGCATTTTTTCCACACAGCAGCACGTTCTTCTTTTTGTAAAAACTCTGTTTTTAAACCCACAAAGCCTCGCACACAACGTCGTTTCACATGCTCATGCGTCTTGCATGACATGAGGTTTCTATTTCACTGGTTTCAGTGTTTGGGGTAGTTTTCAACTAGCAGACTCCGACACGCAACTGTCTAAACTGGCTAAGGTGGTACGAAAACATTTCCATACCCCGCCTTTGATCCAAGAGTCGTTTACTCTTTGGGTCAAACTGCAAATGTTTCTACCTACGGCATGAAACTCAATTCCATGAGGACTTCGGCTAAGTCCCACTGCAAAAGGGCCATGGAATTTCATTGAAAGCAACAGCTTGAGTTCACGATTTTGCTGACATTGTATCAGCGAACCATGTCTCCTATGCGCTCTCAGCTCCTGCAAGAGATCATGTTAGCTCTTGCCAGGTATGAAGACTCATCTTTGCCCAGCAGGATCGTGTTAGCCTGCTGCGACAATCCATTTCTCATAGATCGCCATCGTCTGAGACTTCACCTCTTGCTATCTCCTCGTTTTCTTGTTGCATCTGATTTTGCTGTTCATCCCACAGCTCCACATCTGACACATCATGTCGTTCGCTTACCATGTATCTGTGGAATCTTTCATCTTCTGCTTCATGGTGCGCTTCCATCCAAACTTCGGGGTCTGACACTTCTGACATTGTTGATTGGCAATACCTGTGGTATCGTTCTTCCTCTGTTTCTACTGGTTCTTCACCGTCGTCATTTCCAGCTGCATGTTCTGGACGGCGACGAAGGTGTCCAAACATGCTCATACCAAATTGGTAGCCTTGAAAGGCCTGTCCAATATCATCCATCACCTGTTGCTCATTGAACTGGAAACGCGGTGACCTCTCATCGTCTGTAAGGTCTGTCATTGCTATCAGGTTTTCTTTCATCTGGTTGTGTCTCTCATCGGTCGTGTGATCCATGAACATATGGATCATCTCAGAAAGACCATTCATCCTTTCTGCATTCACTAGAACATTGTTCTCACGTCTGATCCTTGCTTGGCATCTGAAGTAAAGCCAAAACAGCATCCCTTCAGCTCTGAAAGTTGCATCTGCAAACACTCCAGGAAATTTCATTCCCAAAGACCTAGGATTTGTCTCGTATCGAGAGCTCTGCGGTTCTGTCGCAGGTTCCATTGGCGTCTCTTCATCTCGCTGTTCTGGTTCTGGTTCTTCATCACTGCGATTCGTTGGTACCATGTATGCAACCAACGTAAGCATCACCAGAAATCCACACAGCACTGCAAAAACTATTGGGCTCCCATTGCCGTGCCACCAGCTCAAGGCTCTGAAGGCATTCATCTCAAACGCAAGAAAATTGGAAACCATGGAACCATCGGCCATACCCAGTACGCTCCAAATAGAAAGGACTCTGAGAAATTGTTTTGCAAACTTGTTTGACTGTGAACATGGAACATGTGAAGTGGTGTCTATCATCGTTTCTCGAACTGTTCTGACTTGGTGTTTCAACATTTCTTTTGCTTCCATTCTTGAAAATTCCAACTCCCCAACTGGTTCATCACTGCAGACAAAACCGAGCAAAAACAAAAGACACATGTATCTGTCCTTGTTCAATGCTTTCGTGTTGAGATCCGCAATGTTATAGTTGGTGCTGACTTGCTTGATGTCAATCTCCCCACCATTTGACTTTTCCTGAAGCCAAAGCAAACGGCCACGTATGTGTCTCAACCTACCTGCTCCAAGTTTCTTTGACAACATACGCACTGCTGAATTGTCCGTGTGAAGGACAAGTGGTTTCACGTTTCCATCGCACAAAAAGTTGATCACATGGTGAAGAAATAAACCATCACATGCCCCTGACGTCGCTGCATACCACTCTGCTTCAGTGCTACTCAATGAAACACATTTCTGACTTCTAGATGTTGACCAAACCACCAAACCATTGACCACATGAACTGCTGACAATGTTGATCTCCCTGACCAGTCTGAGTCTGAAAACGTTTCAACACAATTCAAATCACTTTGGCTGTTTGCGTTTCTCATTGCTTCTTGAAAAGTTGTTCCCTTCTGCAGCTTTCTCATTTTCAACGCAAATTTCTCACTGAACTTCATGTATCCAACCAAACGTCCAAGCTCTGCCCATGACCTGTAGGTCGGTTGCTTCAGGCTAGATGCAAGCGTTTTGGTTGCAAACTGCAAGTCAAATCTCTCTTGGCTCACATACATCGCAATTCCAACAAGTGATCGGAATTCCTCAGCCAGGTGTTGAGGGAGAAATTCATCCAGCTTTTCATCCACTGTAGGACTTCCAGGTGTACATGGTGTCTTGGCCAGTTTGGGCGCTTTCCCATTGGCCTTGCTATATCTATCAAACATCGCACAAACATGTTTCACTTCTGGATACACAGTCACGCAAGTATATCCAACATCCACCACATGACAACGCTTGAGAAACTCAAAGCTTCCACCATGCTCTCGCGCAACAACTGTTGAGCTCAGTTTGAACTCCTTTTCCAGCTCAGGCAAAAAGGTTGTTTTGATCCACTTCTCATCCCCCATAAACAAAACGTCATCGACATGCAGAACCATCGCTGCTAACTTGTTCACTTTCAGCACGCATGGTTGTTCTGTGCACGCCTCAGCACTGAACTTGGTTTTCAGCGTCTCCACAAAATGGTTGTACCAAAGCTTTGAGGCATCACGTTGTCCAGGAAGACAACGCAGGATGATGAAGTCACTTTTGCCTAGCTTCACCACGCGAGGCATTGGTTGATTCACCTGCAAAAATGCATCTCCAATGTCCAACGTTCCAAGCACACAGTTCTCACTGAACCCATCTGTAAGTGCTAATGCAGGAAGAAGCTTCACTATGGCTGAGTTGGATGAGGGACTGTAGACGTCTTCCCTCACATCAAGCCAGTTGTACTCTCTTGCAACTAGACGTGAGCGTCTCAGCCAACCAGGACCTTCTGACGTCACATTGCCTTCAGCGTCAGTCATCTTTCTTGTTTTCTTCCTCCAAGAACGCACAAACTTTGCACTGAGTTGCGTTCCCAATTCTCCACTGAACTTGTCATGGGTTGTAATGACACCCATCTCCAGAAGCCTGTCAACCTCAACCTGATCTGCATACTGATCGATTTGCTCCATTGTTTCTGCGTCCAACATTGGCTCCAAAGAAGAAAATGGCTGCCACAAATCGTTTTCGCTCATCTCACGCATGCTGTTGTCGTCATCCCAATCTGTAAACCCACTTTCATCAACAAGTTCTTTGGGATATTCTGCAGTCAGTTCCTCCGACTCCAGCTGTTGAAAATATTCCTCTGCATCAACGTCCACATGAAACAACTCTTCTGCTCCAACACGCATTGCTGACAGTCTTGGTCTCTTTGCATCTGGTTCCATAGTGTCTGCAACATCTGCTGTTTCAACCGTTTCAACTTCCATACCAGGTGTTGTTGGACCTGGCATACCCAGGCTAGGTACTGGTGGCCCCGCCTGCTCTATAATTGGCGCGGGTGCCATTGAAGCATCACCAGCACTGCCTGAACCGCTCTGCAAATCAGCAACCACTGTAGGAACAACGCTAGCTGGTGCACTCACAACTGCAGATGGTGGAGGAGGTAAATTGCGCCTACTAGTTTCTGCTGTTGGAACCAACTCTTCAATCACAGGAGGTGGAATGACATCTTCATCAGGTTCATCTCCTGCAGCTTCATCGTCAATGCCTGGAATTGCAACTGCACTGGGCTGTTCACCTCGCACAATTGGAAACGTTCTGTTGCACAGATTGCCTTCCAGTTGCCACGGGAAAGTTAAAACCTGTCTAAACTCATCCATGTGTTCACTCCAGTCAGGAAAGAGCATCTTGATTGATCTTGAAACACGCAAGGTTCCACCTACTGCCACAAGGTACATGTCATTTGCCCATGTTTTGGTGAGAAAAATGCCACGCTGCCATCGTGCATCTCCTTTCTGTTTCACCGTGTCTCCAACAAAAACCATCACTGGACAACCGTATGCACATAGTTTGGACTGGTATGCATGTCCAGCAATCACTTCAAAAGGAGTCATTCCTGCTCTCACTGCAAATCTTGTAAGGGTCCAACTGGCATGTACAAAGGCCCAAGCAAACAAAGGATGTTGCGGCTTCACGTCAAACCCAATCTTCGAAGTCAATGCATGTAAATACACTGAAGCCTGTCTTCTGGTTCTGTCAATTGCTTTCTCCACTGCAGCATTGGATCCATGATCACCCACTTTTGCATCTTCTATCACAGTTTTCAAGTTGAGCCACTGACGTGTTCTCTGCAGCAAACGTTGTATCGCCAGTGTTGAGTGTTCCTGGCCACAACGTATTGTTACTTCTCCATGACCAAGAAATGCAATAAAACGCATGATCTCCTGGCACATATACTTGGTTTGTCCTTTGTGGTGAACTGGAATGCAATGAACCGCACCGCTATGAGAATCATGAAGCACCAAACAAGTGAGTTTGCTCTGTTGTGAGTCCTCTGCAACCTGCTCACAAGTCTTTCCAGTAAAGCAAAAATCCCATGAAATGATCGGCAACTCCCTGCGCTGAGCTCGAGTAGGGTCAGCCTGATGTGGTTCTGGCCTGCGCTTTGCCATCACACACGCAGGGCACCAAGCAGCATAAGGTAAGTGTGTAAGCATGTGTGCATCAATCTCTGACTGTTCAGTTGGAGGTGTGGCCACTTGCACTGATTCTGCTTTGCGTTTTGTTTCATCCAAGGCCACTGACGCAAGTTCACGTTCTGCATCGATTGCCTGCTTGTCCAAAGTTGCCAAAATCCTGTTCCACAGCTTCTGCTTACTGCCAGACTGACTCACCTGAAGGTACCCACATGCAGCCTTCAAGACAGAAATGGCTGAATTTCTTTCGACTGTAACTCCAGCAATCTTCACGCTTGACATGTTGGGTTGAATTGCAATCGTCTGTGGCATGTCAAACTGAGTTGAACCATCTTGGGATTCAGCTTGAACTGGCACTTCAACAACTTCCATAGGCTCCATGCTTGACTGTCCACCAGTTGCAGCCGTTTGTAGCTCATCTGAACCTGAAGCACCAGACTCAACGCCAATCGACTCTGTGATCACCATGCCAAAGTCTGCAACACTCATGACATCCTTGGAGAGAATTGTCAAAGCTTTTGATAGTTGCCTTGAACTGCAGCAGCACGATCTTCCATTGAAAACAAACGCTCGCAGAGCTCAATGACTTCCCAACCACGTGTGTCATAAAAACCAACTGTTGTTCTGAACGGCCATTCACTGACAAGGTAATCTGTGGTTGCATCAACAAATCGATTGCCACCTGAACTGCAAATCTGAAGGTTGTCTGTTTCATACCAACCCTGTCTGAGGCTCTCCCAGTTTCGAGGTATGTCCACACCAATCTTTCTGACATCTTGCACAACTCTCACATTCCCTGAAATGGTCAGTGAATTGTTTCTGAACGCAAGTTCAACACGCGCTCCACTGGGATGTGCAAGCATTGGACTTCCATTGCAACTGGTCTCAATACCCCAGCCTGCCTTCACAAGTTTTCCAAATGAAATCAAAGGACTGTCGATGGTGTCACTGAAGAATGCACGTTCTTTCACATTGACAACACTGCCATCTGTTGCATGAAAAACAAAGTTCACATCTCTGACATCATGTGTGGCTATGCGTTGGCCTTGAGCATCACGCAAGTATGTCTCTGGCTGTGAAGACACCTGAGTTCCCAGACCTGCCATACAAGCTGGTATCAGTGTCACGTCAGAACCTGAATCCAGGATGATGTCCATGCTCCTGCAAGTTGAAATTGCACGCACTCTCAAATTGCAGTCTAAACTGGAATCATGCTTCAAACGTTTTGCACAGGTTTGCAACTGAAATCCACCATCAAACCTCTTGAGTGCGCGACCACCTGAATCACTGTCAACAACATCATACAAGTGCAAGCTGTAGTCACTGAAAACACGCTGTCGAAAATGGTCAAAATCATCATGTTGAAACAATGGTTGCAACGTGAAAACATCTGCACTGACATCCAAACCAGTTGAAACTCTTGTGAACTCATCTGCACAGCATGAAAACTTCTCTGCATCGTCTCCACACTGTCCCAACGCTGTCAAATCACTTCCACTGCGGTCTGAAATCCTCTGCAGCTCTTCTCCAAAAAATGATTCTCCAGAAAACGTCGTCGAAAAAACGGTTCACAGTGTTGAATAAATGGTTTGGGTTTGTATGTTGTTTTGAAACCATGTTGACATGTGACGTGGAAAAGACGTGAAAACTGTCCATCTCTGACAAATCAAAATCCAGCTGCCGTTGTGTGGAACTCGAAGATGGTGCAAAACTGACTCGATTCACAGTGCCGCTTGTTGCATTGGTTCCTGAATTGCTCTTTTCACCAGTCTGTGCAGTCGCGCTTTCATCTTGTCCAACTGCACGCACCCTGCAATCACGTGCAAAGTGACCATGTTTTCCGCACTTGTGACATGTAAAATCTTTGCCCTTGCTACCATCCTTGCCTTTTCCACCTTTGCCAGACTTGCCACTCTTCCCATTGTTGTTGTCAGCTGCATTCCATGAGCTGCTCTGCCATGAAGTCTGTCTTGAACCCCAGGACTGCTGATTGCCATATCCCTTGCCGTTGTCTGCACCCTTCTTTCCAGAAGCCTTACCTTTCTGATCACTTTTACCTTTGTCTTTACCTTTCGAACTGCTTTTACCTTTTCCTTTCTTACCTTTACCTTTCTCCACTCGATCAACATCCATAGGAATTGCAGTGTCCCCTGAAATCCCAACTGAGCTGCCCAACGCCATCGATTGTGTCCAACGTATTGTAGACTGATCGTAGCGAAGAGCCGATTCCCTGAGATCTTCATAACTTGTACCATCTTTCAGAGTGACCTGCAAATAGGTCTTCAATTGACCACCGAGCACCTTCATGAGCACTGCAAAGCGTATTTCCTCAGGAAGAGGTGATGCAATCTTCTCATACTCCCGGAACGAGTCCTCAAGTTTCAACCCCTGAGGCAACAACGCACTCTTCATGTCAAAGCTCGGCCACTGCATAATCACATGGAGAAGGCCTAAGGAACGATTCCTTGAAGAAGGTTGGCATGTCCGAAAAAGCTGTCGTGCCGCTTCCATGCCATTGCCCTGCTCGATCCCTTTCAAAAGCATCAAAGGTCTGTGTTTCAACAGTGAAGCTAAAAGTCCATACAGAAAACCACTGCGTCTTGTTTTCTCTGGATCTTGTTCAACCAGAGGCATCTCTTCGTCCAGGTGCGAACGGATGTATAGCAGATCCTGCCCATAGTTGCTGTCAACTGCAACTATGTATTGTTCAACCTGCCACCACCAGTCTCTGAAACCTGAAAGTTCTGCTTCCCTATCCTTCGGTTCGAACGTCGAAGGCTTTGGCAACACTTTGTACCATTCTGGCTTTGCACTGCCAGACGCTTGCCCACCTGTTGCACCTGCTGTCATTGCTGCAACAGCTTGAGTAGCAGCTTGGGCTGCTGTAGCTGCAGCTTCTGCCGCTTGTATCATCCGCATGGCTAAAACTTCACCCGCTGTTGTACCTTGACCTTCGGTTGTTGTTCAAGGTGGACATTCATTACATTAGGGGTTATATCACATACAGGTCGATATAACATATAAACCAAACGCAAAACCGCAACTCAAATAAACTAGTTTATTAAAAATGACGTTCTCAAAAAACGGCTCTTCAATCGTTTCTCCTCTCCGGCATCACTCTTCAAATTGATATTCACTTTCCCCTTTTTTTCATTGCTGGATTTATTGTGCAGCCATGGTTCAGCTGACAGTTCCATGACAATTGTCAATGGCAACTATTCCCCCTTGTCTTCGACAAAGAGTACCGATAAATTCGTGAATTCAGTGATATCAATCGCTAATCGCCAGTCGAACGAAGGATGGAGCGGTGCCACTACCGCAAGCAGTTCAAATCGGAGTATTGGCTTCCACACAGGAGCATTAAAAAAAAAATTGTCATCACGGAAATAGCTCCAGGAGAGCCGCTGAAAGTCTGGGAAATCACATTGAAGCGTATGGACGCAAAATCGGAAGTCACACCAGTGAGTCTTGGTTCAGCCGGAAATCGCCAGAAATCAATGAAAGGTGAAACGTCACTCTAGAAACGATGGTGAAGCCGAAAGAGGTGTGGTGGGGGGGAAAAATTTAGAAACAACGCAATAAAACCTAATGCAATGAATGCCACCTTGAGCCAAAATGTAGTGGTTACAACATATAATGAAGTACCCCCTACAAACATTACTGAACGAGTACAGTTAAAGTTCAAGGTGGACATTCATTACATTAGGGGTTATATCACATACAGGTCGATATAACATATAAACCAAACGCAAAACCGCAACTCAAATAAACTAGTTTATTAAAAATGACGTTCTCAAAAAACGGCTCTTCAATCGTTTCTCCTCTCCGGCATCACTCTTCAAATTGATATTCACTTTCCCCTTTTTTCATTGCTGGATTTATTGTGCAGCCATGGTTCAGCTGACAGTTCCATGACAATTGTCAATGGCAACTATTCCCCCATATCAACTATTGACAATTTCATGGATGGATAGTTACGCCATGTAATCCCACAACAAACAGTGTAAGTATCCAGCAATGAAATACGAAAGGGAAATCTGATATCATCTATTCCTATCAGGTGAAGGAAATTGCCAAGGAATCCATGTATCCCGAGGTATCAGGCGAGGTTTTGGTTCGAGAAGCCACAAGTCAGAAAGTCGTAGATCAAATCGATCTTGTGGAAGAAAATGATGCGGCGGAGAGCCTTCATTGTTCCACCGACTCAATGCATCAGCTATGTCATTGTTTTTGCCAGGAATGTGCGATACATCCACTTTAGTATGTGAACTCGAAATGAGCAAGCATAACTTTTCCATGAAAAGAGCCATAGGCATCTGTGTTGTAAAAAGTTTATTGGAGATTGCTTCCGCGCCAGTGTTGTCCGAAAGAGTGGGTACTCTAATCGGAATACGAGAACCTGGAAAAGAATTGACCGCAATGTATACCAAAGCTATCTGTGCCAATGCTTCCAAGGCTGAAATGTCTTTCTGAAGATCGTCATGCATAGGAATCTGAAGTTGTTTAAAATCTTTGCCTGTCATGGGAAGGCTAAACCATGAACAAGAACCAGAAGGAAAATAAATAGCTCCACCAATCCCGCAGTCATCACCAGATGCAAGGCGTCTGCTACGCACAACCCTTGCCAGGTAGGTTTTGGCCACATAGATCGAAGTGGGGACAAACGTCCCAACCAGAGCGCATACAATTTCAAAATTCGCAAAGAAGATTGTGAAAGTTTCCTTTTTGAAGTATTGGGATCACGGACTCTGACCCAGATCCGTTTATCTGATAAAGCACAATTCCGTAAGTCCGACCGAGGCTTCACAAATTGATGTCGCACCTGTACCAGATGTCCCTGGATAGGAATTGCGCTGAAACGAGGTTTGGATGTGAAGATCAAATCATCTGATAAGCATGACAAGACTTCTTCCCAGTTCCCCGGGTCCACAGAAAATTGTGATGCCGGAATTGCATGCAAGTCGCGATATAAATAGTGTAGCCAGATTCTCATTTCTGGTCACAATTGCGTGATCCAAAGCGCCAGTCCTAAAAATTTCTCAAGTGATTTCTTGGAGCAATGACTGGAAGCTAGAAGTTTGTCCAACAAGTCAAGAAGTTTGCGTCGTTTGGGTTCTGGCAAGGTAACAAACCCAGCTCGAAGATTAAAGGACCACCCGATCCAAACAATGGTAGCCCCCATCTCACATTTCTTCCAGGAGATGGGGAGGCCGGTCAACAAAAAGAGAACTGCAATGACTGCCGCGCTCAAACCGATAATCTGAGTCTCTTGAAAAAGAAGCATGTCATCAACGTACAAAAAGGCTGCATGAGGAAGATAACACAGTCTGTGGATCAACCGCTGGTAAACACCACCAAGTCTTGACCAAAAGTGCGCTGAGACCACCGCACCGAATGGGCAGTTTTTGTAAAAATATAGTTTCCCTCTGAACTGAAAGCATAAATGGCCCCTATAGCTAGGGTGAACAGCCACTTGTTTGTGGGCACTCCGAACGTCGAATGACACCCCTGAAATTTCCTTTTGGGAACTTCTCAAAGGATACGACCGCAACACATCCCGAGCGGTGGGCAGTTGAGACTTCTCGGGAATCTGACATTGAGGATTGACCCCACATATAGTGGAGTCCAAAACCAATCTTGGAGGCCTGGAATCACTGACTCAAGGCCAGACCAAGGCGCCCCACAGCAAGACCATGCTGAAAAAATTGTTGTGCTTCTTCCATTGTACCTGGAAAAATCTCAACCCATCCCGCTTCAACCTCCTTATTGATCAGCTGTTGAACTGTCTCCGGATCATCCTCCGCGGAGCTCCAATTTGTATGGTGCACTGTCAATAAAGGAGGGTCAAAATCTGCTGAATGAGGTTGAACTGGAAAACAACCAGACGGAGCGATCTTCTCATGGATACCCAAGGGAACTCCGTCGATCAAATATTGAAATAAATGGACATCTGGGTCACCCATGCATACGCACATGTGTTGAAGGATATGTAAGCAAAGATTTTGGTCTGGCGGGACTGTCCAGTTAGGCACCAAACCTTGGGCCATCAAGTATTCGTCCATAAACACCTTGAAAGGAGCTAACTGCTCAGGAGAAAAAGGTGGTTGATCTTGTCGATCTTGAAACGCTCGTAAAATCACCTGATCCAAGCGGTCTTGCATGATTTGCTTGAAAAAATTCTTTCTGAGAACCTGGAAGCAATCCGAAAAATTGTGAGATGTGCTCCAATCTGCTTGGGATGGGAAACCGCCCCCATCTTGGCGTGCAAAAGGTGGAGACGAAATGTCTTTCACAGGAAGCATACCTTGAACTGTAACCAAATCCAAGTCATCCCCATGCGTTGTGAGCAATGGAAGCACAATGCGTGCAAATTCAGCAGCTAATGGCGCGGGGTATTCCGCTGTGTCCCTGCTCAAGAATTGTCCCGATGATGAAATTGCACCAGCAATCTGTTGATGACTGCCTTGAGGATGAGTGCATGCACAAGCCAGTTGAGAAATCTCTGAATATGTAGCTGCCAGCATCCAAGTCTTGAGCCAATCTTTACCATAGCCGCATGCTGCAATGCACACACATGAACATGATTCCTGCTCAATGTACTGTTGAACCACCGGTTCCTGCCAGCTCATGGCAGTATGTGGCTGTTCGAGATGAGAATGGCCACCGGCCGAATTGACAAGGCGCAGACATTGCACACAACGTTCCAACATCATGTTGCTTTCCTGAACTTTCAGCAATTGATCGCCAGAAAGATCTGGCTTGCCCTGGAGATATTCTGGAGTACGCAATGCAGGAGGGCCCCCGGGACGAAGCTTAAGTCTAGAATATTCACAACAACTAGGAGAGGCTCCGGCATAAGCGATCAATCCCGAGGCACACACCCGCAGTAATGATTCATATGTTCTATCAGTCAGCAAGTCATCCAACTCATGCAAGAGGATGTCAAACCGTAACACATCGCCCTTAAGTAAATGCAAAGCTGAAGACAAAGGTGATTGTACCCCACAACAGATATCCAAAAACAACCATCTGGAAAAATCCGAAATACCTGCATCTGCCAAAACTGAATGAGAAGAATGCACTTCCGGTGGAATCTGAACTGATGACGCAGTGGCTGACAATCTGGAACGATTAGCTGAGGATGAGGCATCCTTAGAACTTGCCGGAGATTCATGCAAAGGTGAAACATCATGCATTACCTCGAGAGCATCCACCTGCTGCTGTTCAGTAGATGGTTCCATTGTTGATGGAGGTGATGGCACTGGTGACAAAATGTCCAAAGCTGGTGAAATCTGATCGCGCGTGAGTCAGTGTGGTGTGCGTTCATGAACTTGAGCTCCATGCGATTTGCCACACGCTCCATCGGCTGTGGGATATGCACAACCATGAAAGAACTTGCACTGATCTCCAAGTGAGCACTTCCCCGTCTGGAAGCGCATGTTCTCTCCCTTGACCATGGCCTCCGTGACCCATTGAACTCTGTTGGATTTGCCTTTGGACTTTCCTTGTTTCCCTTGCCCTTTCGAATATGGGCCAGGCCGTGAACTCTGGGATCCACCTTTGCCACTGAAATGATCTGATCGACTTGGGGCTGCAACTTTGGGAAGACGAGGTCGTGGTTGCAAAAGTGATGCCATGTCAGCTCTGATGTGGGTAATTTCATACAAAGCATCATCCCAAGTCCAGGATCGTTCTGAGACCAGATCAATGGCCACATTCATAAGACTCTTGTCCGCGGCCTGGGCCTCCAAAATTGTGGGGCCTCGCAATCCCGTATCCGAGTCGAACTTCTGGGTCATGTGTGAAAGGAACTTCAGGTAATACCCTTTCAATGACGACAAATGTGCTATCTCAGCCATAGCCATCGCAAAACTGTAGGTTTCGAACATTTGGCGGATGGCATGCAGGCCCATCGCACCATTGGCCACTTCCATGGCCGGAGGTTCGTCCATCAGGATTGAATGCAAATGCAATCCTTCAGCACGAGCCACTTTCTGAGGCTTTGCAGCTGTGATCTCGTCACTCTTCAAGGCAGTGAGTCGAAACTTCCATGGAAAATGATAATCGGACTTCTGCTTCTGATGCACCACCATTGATAGCAAGCGCAAGCTCGGCGCATTCTCAGGAAGGAGGACTTCCGCTGGGTAATTCCTTTTAAAGGTGGCCTTCAAGCTGCTGACATTGCTGGTGGTCAACTTCGGCGCAAATGTCTCTGACCATGAACCTGCAGCTACCTGGCCAGTAGACTCCACACCCCCAGACAAAGGCTGAGTATCTGATGTTGCAGTTGGTGCCGATGGTTGGCAATTTCGCCAAGCTAATCTTAATGCTGACTTATGCAAATGAGATAATGGCACCTCCAAGACTTCACTGATCACCGTGTCAAACTCCTCTAAGGAGCTAGCGCAGAGAGCAAAATGCTCCGTTGTCCATCCTTCATTTACCAAATGGTCCACTTGTTGTGGAGGCACATTGGCAGCTACCAGTATCTCAGATAATGGCATGGCTACGCACGAATGGATGGAATCAGAAATGTGCCCTGAAAACAGTTGCCAAGCATCTATAATGGCTTGCCTAATGTGGTATGTCAAAATTATAACTTGACAATGGAAAAGAAACCAAAATCGGACCAAACTAGTCCCCGTTTAGGGTGGTGATTTTGACAGCCCCGTAAGAATCTGAGATGTTCAGCATCTGGTATTGTGCATTGAAATTGATCCGCATGAAATGCATGAGATCAAACTCTCATGTGTGACGCTGAGCCACTCAACACGTGAGTAAACGCAATGGAACGCAAACGAGTCCAATGATGCGCTGGCATCACAAAAAAAAATTGTCACCCTCCGGTGCAGCCAACATTCCAACATGTGGAAGAAGCAGGAAGAATCAACTGCGATTTGATGATGTGCTGACATCAACTCAAAGCCATGAAATGGAAACCCACGCAATCTGTGCAGGTCAGTTGAAAGTGCCACACTCGATGGCCAGCCATGCTATAAATAGAGCATATATACGCATTATGAATTATATAACCGCACCTGTTTGATGTATATAACATATATAAATCACCTCCCCTGCTGAATAGGAGAGACGCTCCCATCCGAAAACACGCCAGTCAACTGTTTTCATCCATCTTGGACGATCGATGCAAGCAGTGAAAACAAGTGCAAAGTCGTTTGACTTAGGAGAGAGTAAGTGCGATGTTTTTGACATCCAGCTATGTGTTCAACTTGATTGAGCACCAATAGCTATCCAGCCTTTCCTGCAGCCAGGATGACCACAAAGCGTCTGCCGTCCCGATAACGTCAAGTCATCGATGGCACTGATTTGATCCATGCCAAAATGCCTGCCACACGCTGTGCGCACCAGTTCCGTCTGTCCACGAAAAACTCGTGAATGCATGATGTGCCATGTGTTGCGATGCAATGCACCTGTGGCTTCATCCGCTACTTCATCAGCAATATTTGAATGCTTCTTTGCTGAAACATTCTGCACATCCGAATCAGATGAGTCCTCTGAGCTGGACACCGATGTTGAAGAAGATGAAGCAATTACCTCATCAATGCCTTCCTGAACAATGGCTGGTCCCTGTTCAGGCACTGCAAACGAAGTTGAATTGAATTGCAAATATTTCCAAATTTGTTCTGGAGCAGCTTTGTCAAACTGTTCAAGCTGAAATACCGGTTCCTCCAGTGGCTTCTGGCCGCCCCTTGATAAGGGAGTGACCGGTCTCCAACCTCGTTGCACCGCTCGAATCACCTCTGTCTGAAGTTTGAGCGCCCCATGGACGTCATCCCTGCTGTACAACCGAGTGGAGGAGTTGCGGGATTGATGTTTGCCCTGTAAACGTTTGTGCTCATCCGACAAATCCAATTGCGTTGCCCATGAAATCATCGTCGATTTGAGTCCGTGTATAGTATACGAACTGGGGGATGTGCCAATGTCCAATGGGTGTTTCTTCCATGGGAGAGCGATGTATTTCCTCAAAAAATATAGGCCTTCGGCATAGCTCATGGGGACTAGTGGAACTCGCAAACCTTCAGGTCCAATGCTGGGTATCAAGAAGTCAATACTGCTGTCCCCATGCAACGCCAACACATCATCCAAATGCACTAAAAATTTGTGAAGCCAGTTAAAACTGCCCTTGGACAAAAAACCACATGCCAAAGCCCCAAAAGGTGTTCCTGCCGAGGAAGTCTTGGTGCGCCAGGCTAAGCCACGTAAGACTTTGCCGTCCCAATGCAATGACTGCGGAGATGTCCGCTGAATGTCAGCATAACGTAAGCCTGAAAATAACAGTAATTATTTCTCCACAAATCCAGGATCAATTGATTCCAATCCAAAACCGGTGGTGGAAGTTTCGTTGTCACATTGATATCCATACATTTATATGATAATTCATATGGCATATCGTTGTGAAGTAAGGTAAGTGGAATTTCTGTAAATATAATGTTCACAATAATAAACTTTACAAAAAACATTCCATCGCCGAACTCCAAAGGACGAAGCAAGCGCACCACACTCGGACTTATTATTAATTTCCTTTTTGATTCCAGTAATTGCACTGTCAGGGGTCAATCTGAAGCCGGTCATGATTCCAGCTGAGCTTATGCTTGGTGCGTTGGATGGGCCATGATTCCATCATCGACAAACGTTGACACAAAGTACCATGATGCTAAGTGTCAGAGCACCCGATGATTCCCCTTTGGGTGGGAGTGAATAACGGGGTGGGTGACAAAAAATTTCCCTTATTTAAAAGGGACTCCCTCCCTCCCACCACTTGATTGGGAAAAGCCACAGCATTTCAATTGATGATGTGACGAGTTAAGGATGTGGCTTGTTTCCATTGGAACTGCTGAATGCCACATCGAAAAATTCACAATGAAAAAGTGAATAGAACGCTGAATTGTTTGCGTCACAATGTTTGGTTGGATGTTTCAACCATTAACAAACATTTGTTTACCACCAAACAGGGATGATTCTTGTTGATCCTTATTTGTGAGACTTCACAAATTTTTGTTTGGAGAAATAAGGCTTTCATCTTTTTTCAAAAGAGTGACATCTTATTTCTCCACAAAACCAGGATCAATTGATTCCAATCCAAAACCGGTCGTGGAAGTTTCGTTGTCACATTGATATCCATACATTTATATGATAATTCATATGGCATATCGTTGTGAAGTAAGGTAAGTGGAATTTCTGTAAATATAATGTTCACAATAATAAACTTTACAAAAAACATTCCATCGCCGAACTCCAAAGGACGAAGCAAGCGCACCACACTCGGACTTATTATTAATTTCCTTTTTGATTCCGGTAATTGCACTGTCGGGGGTCAATCTGAAGCCGGTCATGATTCCAGCTGAGCTTATGCTTGGTGCGTTGGATGGGCCATGATTCCATCATCGTCAAACGTTGACACAAAGTACCATGATGCTAAGTGTCAGAGCACCCGATGATTCCCCAGTGTGACAAGTGCTCTGGCAGGACCAATTCGACTTTGCTTGCTTGCCTAAGCCAGGGTGCATTGAAGTTCATCCTTGAAGGTTCGTCTGATGGGTTGCTATGGCTTGCAACCCTTGCGAACCATGGAGAAAAACGGCATTTGTATTCAAATTCGACATACTCAGAAATCAAAGCTGCTCCAAGGTCGGTCGAGGCGTGGGCACGAACGAAAGCAGATCTTGCTGCATCGTTGTCCAAATAGTGAACCACAAGTTTGCCCACTATATGCGTTGACCATATCTTGACCGAGACCAGCAAAGGAAAGATCTCGAGTTCGTAGATTGGATGGTTGGATTTCGCCAAGAATTCTTCAAGGACAGGCTGCGGGAGGTAAGCACCAAAGAAGGAAACTACTTTCCCACTTGGATTAACCAAGATTCCGCCTATTGAAGCCGGCTGTGCGTTGGTGGGCTCGAAAGCACCGTCCGTAAAAATTATCCACGTCTCATCGATATCACGGTTGATTGAAACCTGCCTGCTCGAAAACAGGTGATTCTTCAAGGTTTCCAATGCCGATCCGAGCTGATCGTCAACGCGGATGGACGGACCCGGCTTTCTCGAGTGCCATGACAGGACCCTGGTGGCCGCGTTCAGCCTCCTCCCAAAAACAAAGGTGCGAAACCAGACTATCCTGCTGTGCAATCTTTCAAGCGTCTTGGTCCCCACGGAGCTATGGCTTAGGATTTCGTCAATGCTCTCGAGAAGTTCCTTCGACCTCTCCTCCGTGTGTCCAACTTTGACCTCTCGGTTCACCACGTTCTCTGTGTCGACCACCAATCCCAAAGTCTTGAAGCAGTCTGAAAACGGTGGTGCTTTTGATCCTTCCGAGGCAAAGTTTACGCCGAGTAGCTTGAACAGAGCTTCCGCATAGAATGTGGTGTCCAGCTCAAGGCCTGACGGTGAGAGAGCAGTGTAGTCGTCGAAGAACACCGACCATGGAATGCAAAGACCTTTCGAGCCTATGAAGGCAATAGCAGACGAAATCCTGAGGAAAGCCGAAACACTGCCAGTGGCTCCAAAGGGTAACGCCAAAACTTTGAAGAATGCAACTCCTCCACCAGGTTTTTTCACTGCGATTCTGAGCCTCTCCGAATGTGGCACGTCCACCCCGAATTGCTTGTAGGCTGACTTCAAACCAAATGTCCTTCCCAAAAGTCCTTTGCCTTTGTTTACAAAACTCTGGGAGTCAAGTAGGACCGAGATGCCTGCCAGTATTTCATCTATGGCGTCAACCCTCAGCTTCTCCGACATGCCAAAGGCTGAATTTACCCCACAGATCGAGAAGTCGTCGATGAGACGTGTTTTCTCTTTCTGCTGAATTGGGAACCTTTTCGCTATGAATTGTTTACCCAGGTCAGGGTGCGGTTCTTCAGCCAACCATCCGTTTGCTACCTCCTGCATTGTTTCCTCCCACGCTACCTGGTCGACCGGCATCCAGTCAGATGATTCAAGGGAGGCCACAACCGCCATGTTGAGCCCCTTCGCCATACCCTCAAGTTGTTCCAAGGAAGAGTCTGGCGGCTTCACTCTAGTCTGGAAGACGCCCGAAGACCGGGCCCACCCCGTCAAGGGGAAACCCTGACAGATTTCGTCAACGATCTTCGAGTCTGGGTACTGAAGGTCCAGCAGAATCTCTTTCCACAACAACAGCTTTTTGTCTCTGAGCAGAGGTTGGAGGTGCGCAGGGAGACCGGCATGGAGTTGTTGTTCTTCTGCTCTGAGCTGGACGGCTCTTTTCATCCATTTTTTCAGGAAGTTGGCACGTTTGGCCTTGATCTCGAACGGGCTGCTAAGGAAGACTTCCTCCAGGACCTCCCTCATCAATGCAGGAACCCGAGCAAAGGCCCGCCTTGGATGTCTCATTGTGTGGGCATCCTTTATGAAGTCCAATGGGTCCCTTGGGATCCCAAGAGTGAGAACTTCGAAATGTGCCCCTTCTTCAATATGGGAAGCTAAGATGTTTGACTTCCTCTTCCATTCGTCCCGTGTGAACCCCCAATGTAATTGACGATGGATAACGTTGGTACCTTCTGGGAATTCTTGCAACAGCCTTTCGATGTGCTGATAGCCGACTGGAATAGCTGTCTTGACTTCCCGTCCATATTCTGCTAAAACCTGTTTCAGCTGGTTGCCTCTACTTTGTGCTGCAAATAAATTCCTTTTCCCAACGCTTGGGTCCACCATAAGTTGTTGTTGCAAACTCTGGCGAGGGCTAAGGCCACGACACCTGGCTTCGTTCAAACAAATTGACGCAAACCGTTGGCACAAAATTGTAGGGTAAGCGGCTTCTTCGGCTGTTGGAAAAAATAGTTTGCCGTTGACCCAGCGCGGTTTCCAAGAAGCATGTTGATGCTGTCCATCGCAAAGAATCCCCAGGCTTTCCAGAATATTTGTGTCTGGCTTCCTTGGGTTGTACGACCAAAATTTTGACTTCTTGTCCCTGGTTCCTCCATGCACGCAATGCTGCAAAATTGTAAAATGGCCAGGGTACTTGTCAAACAGCTTCAACATAAAACTTGTAAGCCAGAAAAGACTGTTGAGTGGGTTTTCGACTGTAACCGCAACGCCCAACCCAATGAGAAACAAAATGAGATCTACCATAGCTGAGTAGGATGCATTTGCTTCCAGAACCCTTCGTTGTTCTTGCTCGATCAAACCTGGCAGCCCGTCCGGGTATGACTCACTACGGAGAGGTCTAGGCGGATTGGTAATGCCTGGGACTTTTCGTTCTCTGGCTTTTGCGGCTGTACCACAACTCGGCGCAAAATGCGCCAGCAAAAGTTCTTCGCGCTCTGCTTCAGCGAACTTGCAAACTGTGTTGAAATCGTGAGGTCTTGTCAAATCAAACGATGCAACTGGAAAATTCTCGGCTCTCTTGGGGTTTTTGTCCACTGCTAACACTCTGAAGCCGAGGTTTTTGCACGCTTTACTGAATCGACAAGACCCGGCAAAAATTTCCAAAATCAAGCCAGAACCCTTGTTAGGCTCGTCTTCTGTACCAAAGGGTTCTGCTGAAGTATCTGGAGCGAAAACTGTTGAATTGCAAAACGAATCACATGCACTGACATTCGGTTCATTGCAAAAAGGTACACATGCACTTTCCATGGTTCCAAGTGAGGCTTGATTGGGGCCTGGAACAACTTCGTGATCGCTGCACCCCTCACTTGAAACCTTTCCCCGTCAACTGGCTCGGCACTTCACTGCTCCATGCCCAGGTTTCAGACACTTCATGCAATCATGCATGCCAAACCTGCATCTGCCGCCTTTGACTGGGTTGTTGCAGCCTTTGGACATGTTGAAATGCCAACACATCGGCTTCCCTGCTTCCGTCTTTCGGGCCAAACCCGTAAGCTCATCCGGCAATTGTGGAGCCGGCTTGTCTGTTGGTCTTGGGCGCTTGAAAGGTTTCTTCGGGACTGGGCTCGGCCGGTTCGGTTCTGGCTAAAATTGGTCTCTTTGGAGGCTGCTGGGCTGCCACCTTTGGCATTGCTATCAGGTGAACGTTGATCCTGGGGTCATGCATCAACCTTTCAAAGGGCTCTTCAAGGGGTGGTCTGCCGCCTGCTGCAGCTTTGAGCGACCCCTTGTGTTCCGATGCCAAAATTGAGAAAATTTCTGTCTGCTCGCATCACTTGAGTCAAGGTGATGGCACTAAAGTTGCTGGGGGCATCAGAAACTAAGGTGGACATCAGTTTGTCTAACCATTTCTGGCACACGCTCCATGACAGCAAATTCACGAGGTCAAACGCCAGGTGGCGTCTTTGCAGCGCGAAATACAACTTGAGCTCAGTGTTGGTGTCAATGTCCTGCAAGTTTGAAATCACCGTCTGCTTCAAGGCCCCTTGTTCCAGCGTGATCATCGTCTTTGACTTGTTTTTTGCTTCTGTCTGCACCTCGCTCTCCCTGGAGTGGCACCTGCTGGGGTGCAAGTATGTGATACTCCCACTCTCCAGCACATTGTAAGCTGCGTCTATGAGAGAGTGAGCCGGCTGTTGCTCTGGTGTGTGCGGTAATCCTGGCAATCGTTTCTTCTGGGCATCAAGTCTGCTTTGCTTCTCTATGAACGGGAGCTTTCGGATCGGCTCCGAAGCATCTGCACATGCAGACTGGGTCTTCATCTCGGCAATAAGGAGGGTGCAAGACTCAAAGTGTAACCTCCTGAGAATTGCTGTTGTGCCCAACGTAGACTGAGTTTCAAACACTGCATCTGCCAGTTTGGTGAATTCATCATCTGAAACTGGATTCTGAGGTCTACCCAAAGCGAAAGCAAGCGTCGAGAAAGAACCGATGTTTTGACCCTGCAGCTTCTCAAATAGTCCATCATGCATCTCTTCACACCGTTTCTGAAAAGCCTTCTCAGAGTCCATGAGTGCCATCACCACTAGGTCTAAAACTGAGCGATCACAGTTTCAAAGAGTTTAGTTTCGTTTGTACTTGTTTGGAGCCACAGGACACACAAACATTCACAACTATTTACCTCTACTGAGGAGTTGCATTTGCTCAAACAGGTCATCTGTTGCCATGCTGACAGCTGACCAAAATGGAGTGAACATGTTGCACTTACAAATTACGGACACAAAATCCTTAATTAGGTTGAACATTGTTCATGTTTTGCCGTCATGATTGGCTCAAACATGTGTGATGCATGTTTCCACAAATCGAACCAACTGAGAGGCAGCATGATTCCTCAATTTTACCGCAATCTTGAGGTGAGCGGTGTGTTCGAAGCCCGCCAGCAGTGACTGCAGCAGGGTGTATCCCACCTGAGAGACGCCGGTGGTTTATAAAGGCTTCCATTGGCCATTTCGACCTTCCGGCCGCAAAGCAGGTATCGCTTGTGGTCCTCTTGGATCAGGTGAAGCATCCTGGACTTAGGATACTGCCTCAATTCAGTCCCAGCCGGAGCCTTTGGCGCACTGACCATACGGGCTGCATGTGTCACCGCAGCTTGTTCCTCCTCTGAGCTCGAAGAGGTGTCGCTGCCTGACCCAAGGTCCTCTCCTGCTTCCTCATCCAAATCTTGCTGCTGCCGATCGACTGGATCCCAAGGCTCGTCGTCCCCTTCGACTGAAAGGACTTCAACCTTGACGTCTGCCGTCATCATACCCGATCTGGTTGCGTTCGGGTTGAAGGATCCTTGTCGTATGCGCTCCAGCATGTTATTCAGCACCCTCAATGGACTTGCAAGTGAGTCCCTGGAGTAGGTCAGCACCGATTTCATGCGGCCAGTGTGGCCACCTAGAATTTCCCTGTCAGGTATGGAGGCGCCGAACTTCGCCAGGAAACTGAGCAACGTAGCCTTGCATGAGTGGCTCGAAATCCTGCAATCCTCTGGCAAACCCCCATTCCTGTCCAGGATCATTTTGACCCACTTGCTGAACTCTGCTGTGCTGAGTGGCCGAACCGTTGCTGATCCTTCGCCATCCGGTGCTGGCATCAAAGGTACACCCGACCCAAATTGATCGCCCAGCTGTTGCCTGAGCTCCCACCAAGTTCTGACCCAGTTGCCCTGCACCACTCCCAGTGCTGGTCCAACTGCCGCCATAACTCCACCTCTCCAGGCGTTCGCTTTCTTGGTCTTGAACTCTTTGATCTTGAGCTCGACAAAAACTGGATCGTTGGGATCTGGGTCCATCACCACCTCATCAGTGTGCTGCATGTCCATCCACCTCGACCTGGTGTAGACCGCCACCAACGCTGCACCACTGACCAATCTATCCCAAAAGAGGGCAGATCTGTCATGCAAAACGCCATGCAAAATTGTCAGCTGCTCGACAGTGAAAGGGTCAGACTGTTTCAATACCGTCTCACCCACTCGTCTGGAAGCCCCAATGCACCTCTTAGAAAGAAGTCTCTGACTCAGCCCTTCAATGCCAAAAACAAATTCTGTAAATCTGATGGCTTCCACAATAGATCTGAGTCGACTCAAGGCAATGCCGCTGTTTCTCAAGTCACAAAAATACGCATACAGGAAAGACTCGTCGCCTGGAACTTGGACCTTAGCCTCTCGTAGCTTCTCAATATACTTGAGCATGGAGTTGGCTCTCTTGATCAATGTGGCTGGAGCCTTCCCTGATAAAATATCCCTGAGCATACGAAGTTGTTCGGCAAGACCTGCTAAGAGATGTAACTGCTTCACTGTTTCGTGAATTTCAGGAAATTGCGAAATGATGTCAAACCACCTCTTCAAAGCAACATCCATCTTGGCCTCTTGGTCTTCTTTCCAAGAAATTGCATCTGTATTGGCAACGATTTGCCTCCAGTGGTCAGCCACCAAAATTCGCCTGGGCATCTTTGCAGGCTTCTCCAGTTGCTCCCGTTGTGGGTCTGCTGGGCAAGCCAAACGCTTCCATTTCCGTTGAGGGCTGACACAAAGTGGTTTGTTGCAAAAGATGCTTCCCCAAATGCCTTTTTCCCAAGGCAGTTCTAGGTCCGGGCTTGGATCCAGGTCCAGCCAAGTCCTTTCCAGTATATCTGGGGTCAGGAACTGTGGTGAGTGTTCATCTCTTTGCGAATCACCCGGTAAAGCCCCATCATCCAACTGTGATTCGGCTGAACCCATATCCACGATCGTGAGGATAACACTTGTGATAAAATATAATACAGTGCTGAGCAGTTGCAAGAAAATTACCAAATCTCCAGGCTGAAAGCTTGCAAGTCGTGCTGTGAAATCACGTACCAGGATGGTGAGTTTCAATGTCCCACAGAAGCCAAACAAAAGTTGCTATGACTCCAAGACAGAAACCACTGGCCAAATGAAAAACAAACCACGACTGAGATTGCAAAGAAGGCCTCTGGAATGCGGTACGCCCTTTGTCACGTAATGTATCGGCGCGAAATCGAGCAACCATGCACTGACAAAAAATTTCCCTTATTTAAAAGGGACTCCCTCCCTCCCACCACTTGATTGGGAAAAGCCACAGCATTTCAATTGATGATGTGACGAGTTAAGGATGTGGTTTGTTTCCATTGGAACTGCTGAATGCCACATCGAAAAATTCACAATGAAAAAGTGAATAGAACGCTGAATTGTTTGCGTCACAATGTTTGGTTGGATGTTAACCATTAACAAACATTTGTTTACCACCAAACAGGGATGATTCTTGTTGATCCTTACTTGTGAGACTTCACAAATTTTTGTTTGGAGAAATAAGGCTTTCATCTTTTTTCAAAAGAGTGACATCAAGAAATGCACCCAGTACTAAGATCTCTGCCATGGGGGTCTCCCGAACCAGTATGTGGCGCTCGAACTGGGACATGATGTAGAGACTGAATGGCAAACTCTCCTTCCTGTCATGTGGAATCTTTGATTGAAATGAAGAAATCAACGGACCAAATGCCACTGAAAAACAATCTAATTGTAGTTGCTTGAAGCCCCATCGAATGGCTTTGATAAGCATCGAGTGCGATGCTCCAGCATCAGTTGAATGCTTCGATAGTTTCCCAGCCACCAGTATGTCTGCCAATTGAAGCTCTGAAAGGTTGGACAAATCCAAACGCATGTCAACTGCCAGTTGATAAAAAGTCTGCAAAGCCATCAGATACTTGATTAAGGTCGAGGCTGCGTAGTTGTCCACAAGTCGCTGGGAATGCTGCTGATAAAAAGAACTTGATTGGATCTGCTCCAAAAGTGGTGAAAATGTTGCATATAGTTGGACCACTGATCCCCACAAAGACATCACTAAGCCCGAATCTGAAGCACTGCGCACCCTTGTAACATCTCGAGAACTCGATTGCCCAGGCTGAGCAAGTTTGAGTGCCACGCGTGGTCGTTTTGGAGCTCGTGGGAGAGGCTGCAACGGGAATCTACCCTGGTCCCCTGCTCAACTGAAGATGTATCTGTGTCCAACATCAAACTGCGTGGAACGACATGATGCAAATGTGGTACTTGCAAACCATTGGAATCCGGAACATGTGAAGAAAACGTGGGTTGAGGTCTGGACGGAGCTGCCAATCCGCCTAACTGAGGTGTGCCTGAAACCCTGGTCTCAGTTCGTGAACGCGACAAACATTGCCGAATCACTGGTGCAGCTAATGGCGAAGCTTTACATTTCGGTGACACATGCAATGAAATGTGAGCATGCGAAGGAGCAGGTGATTGCACTTCATCATTAATGAGAAACCAGTCTGGCACGCTAAGGTCTGCACTGCAATCCAAATTGTCACTGTCCATAAATGCCAGCACAATGGTGAAACACCAATCCAATAATAGTTGAACTCCAACCAGTAAAACAACCGTCCAAGCTGAAGCAATTCTGAATGAAAGTAAGGGCCACCGACGCTGCCCGGAGACCATGCGGCAACTACCGCCCGAGAGGAGTTCAACTAGGTGAAAACAAAACAGAAAGCGGTTTGTGTTGTCCTGACAATTGAACAGTGGAAACGCCAAATAAAACTGAAAACTGCTGTTCCATGATCATGTTCACAAGCGACAAAAAGACATGCAATCTCAATAAAGCAACGCAGCAAAAAATTTAGAAACAACGCAATAAAACCTAATGCAATGAATGCCACCTTGAGCCAAAATGTAGTGGTTACAACATATAATGAAGTACCCCCTACAAACATTACTGAACGAGTACAGTTAAAGTTCCAACAGGGCTTCCATCTGGGCTCGGTTGAGCACTCATTCCAAAGATCCTTGAGTCTTGCCCTAGATCTATCCAGAAATGCTATGGCACCAACGGCAACGAAGAAAAGTCCCAAGGTCCAAACGAGACCTTATGAGCCCTCACCGGAGCAGCTGTTCTGCCACCGGATCACGGGGCTCCGCTACCATAAAAACTCTGTTTTGAACCCACAAAGTCTCGCACACAACGTCGTTTCACATGCTCATGCGTCTTGCATGGCATGAGGTTTCTATTTCACTGGTTTCAGTGTTTGGGGTAGTTTTCAACTAGCAAACTCCTACACGCAACTGTCTAAACTGGCTAAAGTGGTACGAAAACATTTCCATATTTTGAGAATCTGCGCAACTTCCTCATCCATGGATGATTTCAGTTTCATTTCGCCACCCTTCAGGTCAACTAAGCGGCGCAACCAAAAACCAAGTTTGACGCTCTGTGTTCAGCACGTTCATGCACATCTGTGTTATGATAAAAATAAATTGTCTCCTGCAGAACTTCCGGCAGAAGAAGTCAAAGCAGTGGAGTTTCATGTCGTCAGCATTTCTAAATCCCAGAACATATAAATTACATGTACCCGCGGCATTTTGCCAGTCGATCAACCGACGATGTCAAAACCGATCTGCGCTCGGACCCCGTATGCTTAACTGCGAAGCAAATCGGTTTTGCCTCATCCAAACGGGCTATTGGCACATATTCGATTGTGCGTGTCATCCTTGCGCAGGGGTCACTTCATAACATGGTCTGCACATGCAAAAGACTGACATGAGTGTGGAATGCATTTCTTCGCACTCCTCCTTCGGATTCAAAGCCGTTGCCGTTTTGACTCCGACTGAACTTTCACTCATGTATCTCCCTAGGACCAATTTGGTCAGGGAAGTGACAGCATTAGTGTTTCGATCCTTGTGATCTCTGTGCAAATTCGTTCAGCTTCGATCTCATCACTAACCATCGCTGCACCTTCTTGTTGTTCTGGAAGTTCATGCAGTAAGGTTTGCATGCGATCAATTTGTTCTTGAAGTCCTTGGATATGCAAACACTGGTCCAACTTCTTCATCAGGCTGACGTCCTTCTGGATGTACTTCTTCTGGTAGTCCATGGGGTTCAGGTTCTTATGTGGTCTGAGGAGGACCATACTCAGTAGGTGGCTCCAGACTAGGTGATGGACCTTCACCATCTTCTGCAAATGACCTCCTCGTCGGTGTTGAGTGTTTGCTGGATCTACTCCTCAGACTTCGCGCACCTTGTTCTTGTTCATGGTCGTCCATGTTCTCATTGTTCAGGTGCGTCACTGCTCCTCTGGATCCAAAAATCTCCTTGTGTTTGGGATCCATCCTCCAACTCTAGCAAGACCCATCCATAGGTGTCCAGTCAGCTGCTGTTGCTGCTCGACTCCATCCTCCAGCTCGTTGAAGAACTCCGTGCTGACTTCGTACATTTGATCCACCTTGGAAGTCAAACTCTCCTGTCTCGAGTGCATACCTTGCACCTCCTCTCGAAGTGACTTCATGTTCTCCTCAGCTTCCACCATCTTGTTCTTCATGTCATCGATCAGCTTGTAGACCTGTAGACGATGTAGAGCACCATGAAGATCACTGCACTGATTGCGAGCGCTGCTGCGAATGCAAAGCCTGAGAAACTCCAGGTGCTCAGTGATGTAGTGTCGTCCGCATAACACATCCCATAGTCCAGGTTATCATCCGTAATTGGAAGAACTTGTTGTCAATGGGAGTTCTCCTGGAAGACATTGTCTTTGCAAGACCTTTCACTCGCTTTCCATACTCCATCTTCTCTGTCATTTGTTCATGCTCCATTTCTCCCACGCTCTCGAAGCTTTCTCCTTGTACTGCACCAAATATGTAGAGTAGGCCTTTCAACCTTGATGCCATAAGGGCTTTTGTACCAGCATCCGCCATGTTGATGGTGGTACTGACCTGAATCACCCCCAGATCTCCATTGTTGGTTTTCTGTTGGACCCAAAGCAGCTTTCCATTGGATGCCGTATGCGTCCACAACCACTCTTGACAGCAATAGTCTTCGCTGCCACATTGTCCACCAGCACATAGTGTTTGACGTAGAGACCCGTGAGGAACGTCAGGCACTCCTGAATGTAGATTTCAGCTGCACCGAATGTAGCTCTGCTTCGGCACTTGGCAGCGAGACAACGCGTTGCGTACGCGAAGTTGTGAAAAGCACGTTCCCATTCAACACGTGAACTGCTGACGAAGTAGATCTTCTATGCACCTTGTTTCCTGACCAGTCACTGTCGGAAAAGGATTCCAAGTTCAGCTCGTGATTGCTATGGGCAACCAATCCAACACCAGGCTCAGGAATCGTAAGCTTGCACGCATAGTCTGCTGTGGCCTTGAGGTAGCCCAGCAGCTTCTTCAATCGTGCTAAGGCAACTGTTGTTGGTTTCGCCATCTTCGACGCCAGCTCCTGTCACAAAGCCAACATCCATTCTTTCCTGCGAGAGGTAGATGAGCATGCCAATGAGGGACCTGTAGATGCTTGAGGCTCTGGCATCCAACTCCTGCGATCCATCTTCCACTTGTATGGATCCATCAACTGGAACCTTCTGAGCTCGTACTGGGCCAAAATTCGACTCGTACAGCTCCAACATGTTGTTGATGTAGTCACCAGGCATAACCACCAAGCCATCACTCACACGCAAATATGATCTCTTCAGGAAGGAAATCTTGTCACCAGGCTTCTCCATGATGTTGATGCTGATGTTGAACTTCTCTTTCACCTTCGGCAGGAAGTGGTTCAGCACGTATAGTCCCTTCCACCAAAGATCATCATGTCATCCACATGGATAAGTGCTGTCATCTTTGAGTTCTTGGCGAGACATGGGCTGAGTGGGCAAAACTCCAGCGCAAACTCGTCCTGCAGGTACTTGGACACATGGTCAAACCAAGCTCGAGCACCAACACGCTGACCAGGGATGTTCCTCAGAACGATATGCTCTGAGCCTCCAAGTCGCAGTCGTAGAGGTTCTTCTTGGGATACTTGAAGAAATGCGTCCTGGAAGTCAATGCATCCAAGCACTGGGGCATCAGGGGAAGTGTTGTTGATTGTTCCTCCATCCCCTGAAAGCAGCTCCAAATAGAGACATGGCAACATCCTCAAAAGGTGTGTAGAGGAAGCTGGTGAGTAGACATCATCTCGTCGACCCCCTTGAAAAGCATAGTCTCTAGCAACCAGTCTTGATCTCCTTCTCCACATTTTCACTGCTTTCCCTTCTCCCAAACTCTGGTCTTCAACCTCCAGTCGTAGACAAAGCGCGCTGTGAGAACTTTCTGTATCTCTTTGTCACTTGTGGCTGCTGGTCTCATCACACCCATGTTGGTGAGTCGCTCGACCTCGAAAGCATCAGCTGCTCTGTCCACTTCAACTTGAGGTGTTGGTGGAACAACATCCACTGGACCATCAAACCAAAGACATTCAGGAACTCCTCCTGAACCTTCATCCTCATCTTCAAGCCCATCATCATAGTCGTTGATCTCCTCCTCGGCCTCAGGCATGTCTTCATCCACAGGGTAGTACCGGGTCTTCCCCTCCAAATGAAATTGTTCTGATCTTCTCTTCAACCTCCTCCTCCTCCTCAACCTGTCGTAGTTTGAGCTTCTTCACAGGTGTAGGTTTGAGCTTCTTTTGTGGGTGAAGCTTCAGCTACATCTCCAGGCGTAGAGCTTGTTGGTCTTGTAGATGCTGGGTTCCTGCTCGTGGATCCCCCTGGCAAGTAGATTGAGATCCTTGTGGTTGGTCTGAAAATCTGACCCTCAATCCTTCAGTTCCTTGTAGTGATTGTAGTGCTGCAAGAGGGGTATTGTCATCCACCACAACTTCTCCTTGTCCAGGTTGCACTTGTCCAGGTTGAACTTCTCCACCATGATGTTGAGCAACTGGTCTCGACGAAGTTGAAGAAGTTGTAGAATCCACCAGTTGAGCTTGTTGAGGAAGTACAGCTGGAAGTGGAACTGAGTGAGCTTCAGCTTGTCCAGGAAAGACGTTAGTAACAGCTGGTAGAACCATCTCGTCATGCTCCAGCAAGACCATTGAAGCCTTCTTTGTATCACCATGCGCTCTCATCCTCTCAAGTTCATTCTCTCCTCGTCCTTCTTCAATAGCCTTCTTCGCAACTGCCTCCGCCTCATAGTCCCTTTTCTTGATGACGATGGCCTCCAAAGGAATCAAGCTCTCAGCTGTAGGAAGTGCAACTGCCTCTCGCTTCGTGGGAATCAACCTTGCCCCAAATCCAGTCTGGTAGTCGTAGGAAGGGTAGCAGAAATCCTTGTATAGGCATAGGCTCAAGCCTTACTGCTGTTTTACTCGTGTTATAGACTTGCTCAATAGGATCTTCTCCCCATCGAAGCAGATGAAGGCATCTTGGTTCTCAGTCTTCCCAATGAACAGAGTCTTGTACCATTTGCGTTCTCCTTTGCGAGCTGACTTGACAAATGCAAAGCAGGGCTCCCCAAACAACCATGGGTGGGCTCATAGGCTGTAACTCCTCTCACTGGCTTGAACCTGTTTACCAACCAAGCTGCATGTCTTGCAGCCCAACTCCAAACGGGATTTGCTGTGTCAAGCTTGATGCCCAAGTTCTCCTGGAGTTGCTCCATCAAAGTGCCAGTGAGACCACGTACTCGTTGAACTGCATTCTCTGCAAGACTGTTGCCATGGTCGTAAGGTTTTGCTGAGGTAAGGTAATCTTTGTTGGCAAGCCCAATGCATGTCGAAGGATTTTCCTCACGGCTGGTTCATGGTCTATGTGGAAGCAAACAGAGTGATAGCCCAGCCCTTGTGTGCAAGCCATGACCTCAGTTGTTGCCAGCTTGATTTGTCCTTTTCCTCGAAGAGGTACACATCCAACTGCTCCAGCTTGTGACTCCACCATGACCATCCATAGTGATGCAGGGGACACTTTATTCAGCAGAATCATCAGCTAAGCTCTTGGCTGTGCAAAAGTCGAAGCTGATGACAGGGGTTGACCGTTCTTTGGCACCATCACATCATCAGAGAGGATGGTGATGACTCCTCTCATACCAGGCTGTTCAAAGGTTAGATCACTGAAGATCATGTCCTCCATCTTCTCACATCTCGATGAGCTCCCAGCGTCCATCATCAAATTGCATCAGCGTAGTTCGATGGAACTCTCCATAAGAAACGTCATCCCCAAGGGGTTGACATAGGCATTGCTGATGTGAGAGCCCACTGGTAAGCCAGTTGGTGTGCGTTGCAATCCATGTTGTAGATTCGTAGATGTTACCTGTTACAAAGAATCATGCAAATGAGCTCCTAACCACGTGTGGCTCCTGTTGGATCATCCTGATATGGCCTTTCAAAGCAAGGCTTCGATGTTGCATGTCCACTGGAATCTGGATGTCATATTGTGGGTGGTACATGACCTGTTGTTGCGCATCCAAACTCCAGCCAGCCTCCATGAGCTTCCCATGCCATAGCACAAGATGGGCTGTGAAATGCCAGTGGATATGGTGACTCGCTCTTTCAAGCATATGTCTCGTCCTCAAAGATCGTAGAAAATCAAAACCGATCTTGCCAAAAGTTTACGCGCGGTTAGTTAACACAAACTCGAAAACGCAAGGTTCATGAAGTGTCAAAAACCAATGGCCTCACTCAGTCTGATCCCTTTTCCGTATGCACTCCACCGTCTGTCCAGCAGCAGGTCAGCAGTTACACACGGTAACACAACAACCCAAAACAAGGACGTGAGGTGTCTTACGCTGACTCTTCACAGGCTCACAAGGTTTCACCTTGAGCCACGTGTTTAAAAGGTTGAGTTAGTTCCAAAAACTGTTTCCATTCTCTTTCTATTTCCTTCTCCACAAACAAGAGGCAGACAACACACACCCAATGGATGTGTTTGTCCCCTTCAGACGTCAGTCTCTCATCACAATGAGTAAGGCGTAGCTCGAAGCTACCTGAATGACTGACATGTGTCATCATCAGGAGACAAAGCAACATCCAATAGAGCGATGAAGTCGCCACCTGCCAAGGTCACAGGAAACAAACGTTGACACCTTCTCAAACTGCAACAACTCAGTTCACACTGCCGTTCAAACTGTTTTGGTTCCACCAAAATAGTGAGTTCAAACTCGTTCGGTCAAAACAAAATAGGTCACAAATTCTGTTTGCCAAAAACTGATCCCAGCAACTCACGTCGTATCACGTGTGCAAAAGCCAACCTACTTTGTTCAAAACTTGCAACCTGTACTCATGGCATCGGAAAGTATCGTTATGACATGAAGTTGACAACAAACCAAAACACGCGTGAAAGGAAGGCGCTATATAAACTGCGCTGTCACAAATCTACAAACTTAAGTGAGGCTATCGCCGCGGTAAGAATAACAACAAATATACACAGTGAATATTATACATATAATATATTATATATATATATTCAACTGTGCAGTGCAATTGGACTGAACTCGGCTGTTTCTTTTTTACCACAGCTCACGGCTGCAAGATCGGGGAAGTTCAACTGGTCTTCTGGTATTTTCCTGTTTGGAAAATTTTGTCAACAACTTGAACAGTCCTTGGACTCATTCCACAGCACTTCGCTTTTTCAAAGACAACGTAAGTCTTCTATGCGCTTTGTATTTGCGTCTCTCATGTTTGTTTAACAAACAAAACTCTGTCTCCCCGTTGACGCACACGGTAAAAAGTGTTGAATCCGGAAACACTTTGACAGTTTTTGGGTTTTGGGTGGGAGGGACAAAAACTGGAAAAAGGGTTTCAAATCCCTCCGCACCCGCCCTTGACTTGTAAAAATCCGAACATAACATTGATCAACGTGATCAACAACATGTTTTGAAACTGTCCTGCAACAGTAAGAAAACATTACAACCTTATACCTTTGGCCTTGGCTTCACAAAGGTGTCAACATGTAAAAATGCGCCTCAAAAACATTCAGCACGTCGCATGAGTTATGATTCCTTGGTTTCTAACACTGCTCGGCAAAAGCCTAACATAAAGTGCCCCAACCGAAAGTGCTTCGGTTGAGGCACTTTGTCGGGAATTCAAACAAGTTATAATTCCTTGAGACAACTTGTCGAAACGTTTTCACCATTTTTTTAAGCAGGCGTTCTTAAAAACAAACTCAAGTTGTTTGGAACAACAAGCCAAAGTGTTTTGGTTAGACAGAAAGTTGTCAAACAACTTTCAAGAGGGGCAACTTCTTTTGTCATAATTCATCATGAGTTTTCAACTCAAGTATTGCTTACGACATGAAGTTGACAAGAAACCAAAACACACGTGAAAGGAAGGCGCTATATAAACTGCCTAGTTTCAAACGCGCTGTAACAAATCTACAAACTTAAGTGAGGCTATCGCCACGGTAAGAATAACAATTAAAGGACCGGATAACCCCACAAGTCAACTTCTTCCAATAATGAGCTTCAAAGGTTGTAGCGGGGTCGGGGAAGGAAGGAAAGGCAAAGGATGTGGTGAAGGATCGAGAAGTTAAAACAGTTGTGTGTGACAAAGTGGAATGTGAAAGAGGGTGTGTGACAAAGCAAGAAGGTGTGTGAAAAGATAGTAATGTATGTATGTATGTATGTATGCGATGTATGCGATGTATGCGATGTATGCGATGTATGCGATGTATGCGATGTATGCGATGTATGCGATGTATGCGATGCATGCAATGCATGCAATGCATGCAATGCATGCAATGCATGCAATGCATGCAATGCATGCAATGCATGCAATGCATGCAATGCATGCAATGCATGCAATGCATGCAATGCATGCAATGCATGCAATTGCATGTATGCAATGTATGCAATGTATGCAATGTATGCAATGTATGCAATGTATGCAATGTATGCAATGTATGCAATGTATGCAATGTATGCAAGTATGTATGCAATGTATGCAATGTATGCAATGTATGCAATGTATGCAATGTATGCAATGTATGCAATGTATGCAATGTATGCAATGTATGCAATGTATGCAATGATGTGTATGCAATGTATGCAATGTGATATGCGATGTATGCGATGTATGCGATGTATGCGATGTATGCGATGTATGCGATGTATGCGATGTATGCGATGTATGCGATGTATGCGATGTATGCGATGTATGCGATGTATGCGATGTATGCGATGTATGCGATGTATGCGATGTATGCGATGTATGCGATGTATGTATGCAATGTATGCAATGTATGCAATGTATGCAATGTATGCAATGTATGCAATGTATGCAATGTATGCAATGTATGCAATGTATGCAATGTATGCAATGTATGCAATGTATGCAATGTATGCAATGTGTGCAATGTGTGCAATGTGTGCAATGTATGCAATGTATGCAATGTATGCAATGTATGCAATGTATGCAATGTATGCAATGTATGCAATGTATGCACTGTATGCAATGTATGCAATGTATGCAATGTATGCAATGTATGCAATGTATGCAATGTATGCAATGTATGCAATGTATGCAATGTATGCAATGTATGCAATGTATGCAATGTATGCAATGTATGCAATGTATGCAATGTATGCAATGTATGCAATGTATGCAATGTATGCAATGTATGCAATGTATGCAATGTATGTGTATGCAATGTATGGAATGTATGCAATGTATGCAATGTATGCAATGTATGCAATGTATGCAATGTATGCAATGTATGCAATGTATGCAATGTATGCAATGTATGCAATGGATGCAATGTATGCAATGTATGCAATGTATGCAATGTATGGAATGTATGCAATGTATGCAATGTATGCAATGTATGCAATTGATTATGCAATGATGCAATGTATGCAATGTGTGCATGTATGCAATGTATGCAAGTATGCAATGTATGCAAGTATTGCAATGTAGCAATGTATGCAATGTATGCAATGTATGGTATGTATGCAATGTATGGTATGTATGGTATGTATGCAATGTATGGTATGTATGGTATGTATGCAATGTATGGTATGTATGCAATGTATGGTATGTATGGTATGTATGGTATGTATGGTATGTATGGTATGTATGGTATGTATGGTATGTATGGTATGTATGGTATGTATGGTATGTATGGTATGTATGGTATGTATGGTATGTATGGTATGTATGGTATGTATGGTATGTATGGTATGTATGGTATGTATGGTATGTATGGTATGTATGGTATGTATGGTATGTATGGTATGTATGGTATGTATGGTATGTATGGTATGTATGGATGGTATTGTATGGTATGTATGATGGTATGTAGCAATGTATGGTATGTATGGTATGTATGGTATGTATGGTATGTATGGTATGTATGGTATGTATGGTATGTATGGTATGTATGGTATGTATGTATGGTATGTATGTATGTATGTATGTATGTATGTATGTATGTAATATGTAGAGTAAGTTGTTTGTGAGTAGGTTGTTTGTGAGTAAGTTGCTCCGCTTGCTTCGAGTTCCAGGCTCTGCTATCAAAGCGATGGTGTGCTCACCATACTTCCGCTGACCAAAGTAATGTTCTACACTCTTTCGGGCGCAGCCGCAAATTTTGCGAACTCTTTCTGCATGCCCTGTGGCTGGTAATCATACCTGGCATATAGTCAGGATCAACTGCTAATCCTCCGGCGTTACTAGGAGAGCCATCCTGTGGGGTTCTTCGTTTTGTTTGTATGCATGTATGTATGGATGTGTGTATGTATGTAGGTATGTACGTATGTATGTGTATGTGTCTGACAAAGTTGCGTGTGAAAGATGCTGCGCGTGAAAGATGATGTGTGTGTGCGCAACAGTGCAGACCATTTTTTTCGCCAGCGCTGCAATACCGCGGACCTGGAATGAGCTGAACGATTTTTTTTCCGTACGTGACCGGAAGCCGCCCTCAAGGTGACCACCTCGAGCCAACCGCAAGGTCACCTCGCGGTGACCTGCGGCATCATTGGCGTTCAAGGTGAACCACACCGGTGTTTAAGGTGTACCACACCCCTGGTGTTTAAGGTGAACCATACCGGTGTTTGAGGTGTACCACACCCCTGGTGTTTAAGGTGAACCACACCAGTGTTTAAGGTGTACCACATCCCTTGTGTTTAAGGTGAACCACACCAGTGTTTAAAGTGTACCACCACCACGGTGTTTAAGATGAACCACACCACAGGGCCTCGAAACTTGGCGCTCCCAGCGTTGCTCCTCCACGCCTCCGCGGCAAGAGTGGAAAGCAAAAGCCTTGAAATTAGGTTGGTGGAAATATGGGGCCGGGTGTGTGGGAAAATGATGTGGAGGAGCAATACGAGTCCTCCAGGCATTCCGCCAATCTAATGACTCCTCCACCCTGTTTTAAATATATACTACTATATATTCCAGGAAGAGGACTCCTCCACGATATGGGCACACTGCATCTGCTGCATCCGTGTTTCTGTGATAGTCTAAGAGGGAAAGGGGTTGGCATGGCCGCATCAAACTGCGGCACACGCAGTGCTTTCTGGACCCCGCAAAGGGGGCCCCCGCTTGCGCTTGAACAAAACCCAACTTTGATTTACTTGCGTAATGTAAAGAGCTTCGTGTTTCGAGCAGGTTCCACACTGCCAAAAAGGGATTGCCATGCGCTACCGCTTTTCGCTTTGGCCATTTCGAGGCTGTTTCAATTTCTATTTTAATAGCAGGCGAGACCAAAAACGGCCGCGCTAAATCCATGCGTTGGCGCGTGTGGCAATCCTGTTTTTGGGGTTGCGACATGACGCTTGAAATTAGGTTGGTGGAAATATGGGGCCGGGTGTGTGGGAAAATGATCGTGGAGGAGCAATACGAGTCCTCCAGGCATTCCGCCAATCAATGACTCCTCCACCCTGTTTTAAATACATACTACCATATATCCAAGGAGAGGCTCCTCCACGATATGGACACACTGCATCCGCGTTGCTGTGACAGGAGTCTAAGAGGGAAAGGGGTTGGCATGGCTGCATCAAGCTGCGGCACACCACAACTCAAATGTCAAGTGTTAACTTCGGTCTTTTCTCCATCTCTTCATGGAGCAATGCCTGGGGTCAATCACGCTCCAAGACAAACATGAAAATGGATGAGCACGTCCCAACGAGTCAAATGCTGAACCCAGGAAGAAAGTGAGCGACATCACTTGTGGCCGTGGAAGCCGTAGTGCTTTCTGGATCCCGCAAAGGGGGCCCCCTCAATGGCTTGAAGTCAGCTTGAAGTTCCTTTTGATGTTATTCCGAGGTTACGTTCAGGTTTGCTTGGAAGTCAGCTTGGAGTTTGTCTTTAGGAGCCTTTTTTTTCCGTCCAACGCCATGTGCCTTCCGCCAGGTCGTTCAACAGCTAGACAAGCCTGTTGCAAATGAGATTAATTATTGAATTCACGCAGGGACCGATGCTGTAGTGGCCGCAAAAGTAAACTGGGAGTTTGTCTTTGGGAGCTGGAGCGCACCTAGAGGTCAGCATTTTGCAGCAGTCCGTTCACTCCGTTGATTTCGATTCGCCGGTGTGACCTCTGTTTTCGCAGGTTCACAATTTAGACAGACAAGCGATTTGTTTTGCATTTGGATCTGGGTGCCATGGCTCCAAAGCGCAGCAATGCCCAGCAGGATGCCTGGGACCCAGGTGAAAAACGTTCATTTAGACAAAGCCACTTTCCGGGTTGATACTGGCTAGTGGAAACGGACCCCCAGCATGGGCCCCCCTCAGTACTACGTGACAATTACGCCTTTCCTACAGCCACGAATCCAACGATGATGACATAGAGGAAAGCAACCTTTGCCGCTTGTTTTGCCGCCTTCTTAGCATTGTCCTTCTCTTCTTTTGCTTTCTTCAGCTCATCACAGAGCAGCGCCTGCCCATTTTTGCGGGTCAGATTTGAAGTCTTCAAACTTGCTTCTCAACTGGCTTCGCCTACGAGGGCCTCCCCAGTAATATATGCAATATGGTGGAACCAGTAAGATTTCATTGGCTGCCCCTCTTATGTTGTAACAAAATCGCACGCATGAAGCCTCTTTGTGAAGAAGCATCGCGAACCGACACCTATTTGAATGTCCATGATGCCTGTGTGTTCTATGGGGTTTTTCTTGCTCTCATTTGCATGTCGTCGGTCTTGGTTGTTTGTGAAGCGCCGCGCGCGCTTGCTCAAGGCAAGACATGGTTCGTTTCCACTGAAGGATTGCTTTCTCCTAATATACCACCAAGCAATGGACCCTTACACAGACCGCAAGTCACTTCTAGTTACAATTGTTTTGCGTCAGAATGTTCTGTCGTACTGCAGGCGGCAAAGGGGTTATCAAAAGAAGACATACAGCTTTTGCTGACAGCCAAGGAAGCAGACAAGGTGACTAGAAGCTGGAGGGCGTTCATGTTGCCTTGGGTTCATGTGTGCCTTTGAGTGACTGCTAGGTGCAGGTTTGAGGATCGTAGGCGGAGCTTGCAGGGTTGCAGGTGGGGTGTACCTTACACACCGCGGTGGTGGTACACCTTAAACACTGGTGTGGTTTACCTTAAACACCGTGGTGGTGGTACACCTTAAACATTGCTGTGGTTCACCTTAAACACCGCGGTGGTGGTACACCTTAAACACCGGTGTGGTTCACCTTCCAACACCAGGGGTGTGGTACACCTTAAACACCGGTGTGGTTCACCAAAAACACCAGGGGTGTGGTACACCTTAAACACCGGTGTGGTTCACCTTAAACATCAGGGGTGTGGACACCTTAAACACCGGTGTGGTTCACCTTAAACACCAGGGGTGTGGTACACCTTAAACACCGGTGTGGTTCACCTTAAACACCAGGGATGTGGTACACCTTAAACACCGGTGTGGTTCACCTTAAACACCAGGGGTGTGGTACACCTTAAACACCGGTGTGGTTCACCTTAAACACCAGGGGTGTGGTACACTGTGTTGCAAACCGCGCGACGCAATCTTATTCTAGGTGAATCTATTTACTTACACAGCGACGCGTTTTGATGTGCCATTGCAAGTAGTAGGTTGGTTTGCATGTTTTCGGCCCTGGTTTGTTGATTTACGACATATCCCGCGTGTTTGCAACATGGCTTGTGCTTCGACCTTTGCTTGAGCATGCCTCTGCGCCTTGTGGGATTTTGGTTGGTCGCTGTGGGGTTCTGCCGAAGGAGGGTTTACTACAAGGCCACTGGGTTCGCGCAAGTAACTCGGAAGTTAGGCAACAGAAGGCAACACGCGATGCGATGGTGTTCCTTGTGGCGACTCTTTTTTGAAACAGCGATATGATGTGCATGTTCAACCTGAGTTGCAACCCTCGCAGCTTTTGCCAGTTTGGTGATTCTTTTTTTTCCCTCCGGTTTGGCCGATTCGCACTAGGCACGGTCCTTACAATTGAGTAAGCGGTGAAAAGCATTCAGAAAAAGGACACGTGTGGTCCCTAAAATGCAGGCAAATCATCACATCAACACAAACCAAACACAAAAAACGCAACCAAAAACGACCCGCAAATCCCCCAGCCAGATTTGCGTTTCGCCAAGAAGCAAAACAGCGAAGCAACAAAGAACGGGGCCGGGCCCAAACAAACAACCAAACCAAACATTCAGTGATTTGCCAAGGATACAGTGACAGAAGTCACTGCATCGTCATCAAAAACATGCAAACTAATTAGGTACTGCAGAACGAAAAATATCGTGCACGATCACCCAGAATCTCATCGCCTGTAATCCGTTGCTGTTGCTCCATCACTCTGATAAGTAGGCAAATCAGGAATCGTGAATAGTACAATTCGTACCAGTTGCCAGTCTCATTATCACAGTTAATCATATGAAGAGAAGTGAAGTCGGAGTCCAGTCTCTGTAGTGAGATGCTGCCGCAGTGGTGATGTGACTTAATACCCCCCTCGCGGGGGGTAGGGATTGACAGCCTGTAGGTCATGCAGGACAAAGTGTGTAATTCACCACAGATGCTGTCAAATCGTAGGAAGCCAAGAGGACCTGAAAAGGTGCCAATGGCAAGCTGTAGCCACAAAAGAAATGGATGATCCTCTCCGTATAGTCTTTGCAGATGAATAAAATGCACTCATGCAGAGGGTAGGCTTAAGCAAGAAAGATTGCTACTAGCGAACTGTACTCAATTGTGCCGCTCTCGCATGTCAGTCGTGCTCACGCCACAAACTTGAAAAGGTGACTAGGTGCGCTGTACCAGCACCAGATTGACAAGCAGAATTTACAAGGTGTCATCGTCCCTGCGAAAGAAAACTGCTGCAAATCAGCTGTTCCAGAGGTTCGCAGTGCATCTCGCATAAGGCCACTCTCCCCTAGAGTAAGCCAGTAGCAGAATCACAACGTCCCATCAGCGCACCGATCCATGTGGGCAGGCTTTGCTGCACTAGGGCGCTCCAGACTGAACAGCAGGAAGCACCACTGGACAGCGCCAGTAGAGCTCACTGCAGTGCAGCCTGGTCCATGGCTCTACCGGGGATCTACCGCCCCTCCCTGAGAATACGCAGAAACAAAACAAAAAGAGAAGGGCCCTCCCCAGACAGCCAACGAAAAAGCCACAAGAATCAAACAGCCAAAAGCAAACAACAAGAACCAAAAAGAGGTAAAACGGAGAGGGGGGGACGGTGACAAAAGTCTGCCCCACCGCAAACGAATTCCTAGGAGCTAAAGCTAAGACCAATATAGTAGGGTGAAATGACAGAGCACTGATGTAGGGCGGTAACCTCAGTATCCAGGCAGCAGGTTAACCAGAAGGCACCAATTTAAACAAGTCAATCAAAAAAAAGCCAAAGAGAACCCTGCCATCATGGGGGGAAGCAAACCACACAAGGGGGAGAGGCCAAGACAAAGCACACACAACGACACCGGCCACACAGAAGGAACGAGGAGAGGAGCCAGGAGGCAGCAGAGGACAGAGGGAGAGGGACACACCCGCACCAGAAGGGGTACAATTGTGCCTTAGCGGAGTTCAAAGAAGGGGCCACGGATCATACAATGATGAATACCTCAGTGAGGGTGCACACAGCACTCCAACAACACGGGAAACATGGTGGAGAGGGAAAGATCCCCACACAGGGACAAAGGCCTTTAATGCCATGAGACACAATGAAGAGGAGAAATCAATGCACAGCAATCACTCCAAGCACGGAGGCAAAGCAACAAGGCCGTCGCCGGGAGCAACGATACCCCGAGGGAGGGACCAGTAAAACCTGGACCGAGGCGCCAAGTAGGAACATCCGAGGGGGAGTGAGGGTCACGTCAGGCAGGGAACAGTAACCTAAACTAAAAACAGACAGAAAGAGGCACCAACACCTAGTTTAGCTCTGCATATGGTAAAATCTATAGATGAGTTAGTGAATTCAAGTGCCTTAGTTGGTGAAAAAGGGTGGGGGAGTGGGTGGCTCATAACGACGACATCTGGGGACAACACCAGCATCTTTACCCATCGATGATTGTCAGGCACAGACTGTGAAAAAGCGAATGCGTGCACAAGGCTTTCAACAAAGGCAACCTTAGTACAAGCTAAGCGCGCGACGGGACAAACATGGAGAGAACAGGTATTAACGGTGCCATGGGCACGATCTGTTAAGCTTACGCTGGCACCCGCACACAAAGCCAACTGTGGCTCACAATTGCTGGCGAGATCTAGATTGGTTGGAGCCAGGCATGTGTCACATGAGGAACCTAACAATTATAAATGGGAAAGGTGTGTCTCCTGCTGCATACCAGTGCACCTGTCACGTCCTTGGACAGACACACTGGGTATGCACAGTTCACTGAAGTAGATGTGACAAATGAGCCTATTAGACACGAGAGTCATCTTCCACCACCGTGATTGATGAAAACAAAACCAACTAATGGGTGAAAAACCAGAGTGAAACAGAAAAACGAGAAGAGGAGGGGGGAGGGGGGTGGACACACGGAGGAAAGTGTGAAAGTAGGGGGTTGAGCTGGGGGTCATGTCATACCTCTCGTGAAGTGTTCAAGATGACGTTTTTTGTCTGCTATAATAGTATCATACCATTCATTGGTGAGCACAAATGAAACTGGGTTCACTGCTTGCTGGGCAGTGGCACGCTGATGAAGTGCTCTGAGCGCCCTTCGATGTGCGTCCAGATCCTCAGGAGGGACCTTCCTTCGGACTCGCCTGTCGGGGAAATTTCGTTCCCTCAGGTTGGTTTGCAAGGCATGTTCCGCTATATAGACTGCTGGCTGCTGGAATAAAACTCGCTCCTCGAATCTGTCAAGATGGACTGTCCACTCAGCAAACATATGGTTGTGTGACTGTTGCTTCCTGAGTCGCGCCTCTGTTTGATGAAGGCTCCCATTCATATGCCACAAACGTAAAAGACTGTAATTGGAAGGCCAGTCAAGTGGGCACAGTGTGGCTGTTTCTTTCCATTTCTCGGGGGTAAGCCCTTCTGGAGAAGGAATGATCACCTCCAGAATAGTACGATTCGATCCGAGTGGTTGGAGACCTCTCATCATACATGGTTCAACGAGCCCTGCGGTGTACCCATGGATGAGCTCCTGGAAGCTTCCAGCCATTCGAAAGTCTTCATCCAACCCCAGGTGAAAACCAGGCAAATTTGTAGAAACAAATTTGACTGCTTGGAGCAGCTGTTTTTCTCCTTCCGCGGAAAGCTCGTCACAGGAACGTTTCGGGCACGTGAGGTTGATTTCTTGAGGTTTCTGTGCATTCTCAGGAGCATGCTCGAGGAGTTTGGGAGCAATTTTACTGGCCCAACTAGCCGGAAACCATGCCAAGAGGGCAGAGGCTCCACCCGTAAGGTCCACTAACCCAGTAGTGCGCCGATGCGGCCGATCTGTTACTAAAACTTTAACAGGGCCACTCGGCGCTCGACTCCGATTCACCTCGGAGCTCTCGCGGGCTGAGCCAATGAGTTCAGAAAGGATGGGCCGAAACCAGTATGTGGCATACAAAAGGCATTCAGTTTCTGGAGTCACCATGGATTCAGCCAATCTCATCAAAGAGCTCATCGCTTGGGCGAGCTTCTCTGCCAAACGAATTGTGAGAGCCCTGGCTGTTTGCATAAGGACATCCTCCACTCTGGCACCTTGCCCGCGCAACCACAGTTCGCCAGCCACACTGAGCAAGACACGTGCAAACTTTTCTTGGATGGCAATTAAAGACAAGGTCAATCTCGCCTGAAGCCATAGCGGCGGGAGAATGCCAAGGTTTTCTGGTATGCAGAATGGGTTTCCGTCAAGTTGGGTATTGTCAAGTAAGATGGCTAGCTTATCAGCTGCGCTCAAGATCTCGTCCTCAGAGGGATCTTCAGCTGCTTCAGGTATGGGTGGACACCATGAGATGGTAGGATCTTCTGGATCACTTTCTCCATGGGTAGAGGCTGCTTCTTCATCCGAGGAGGGGTCGCTCACTGTGTCTCTTGCACCTTCCGGGCTTGCAAGTTTCATCGTGCCTGGATCAAACTGGCGATCGAGTGTGGCCAAAAGCTCTGGTTGCAGCCGATGGGCATCAAAGTAATGGATACCAGGGATGACAACGAGCTGTCGATCCTGTATACCAACATGAAAGAACACCTTGTGACCTCTATGTCGATGAACTAGGGCAGGAGACCCATTGTAAGCTGCACAAAGCCAGAGGGGAGATCTGTAACCATCAGCAGCGTAACCATATAAGTATTCACGATCAATTGAGCAGGGGAAAAATCCGCTGGTCGTCAATACATGGTCACGTGTGCGGGGCTCTAGCGCTGCAAGGACGTTGGGGGGAAGCCGTAGCCTGTCTCTGCATGCCACTACCAACCGATATCGTCTCCACGCTCGTGTGCCATTGATGGTCACTATCATGGCAATAGCAAGGGGCGATTTATCTTGGGGAGTAAAGGGTACCGCTAATCCCCAGTCCAGTATGGTACATCTATCGCTAGGGTAGTTTGTAGGGCCACGGTACTGAATATTACGGCCTTTCAGAGTGAAATATCCGTAATGGTAGACCCCTAGTGTCTGAGCCATTCCAACCAAGCCTGCCATGTCGAGAGGCGAGACTATATAGGTGTGGTCAATGGCTCTTGTCAGCGCTACAGTTGCACGTCCATAGCAGTCCTCGCGCTCGTCTGCTGTTGAATCTCTCCGTCCTCCACTGAGAAAACCTACCCCTGTTTGAACAATGACAGCAATGCGTGCTGTCGCTCCCGCAGCAGAGGAGGTGGTGGAAACTCGCAGCCCTCCATACCACTCGGTCTGAAAGCCGTGTTGGAGTAGCAACTTATGTACATCCGTACGGTTGCACAAGACAAGCAGCTGCGAGGTCGCTCCCTGTTGCAAGTTACGATAATAATTCTTCAGGTGGATACAAAAGGCAACCACATCCTCAACTGCAGACCTAAGATCCTTAGGTGCTTTCCACAATACTGTGCGGAAGCCTCCGATGGCAACAGTGGACTCATGTGGCACGAAATGGCCAATGTAGATGTGGTTAGACTCATGGAGGACTAGCTCCGGATATCGAACTGCAACGATCGCTTGGTAGGTCAGCATTGAAACTCGCGAACTGTTAGGGAGAATGATTCCCCATCGGTGAGGGCCACAGAGTCCAGCTGCCTCAAGGGTCGTGGTGCTCTCAGGTACGCCAAACTCCTCTGGTGCTGTGGCAATCAACAAGACTGCGAGCACCGCTGCAATCAGACTGCTGTGTGCATCCAACTGGCAAGAACCAGTTTGGTGATTCTTATCTTGAAATACGGGGGGGGCTGTGTCCAGGGGCTTCAAAATTGAAGTGCAAAAGCGGCGCCAGTTTTGGGGTCCACCTTATCGGCCAGGAAATTACAAAAGACGAGTTGGCAAGGCTCAAGGGCCAGCGCTCCGACTTGCGCAAAGCAATGCGAGAGAATCGCAAGGCAGCTAAGAATGCAGCAAAGCGGAAGAAGCGACTTGTCAAGGCGCTGTCCATGCAGATTTACGCAGTGCAAAGAAATCTTGGTGGAAGTCGTTTATACTGTCTGCTTGCTAAAACTGGTTTATGGTCCTTGCGGACAGCGAATGTAAGCAGCGTTTCTAAGGACAAAGTGCTAGGTTAAAAGATACAGAGAACAAATGTGAGCCCGATGTTTTCAAGCAGTTTGGAACAAAGTAAGAGGTCAAAAAGAACCCCGAACTGGCGAATGTGCAAAGGTAAAACGGATTTGAGTTTGTTGCTTGGAGACACCCCTGTCAGTCCACGTTTGAGTTTGTCGCTTGGAGACACCCCTGTCAGTCCACTCCCTGTACAAGGAGATTGCAGGTCGCAGGTGTGACCTGGAAGGGTCGTAGGTGGAGGTTTGAGGGTCGTAGGCGGGCTTGCAGGGTTGCAGGTAGGGTGTACCTTACACACCGTGGAGGTGGTACACCTTAAACACTGGTGTGGTTCACCTTAAACACCGGGGGTGTGGTACACCTTAAACACCGGTGTGGTTCGCCTTAAACACCAGGGTGTGGTACACCTTAAACACCGGTGTGGTTCACCTTCCAACACCAGGGGTGTGGTACACCTTAAACACCGGTGTGGTTCACCTTAAACACCAGGGGTGTGGTACACCTTAAACACCGGTGTGGTTCACCTTAAACACCAGGGTGTGGTACACCTTAAACACCGGTGTGGTTCACCTTAAACACCAGGGGTGTGGTACACCTTAAACACCGGTGTGGTTCACCTTAAACACCAGGGTGTGGTACACCTTAAACACCGGTGTGGTTCACTTTAAACACCAGGGGTGTGGTACACCTTAAACACCGGTGTGGTTCACCTTAAACACCAGGGGTGTGGTACACCTTAAACACCGGGATTTGAGGCCGTAGGTTTGACCTGGACGGGCGGTAGGTAGACCCGTGAGGGCGGTAGGCGGTAGGTTGTGTTTCGACACCGGGCTTTGTTTGGGGCCTTGCTGCTTGTGGGCTGGTTAGTCTACACCGCGCGGTTGCCACAGTGCGCTTGTTTGGGGTCGCAGGCTTGGCCTTGAAGGGTTGTAGGTGCAGCGGTGCGGGATGTTGGTGTGCTGATTGTGGTTTGAAGGTGGCCAGATATAGGTTCTTAATTTGGGAGCTTGAAACGCGTAGTTCTCCAAGACCACATGGGCAGCATTCCCCCATAGTATTGCCACCGATGTTTGGGTGGCAAGCAGATGTTTCTCTTAACCTTCGGTGGAATCGCTTGGATCTTTTCTCGTAGGGGTCTAGTTGACCATAAAGCGTTTGAATGTTAGTGGCGAATCTGTGTACCAGTCTGTTGTTCCTGCAGGCGGCCAAAATGTTGTCCACCGCAGATTTGAAGCTCCTGGTCGAAGCCAAGGAGGCAGGGAGCATGTTTCAAAGGTTTTTCATACCGGGCCAGAGCAATGCTGTCCTGAGGCGGAGGCTGCAGAGTTGGCGAGAGCCCCCAACTAGGCGTGGTAGAGTTAGAGAGCCTGGTTGGTTTTGACTGCTGAACCAGTCATTCCAAGCTATGCAGCGTCCATTCTGTCAATGCCGTACCGAACCTGCGGCAGTTTCGTTTTTGATCATGTCCGTGTCACATTTGACTGAAAGAGAGAGAGCCTGCATTTGAAACACAGTAATAAAAGTGTTCTGTCTCAGAATGGACAGCGCCCATGCTATCAATGCCGCTCCGAGCCAACCTCATTGTTGTCGTTGTTTTGATTGTGACATGTGCTTGCAGGGAGATCGGGCAGAATGAGAGGTGCGTGAGGCTCGCAGGAGCCTTTGCCTCGCAGAGCATGGGAAACTACAGTTGCAGTGGTGCAGACCACAGGCCCCAAGGTACAGTTGGAGTGGCATAGATCACTCCCTTGAGTGGCCTTCGGTTGTGTAGCTGCTTTTCACTCTGCCCGGCTCGTGACACAGACGACCAAAGTGCGACAGCAAATGGGAAACTCGTCGCAACAGCCAGTTTGCTTGTAATTTGCCGCACAGTGCTGGCCGATGATTGCGTATAACATAATCTGATCTGTCAAGCAAGGGATGAATATGGAATCGGGGCTTGCGAAACAAGATTTAGGAAACCCATTTTGTCAGCTAAACATCTTGTTTTGCCAGTTGTTGTCACAAAGGGTTTTTGGACCACATTGAACATTGAACAAGACTTATGAGACCTCTTCCCCATGCGCGCCTTTGGTTTTGGCAATCCTCGTCGGTAGAGTTAACTGGACAACCGTCTTTCTATGGGAAGAGATGTGAGCTTGAATTGCCTGAGGTTATAGATCCCGGGTAAGACTTCTGGACTTTATTATTTGTAGCCGTGACGAGGCCTGCAGTCTTGTAGTTGCAGCTTCGAGCACGGCCATTTCCTGTCCACCTGCAGCATGTTTGTATGTTTCCTAGTTGTTCCTAGTTTGGTTAACATGTTTGCCGTGTCTTGTAGCAGTGCTGGGTTCCCAAGTCTGAAGTGTCAGAGTGGTAGGTCCTTGCATGATGTACGGGAATGCATGTGGTGCTCGCGATTTTCTCTGTGTAGCTGATCAGCCGCTTCTGTCTCAGAAACTTTGACCTCAGGAGTCGGCAGTCATCTGTCAGCTTAGTGCAACACATGACGCGCATTTGCTTTTGACCATGGCAGCTCCTGGTTTTCTACAAACCGCATTTATAGCACGGTCATGTGATTAGCTTGGTTGCTTTGACAGCATTATGTCAGAGTCAGTCGTGACACTTCGAAGGTGTTGTAGTCGTAGTTGCGTGTCATCCTATAGCTACTTGCTTCCAGGTACACACGCGCCGACCCAATGCATCTCCAAGACGGTGCAGGCGGGGTGATGAAGTGGACGGGGGTCGACATGGACATGTACCGGTTCGCGACTCCGTAGTGTCAGGACCTGCCCCCTTCACCCCCGTAGACTCTTAGCGCCTTACTTCCCAATTCATTCTTAGTAGCTTGCGGAGGAGGTTCTTTCCCGACAGAAATAACATTGTATTTTTAGTTCGGGCGAAACCTCCTCCGCGTATTTTCCATTGCAAAAGCCACCTGATTTGGCTATTACTCCTCCGCAAGGGTTTACTCCAAACCTACTCCGCACATTGTTTCCAATCAGAACTAACGCGTTGCTTTGCAGTAAAACTTCCTCCGCTGATGTCCTGTGAGGCAGTGGTTTTGGTTCAAGATGGTAGCTTCCGCTGTGCAGGTGGCGAAACGCGCCTTAGTTTCCTTGTTGTTGGCGTTGGCCCACCAATATGGAGTCTGCGTGAAGGTCACGCGGGAGAGCCCTGATCCTTTGGTGGAGAAAGCTTTCCGGTGCATCATCAAGAAGGTGCACCCTGACAAAGGAGGCTGTGTGGAACACGCTCAGCAGTTGCAACGAGCGCGGGAGGAATGGCAAACGGTGAAAGGGAGGAAGGACCCTGGTGGCCGACCAGCCCAAGCTTCCGCTATGTCTTTGGTAGGCAAGAAGGAGACAGGCCGCCAAGGGTATCGGATTCGTTCCGTTGCAGTGCTGTTGACGTACCATGGCGTGCAGCAGGATCAATGGCCAGCTTTCTTGACTTTTGTTCGTGATCATGTTGCTCATTGGGGAGTAGAGAAGTGGTGTGCTTCCATGGAGACATGTTCATCAGGCAAGCCACACGTCCACCTCATGGTGCAATTCCACAAAGCCTTAGACAGCCGTGTGGTTGATGTGTTTTCCTTTGCTGCTGCCAGACCAAATGCGAGCTCCACAGATCTCTGTGGTGAAGGGCTGTCTGGGCGACAGTTGCAACGGTCCATTGACCGGGGGATGTTTTACGTCTTCGCAGACAAAATCGGCACACTCTTTGGCAAGGATGGGTTGCCGTTCACAGAGGGCAATTATTTGCCATGCTGGGTTCGGTGTGAGAAGACCTACCAAGTCCTGGGCAAGTGGCCGGAGACGTTGTGGAAGCAACGTAAAATCAGCTCAGCCACTTATGAGAAATTGCTTTATTTGACAAGAGATGGTGTGCTCTCACGCAAACGAAATTTAGATGCTTGCAAGGACCATGAGGATAGTGCAGCTTTGACTTTGGCCATGGCAGAGCGAGTTCAAAGGATTCGGTCCAACCCCAGCCTCTTCCGGCCGTTTCCGAAAGTGCCAGATGCTGAGGCTTGGCTCAAGCTTTTTCAAGCTGATGCCTTGCGCTACCCTATCTTGGTTGTGCTCGGGCCTTCCCGAGCAGGGAAAACTGAATGGGCCAAGAGCCTGTTCAAGCGACCTTTGGAACTGAAGATAGGAACTTTGGAGTTTTTCCCAGAGACCATGAGGCACTTTCAGCGGGCCGTACATGATGGATTGGTCCTTGATGATGTGAGAGATTTGAATTTCCTTGTCAGCCACCAGGAAAAGCTTCAGGGCAAGTATGATGCCTTAGTTGAATTCGGTTCAACTGCAGGTGGCACATGCGCATACCATCGCGATTTGTTTGGCGTGCCAGTGGTTGCAACAGTCAATTATTCAACGAAGAATTTAGATTATTTGGAGAATCACGATTGGCTTGCCAACCCTGGAAACAGGGTGGTGGTAGTGCTAAGCGGTTCCAATTGATTCTTAATTTGTTTTGCATAGGCTGACGCCCGACCTTCTTGCTAATGTGTTGAAAAAGGTGACATTTCATGTTTTGTCGCAGGTGGTCAAAACACATGTCCTGTTGTCTGCCTTTTCCCTGATGTTTGTTTCGTGATTTGTTGCAAGTTCACCAGTTTGCTGCTGATGGTTCGACAGGTCATTTCAAACAGTTTCGAATCCAGTCAATGCAGCTTCTGATTTTGCCAACGTGTCAGCTGGTTTGATGTTTTCCTTTGGCATTTCTTTCTGTATTGACCATGTTGTGGCTGACTGTGGTTTCATTTGATCGACCTGGCAGGCTGAGACTTTGCGATTCAGCTGTGAGCTTCGACATTGCCTGGAGGTGCGCTTCCAAGGGCTATTTTGGGCAAGATCCGCACAGTTTTGAGTCCAGTCTTTGCTCCATGTGTCAGCAAGGTTTCGGCAGGTCCCTTCAAACAGTTTTGACTCCAGTCAATGCAGCTTCTGATTTTGCTAAAGTGTCAGCTGGTGCTTTTGCCCTTTGATGTTGTCCTTTTGCATTGGGTTTTGTGTTGACTGATACTTCTCCGAAATATCCGATACGTCAGCCAGCGTACCTAAACTTTTGCAGTTTTTATGCGCCCGTTTTTCTGTGTGGAACATGGCTGTTACCATGGAAGGTGCTGCTATTTGATCCCTTTAGAGTGTGAGTGCTGACGAGAGATCTTTGCCACTTGATTTTTTAGAGGCGATGTTCTGCCAGAGAACGTGAGAAAGGTCAGGCTACCTGATTTTTAAATACTTACAAGCTTCTGTTTCTTGGCAATTTCCTAGAACTGCCGCTTCTGGATTTGAGCATGGCCCGGCCTTGGTGAAGCGTAGGCTTCTAAGCAAACACGAAACAATCAGAAGATCTTCAATGCTTAAGGTATGATGCAGGGATGATGGAACCATGTTGGAATGGAGCGCTGAGTCTTGAGTTTCAATGGCTGACATTATGACATCAAGAGAGTTTATTGACGCTTTGACTTTGTTTCACATTGTAGGTCGTACTGGAGCATGGGTGCCTGGAGAAGCCAGCAGCTGAGAAATGCCACAGCAGCAGACCGCCTGTGCGCATTTTGTTGTTGGTGTTGAGGGTTTCAATGACTGCTGCCGTTTGTTGTTGTGTCATACCTAGCGGCAACTTGTGTTCAAGCCTTAGACCTTAGAGTTTGCTACTGCCTGCGCAAGTTTTGTCTTGTGGAAGTGGTCGCCCATGCCGCCCAAAGCAGCTGCGAAAGCGAAGTCGAAGGCTGAGGACTTGGGATTGGGGGTTCCGTTGTGCATTGGACATGTATTTTCAGTCAAGGTTTGGAACCCCAAAACGGGGTCCAGAAAGAGGCTTGAATTCCAGGGCCTCACTGAAAGACCTCCATTGTGCAGCTTCTGCAGCAAAGCCGAAAGCCAAATCTGAATTGTTGACGATTTTTTGGCTCAAACATTTGCTGCTCGGATAGGTGCACTGCTATTCTTGATTGCGCGCGCACGCTTGTTAGCCATGTGTGACCAACTAGCGGAGGTGCAAAAGAAGATTGCTAACTTGCAACGGCATATCAGAAGAGCCAAGCAGAGAGAAACAGCTCGGGAAGAAATTGTTGACCAACAAGCTCTGGTTGTCTTTATTTTTCAGGCTATCGTGCCGATGTCGCTGGTCACTTCCACCTTTCCAGATCCAAACGTTGCATGTCGCTGGACAGTGCAGTGGCTCACGTTGAGTGGGGGTACATCAGAGCTCCTTTGGAAGACAAGGTCATGCTCATGTTGGACCCTTACCGACAATATCCGATACATCGGCTACTGGCAGCCTTTCGCTACCTAGTGCTGTTCCAACTGCGTGAGTGGGTTCAGAAAATGAATTATGAATTTGGAGTGGCCCCATCGCGGCGCATGATGGTCGACCGCGTCCAGCATTTGCTGCCCGACAGTTGGCCTGTTGACTTGCAGGCACGGCTACTTCGCCCATTAGCAACTGCACGCGGCCAGCGCAGGTACCTTGCGGCCTTCAGGAATCGCTTTGGGTGCAAACTTGGCAAGCTACGGACGAGTCCACCAATGTCGTTGCAGGAGAAGCAGTCCAAGGCACGGGTGGTTGATTGGCTGGGTTAGTGTTGTGCAAGCAGATTTGTAAAGGTTTCTTTGAGATGCTGTGTTGACATTCGGTCAATATTTGGGTATTCCGGTAAAATGCTGATTTGCTGTTTGTAGGACCATGACAAATCACAACCTCCGGTTCTTGCAGTTTTGAAGCATACAGTGCAAGTTTTGGATCTCATTTGTACGCATTTTTGATTCCAAATGCGGACCCCGTTTTGGGGTCCAAAAAGCGGACCCCAAAGTGCAGATGACCAAGGTTTCTCACTTCCTAGCCATTGCTTGTCATTTTTGGGTCCGGAAAATAGACCCCAAAACGGGGTCCGCTTTTTGGACTGAAAATGATCATTGTCAAGCGGCCTTTGGCAGGCGATGGCCTTTTGGCAATGGTGCAATTATGCATTGAAGGATGCTGGTGACGAGCCTTTAGTTATCAACATGGATGAGTCCAGCATTGGGTTTCACTGGGGCGCGTTGTCTGGGACAGTTGTTCGACAAGGTGCCCCGATGGATAAAGTTAAATCGCAGGCTCTCAAAGCCAGGGCCACATACATTTGCGCTGTCACCCATGATCCTGAAGTCCAGCAGCTTCTGCCCCAGGTGTTGCTGGGCAACAAGCGTCTTTTCCCAGCTGCGTTTGCCCGGCATGCTGCGGAGCTGTGTCCGCGGGTGTGGTTTGGAGAGAGAACTCCGCATGGAATACGCACCGGTTGATGGCCAGATACTTGCGACTCCTCTGTGACAGATTGGGGGCTATTTTGGAATCCCGCCAGGTGTTGTTGTTGCTAGACTTGGCACCGTGCCACCTGCATGATTCTTTGTTTGATTTGGCTTATTCCCTGGGATTGCGTCTCCTATTTGTGCCTCCTGGCATGACGTCCTTACTTCAGCCATGCGACACTCACATCTTTGCTGCTTTCAAGCATAATGTGCAAGAGTCATGGAGACGAAGAAGGGCTGCAGCTCCAGATGGACAGGTGAGCTTGGAACTGTGGTTGGAAATTGTAGCAAATGCCACCAAAAAGCTGTCGTCGAAGCCATGGAAGCATGCGTTTGAAAGTGATGGTATTCTTGGATATCAGCATCGTATTTCTTCTCCCTTGCTCAGCAAGCTCGGATGGGTGGATGCGCCGCCCGTTCCCTCAACAATGCCTTCTGGTGGTTTGCCTGACTGCCTGTTCCCTTTGAAGTGGCAAGGAAATGCGGCAAAATACATCCAATGGAACCCTCATGCGGTCCGCACCCTAGACTGAGGGTACAACTTGTGGGAAAATAGTTTCTGCGCTGGCTGCACTGTGCAGCTTCTGCAGCAAAGCCGAAAGCCAAATCTGAATTGTTGACGATTTTTTGGCTCAAACATTTGCTGCTCGGATAGGTGCACTGCTATTCAATGCTATTCTTGATTGCGCGCGCACGCTTGTTAGCCATGTGTGACCAACTAGCGGAGGTGCAAAAGAAGATTGCTAACTTGCAACGGCATATCAGAAGAGCCAAGCAGAGAGAAACAGCTCGGGAAGAAATTGTTGGCCAACAAGCTCTGGTTGTCTTTATTTTTTCAGGCTATCGTGCCGATGTCGCTGGTCACTTCCACCTTTCCAGATCCAAACGTTGCATGTCGCTGGACAGTGCAGTGGCTCACGTTGAGTGGGAGTACATCAAAGCTCCTTTGGAAGACAAGGTCATGCTCATGTTGGACCCTTACCGACAATATCCGATACATCGGCTACTGGCAGCCTTTCGCTACCTAGTGCTGTTCCAACTGCGTGAGTGGGTTCAGAAAATGAATTATGAATTTGGAGTGGCCCCATCGCGGCGCATGATGGTCGACCGCGTCCAGCATTTGCTGCCCGACAGTTGGCCTGTTGACTTGCAGGCGCGGCTACTTCGCCCATTAGCAACTGCACGCGGCCAGCGCAGGTACCTTGCGGCCTTCAGGAATCGCTTTGGGTGCAAACTTGGCAAGCTACGGACGAGTCCACCAATGTCGTTGCAGGAGAAGCAGTCCAAGGCACGGGTGGTTGATTGGCTGGGTTAGTGTTGTGCAAGCAGATTTGTAAAGGTTTCTTTGAGATGCTGTGTTGACATTCGGTCAATATTTGGGTATTCCGGTAAAATGCTGATTTGCTGTTTGTAGGACCATGACAAATCACAACCTCCGGTTCTTGCAGTTTTGAAGCATACAGTGCAAGTTTTGGATCTCATTTGTACGCATTTTTGATTCCAAATGCGGACCCCGTTTTGGGGTCCAAAAAGCGGACCCCAAAGTGCAGATGACCAAGGTTTCTCACTTCCTAGCCAAATTGCTTGTCATTTTGGGTCCGGAAAATAGACCCCAAAATGGGGTCCGCTTTTTGGACTGAAAATGATCATTGTCAAGCGGCCTTTGGCAGGCGATGGCCTTTTGGCAATGGTGCAATTATGCATTGAAGGATGCTGGTGACGAGCTTTTAGTTATCAACATGGATGAGTCCAGCATTGGGTTTCACTGGGGCGCGTTGTCTGGGACAGTTGTTCGACAAGGTGCCCCGATGGATGGATAAAGTTAAATCGCAAGCTCTCAAAGCCAGGGCCACATACATTTGCGCTGTCACCCATGATCCTGAAGTCCAGCAGCTTCTGCCCCAGGTGTTGCTGGGCAACAAGCGTCTTTTCCCAGCTGCGTTTGCCCGGCATGCTGCGGAGCTGTGTCCGCGGGTGTGGTTTGGAGAGAGAACTCCGCATGGAATACGCACCGGTTGATGGCCAGATACTTGCGACTCCTCTGTGACAGATTGGGGGCTATTTTGGAATCCCGCCAGGTGTTGTTGTTGCTAGACTTGGCACCGTGCCACCTGCATGATTCTTTGTTTGATTTGGCTTATTCCCTGGGATTGCGTCTCCTATTTGTGCCTCCTGGCATGACGTCCTTACTTCAGCCATGCGACACTCACATCTTTGCTGCTTTCAAGCATAATGTGCAAGAGTCATGGAGACGAAGAAGGGCTGCAGCTCCAGATGGACAGGTGAGCTTGGAACTGTGGTTGGAAATTGTCGCAAATGCCACCAAAAAGCTGTCGTCGAAGCCATGGAAGCATGCGTTTGAAAGTGATGGTATTCTAGGATATCAGCATCGTATTTCTTCTCCCTTGCTCAGCAAGCTCGGATGGGTGGATGCGCCGCCCGTTCCCTCAACAATGCCTTCTGGTGGTTTGCCTGACTGCCTGTTCCCTTTGAAGTGGCAAGGAAATGCGGCAAAATACATCCAATGGAACCCTCATGCGGTCCGCACCCTAGACTGAGGGTACAACTTGTGGGAAAATAGTTTGTGCGCTGCACTGGGGGGGCTGTGTCCAGGGGCTTCAAAATTGAAGTGCAAAAGCGGCGCCAGTTTTGGGGTCCACCTTGTCGGCCAGGAAATTACAAAAGACGAGTTGGCAAGGCTCAAGGGCCACCGCTCCGACTTGCGCAAAGCAATGCGAGAGAATCGCAAGGCAGCTAAGAATGCAGCAAAGCGGAAGAAGCGACTTGTCAAGGCGCTGTCCATGCAGATTTACGCAGTGCAAAGAAATCTTGGTGGAAGTCGTTTATACTGTCTGCTTGCTAAAGCTGGTTTATGGTCCTTGCGGACAGCGAATGTAAGCAGCGTTTCTAAAAGACAAAGTGCTAGGTTAAAAGATACAGAGAACAAATGTGAGCTCGATGTTTTCAAGCAGTTTGGAACAAAGTAAGAGGTCAAAAAGAACCCCGAACTGGCGAATGTGCAAAGGTAAAACGGATTTGAGTTTGTCGCTTGGAGACACCCCTGTCAGTCCACGTGCATTTGAGTTTGTCGCTTGGAGACACCCCTGTCAGTCCACTCCCTGTACAAGGAGATTGCAGGTCGCAGGTGTGACCTGCAAGGGTCGTAGGTGGAGGTTTGAGGGTCGTAGGCGGGCTTGCAGGGTTGCAGGTAGGGTGTACCTTACACACCGTGGTGGTGGTACACCTTAAACACTGGTGTGGTTCACCTTAAACACCGGGGGTGTGGTACACCTTAAACACCGGTGTGGTTCACCTTAAACACCAGGGTGTGGTACACCTTAAACACCGGTGTGGTTCACCTTAAACACCAGGGGTGTGGTACACCTTAAACACCGGTGTGGTTCACCTTAAACACCAGGGTGTGGTACACCTTAAACACCGGTGTGGTTCACCTTAAACACCAGGGGTGTGGTACACCTTAAACACCGGTGTGGTTCACCTTAAACACCAGGGTGTGGTACACCTTAAACACCGGTGTGGTTCACCTTAAACACCAGGGGTGTGGTACACCTTAAACACCGGTGTGGTTCACCTTAAACACCAGGGGTGTGGTACACCTTAAACACCGGGATTTGAGGCCGTAGGTTTGACCTGGACGGGCGGTAGGTAGACCCGTGAGGGCGGTAGGCGGTAGGTTGTGTTTAGACACCGGGCTTTGTTTGGGGCCTTGCTGCTTGTGGGCTGGTTAGTCTACACCGCGCGGTTGCCACAGTGCGCTTGTTTGGGGTCGCAGGCTTGGCCTTGAAGGGTTGTAGGTGCAGCGGTGCGGGATGTTGGTGTGCTGATTGTGGTTTGAAGGTGGCCAGATATAGGTTCTTAATTTGGGAGCTTGAAACGCGTAGTTCTCCAAGACCACATGGGCAGCATTCCCCCATAGTATTGCCACCGATGTTTGGGTGGCAAGCAGATGTTTCTCTTAACCTTCGGTGGAATCGCTTGGATCTTTTCTTGTAGGGGTCTAGTTGACCATAAAGCGTTTGAATGTTAGTGGCGAATCTGTACACCAGTCTGTTGTTCCTGCAGGCGGCCAAAATGTTGTCCACCGCAGATTTGAAGCTCCTGGTCGAAGCCAAGGAGGCAGGGAGCATGTTTCAAAGGTTTTTCATACCGGGCCAGAGCAATGCTGTCCTGAGGCGGAGGCTGCAGAGTTGGCGAGAGCCCCCAACTAGGCGTGGTAGAGTTAGAGAGCCTGGTTGGTTTTGACTGCTGAACCAGTCATTCCAAGCTCACATTTCATACTAAGAGAGGTCCCGCACTGGAGTGGCAGGAAAGGTCTGCATTGGTATGTTTTGGTTGAGAATGAGCCATGCAGCGTCCATTCTGTCAATGCCGTACCGAACCTGCGGCAGTTTCGTTTTTGATCATGTCCGTGTCACATTTGACTGAAAGAGAGAGAGCCTGCATTTGAAACACAGTAATAAAAGTGTTCTGTCTCAGAATGGACAGCGCCCATGCTATCAATGCCGCTCCGAGCCAACCTCATTGTTGTCGTTGTTTTGATTGTGACATGTGCTTGCAGGGAGATCGGGCAGAATGAGAGGTGCGTGAGGCTCGCAGGAGCCTTTGCCTCGCAGAGCATGGGAAACTACAGTTGCAGTGGTGCAGACCACAGGCCCCAAGGTACAGTTGGAGTGGCATAGATCACTCACTTGAGTGGCCTTCGGTTGTGTAGCTGCTTTTCACTCTGCCCGGCTCGTGACACAGACGACCAAAGTGCGACAGCAAATGGGAAACTCGTCGCAACAGCCAGTTTGCTTGTAATTTGCCGCACAGTGCTGGCCGATGATTGCGTATAACATAATCTGATCTGTCAAGCAAGGGATGAATATGGAATCGGGGCTTGCGAAACAAGATTTAGGAAACCCATTTTGTCAGCTAAACATCTTGTTTTGCCAGTTGTTGTCACAAAGGGTTTTTGGACCACATTGAACATTGAACAAGACTTATGAGACCTCTTCCCCATGCGCGCCTTTGGTTTTGGCAATCCTCGTCGGTAGAGTTAACTGGACAACCGTCTTTCTATGGGAAGAGATGTGAGCTTGAATTGCCTGAGGTTATAGATCCCGGGTAAGACTTCTGGACTTTATTATTTGTAGCCGTGACGAGGCCTGCAGTCTTGTAGTTGCAGCTTCGAGCACAGCCATTTCCTGTCCACCTGCAGCATGTTTGTATGTTTCCTAGTTGTTCCTAGTTTGGTTAACATGTTTGCCGTGTCTTGTAGCAGTGCTGGGTTCCCAAGTCTGAAGTGTCAGAGTGGTAGGTCCTTGCATGATGTACGGGAATGCATGTGGTGCTCGCGATTTTCTCTGTGTAGCTGATCAGCCGCTTCTGCCTCAGAAACTTTGACCTCAGGAGTCGGCAGTCATCTGTCAGCTTAGTGCAACACATGACGCGCATTTGCTTTTGACCATGGCAGCTCCTGGTTTTCTACAAACCGCATTTATAGCACGGCCATGTGATTAGCTTGGTTGCTTTGACAGCATTATGTCAGAGTCAGTCGTGACACTTCGAAGGTGTTGTAGTCGTAGTTGCGTGTCATCCTATAGCCACTTGCTTCCAGGTACACACGCGCCGACCCAATGCATCTCCAAGACGGTGCAGGCGGGGTGATGAAGTGTACGGGTGTCGACATGGACATGTACCGGTTCGCGACTCCGTAGTGTCAGGACCTGCCCCTTCACCCCCGTAGACTCTTAGCGCCTTACTTCCCAATTCATTCTTAGTAGCTTGCGGAGGAGGTTCTTTCCCGACAGAAATAACATTGTATTTTTAGTTCGGGCGAAACCTCCTCCGCGTATTTTCCATTGCAAATGCCACCTGATTTGGCTATTACTCCTCCGCAAGGGTTTACTCCAAACCTACTCCGCACATTGTTTCCAATCAGAACTAACGCGTTGCTTTGCAGTAAAACTTCCTCCGCTGATGTCCTGTGAGGCAGTGGTTTTGGTTCAAGATGGTAGCTTCCGCTGTGCAGGTGGCGAAACGCGCCTTAGTTTCCTTGTTGTTGGCGTTGGCCCACCAATATGGAGTCTGCGTGAAGGTCACGCGGGAGAGCCCTGATCCTTTGGTGGAGAAAGCTTTCCGGTGCATCATCAAGAAGGTGCACCCTGACAAAGGAGGCTGTGTGGAACACGCTCAGCAGTTGCAACGAGCGCGGGAGGAATGGCAAACGGTGAAAGGGAGGAAGGACCCTGGTGGCCGACCAGCCCAAGCTTCCGCTATGTCTTTGGTAGGCAAGAAGGAGACAGGCCGCCAAGGGTATCGGATTCGTTCCGTTGCAGTGCTGTTGACGTACCATGGCGTGCAGCAGGATCAATGGCCAGCTTTCTTGACTTTTGTTCGTGATCATGTTGCTCATTGGGGAGTAGAGAAGTGGTGTGCTTCCATGGAGACATGTTCATCAGGCAAGCCACACGTCCACCTCATGGTGCAATTCCACAAAGCCTTAGACAGCCGTGTGGTTGATGTGTTTTCCTTTGCTGCTGCCAGACCAAATGCGAGCTCCACAGATCTCTGTGGTGAAGGGCTGTCTGGGCGACAGTTGCAACGGTCCATTGACCGGGGGATGTTTTACGTCTTCGCAGACAAAATCGGCACACTCTTTGGCAAGGATGGGTTGCCGTTCACAGAGGGCAATTATTTGCCATGCTGGGTTCGGTGTGAGAAGACCTACCAAGTCCTGGGCAAGTGGCCGGAGACGTTGTGGAAGCAACGTAAAATCAGCTCAGCCACTTATGAGAAATTGCTTTATTTGACAAGAGATGGTGTGCTCTCACGCAAACGAAATTTAGATGCTTGCAAGGACCATGAGGATAGTGCAGCTTTGACTTTGGCCATGGCAGAGCGAGTTCAAAGGATTCGGTCCAACCCCAGCCTCTTCCGGCCGTTTCCGAAAGTGCCAGATGCTGAGGCTTGGCTCAAGCTTTTTCAAGCTGATGCCTTGCGCTACCCTATCTTGGTTGTGCTCGGGCCTTCCCGAGCAGGGAAAACTGAATGGGCCAAGAGCCTGTTCAAGCGACCTTTGGAACTGAAGATAGGAACTTTGGAGTTTTTCCCAGAGACCATGAGGCACTTTCAGCGGGCCGTACATGATGGATTGGTCCTTGATGATGTGAGAGATTTGAATTTCCTTGTCAGCCACCAGGAAAAGCTTCAGGGCAAGTATGATGCCTTAGTTGAATTCGGTTCAACTGCAGGTGGCACATGCGCATACCATCGCGATTTGTTTGGCGTGCCAGTGGTTGCAACAGTCAATTATTCAACGAAGAATTTAGATTATTTGGAGAATCACGATTGGCTTGCCAACCCTGGAAACAGGGTGGTGGTAGTGCTAAGCGGTTCCAATTGATTCTTAATTTGTTTTGCATAGGCTGACGCCCGACCTTCTTGCTAATGTGTTGAAAAAGGTGACATTTCATGTTTTGTCGCAGGTGGTCAAAACACATGTCCTGTTGTCTGCCTTTTCCCTGATGTTTGTTTCGTGATTTGTTGCAAGTTCACCAGTTTGCTGCTGATGGTTCGACAGGTCATTTCAAACAGTTTCGAATCCAGTCAATGCAGCTTCTGATTTTGCCAACGTGTCAGCTGGTTTGATGTTTTCCTTTGGCATTTCTTTCTGTATTGACCATGTTGTGGCTGACTGTGGTTTCATTTGATCGACCTGGCAGGCTGAGACTTTGCGATTCAGCTGTGAGCTTCGACATTGCCTGGAGGTGCGCTTCCAAGGGCTATTTTGGGCAAGATCCGCACAGTTTTGAGTCCAGTCTTTGCTCCATGTGTCAGCAAGGTTTCGGCAGGTCCCTTCAAACAGTTTTGACTCCAGTCAATGCAGCTTCTGATTTTGCTAAAGTGTCAGCTGGTGCTTTTGCCCTTTGATGTTGTCCTTTTGCATTGGGTTTTGTGTTGACTGATACTTCTCCGAAATATCCGATACGTCAGCCAGCGTACCTATACTTTTGCAGTTTTTATGCGCCCGTTTTTCTGTGTGGAACATGGCTGTTACCATGGAAGGTGCTGCTATTTGATCCCTTTAGAGTGTGAGTGCTGACGAGAGATCTTTGCCACTTGATTTTTTAGAGGCGATGTTCTGCCAGAGAACGTGAGAAAGGTCAGGCTACCTGATTTTTAAATACTTACAAGCTTCTGTTTCTTGGCAATTTCCTAGAACTGCCGCTTCTGGATTTGAGCATGGCCCGGCCTTGGTGAAGCGTAGGCTTCTAAGCAAACACGAAACAATCAGAAGATCTTCAATGCTTAAGGTATGATGCAGGGATGATGGAACCATGTTGGAATGGAGCGCTGAGTCTTGAGTTTCAATGGCTGACATTATGACATCAAGAGAGTTTATTGACGCTTTGACTTTGTTTCACATTGTAGGTCGTACTGGAGCATGGGTGCCTGGAGAAGCCAGCAGCTGAGAAATGCCACAGCAGCAGACCGCCTGTGCGCATTTTGTTGTTGGTGTTGAGGGTTTCAATGACTGCTGCCGTTTGTTGTTGTGTCATACCTAGCGGCAACTTGTGTTCAAGCCTTAGACCTTAGAGTTTGCTACTGCCTGCGCAAGTTTTGTCTTGTGGAAGTGGTCGCCCATGCCGCCCAAAGCAGCTGCGAAAGCGAAGTCGAAGGCTGAGGACTTGGGATTGGGGGTTCCGTTGTGCATTGGACATGTATTTTCAGTCAAGGTTTGGAACCCCAAAACGGGGTCCAGAAAGAGGCTTGAATTCCAGGGCCTCACTGAAAGACCTCCATTGTGCAGCTTCTGCAGCAAAGCCGAAAGCCAAATCTGAATTGTTGACGATTTTTTGGCTCAAACATTTGCTGCTCGGATAGGTGCACTGCTATTCTTGATTGCGCGCGCACGCTTGTTAGCCATGTGTGACCAACTAGCGGAGGTGCAAAAGAAGATTGCTAACTTGCAACGGCATATCAGAAGAGCCAAGCAGAGAGAAACAGCTCGGGAAGAAATTGTTGACCAACAAGCTCTGGTTGTCTTTATTTTTTCAGGCTATCGTGCCGATGTCGCTGGTCACTTCCACCTTTCCAGATCCAAACGTTGCATGTCGCTGGACAGTGCAGTGGCTCACGTTGAGTGGGAGTACATCAGAGCTCCTTTGGAAGACAAGGTCATGCTCATGTTGGACCCTTACCGACAATATCCGATACATCGGCTACTGGCAGCCTTTCGCTACCTAGTGCTGTTCCAACTGCGTGAGTGGGTTCAGAAAATGAATTATGAATTTGGAGTGGCCCCATCGCGGCGCATGATGGTCGACCGCGTCCAGCATTTGCTGCCCGACAGTTGGCCTGTTGACTTGCAGGCGCGGCTACTTCGCCCATTAGCAACTGCACGCGGCCAGCGCAGGTACCTTGCGGCCTTCAGGAATCGCTTTGGGTGCAAACTTGGCAAGCTACGGACGAGTCCACCAATGTCGTTGCAGGAGAAGCAGTCCAAGGCACGGGTGGTTGATTGGCTGGGTTAGTGTTGTGCAAGCAGATTTGTAAAGGTTTCTTTGAGATGCAGTGTTGACATTCGGTCAATATTTGGGTATTCCGGTAAAATGCTGATTTGCTGTTTGTAGGACCATGACAAATCACAACCTCCGGTTCTTGCAGTTTTGAAGCATACAGTGCAAGTTTTGGATCTCATTTGTACGCATTTTTGATTCCAAATGCGGACCCCGTTTTGGGGTCCAAAAAGCGGACCCCAAAGTGCAGATGACCAAGGTTTCTCACTTCCTAGCCAAATTGCTTGTCATTTTTGGGTCCGGAAAATAGACCCCAAAATGGGGTCCGCTTTTTGGACTGAAAATGATCATTGTCAAGCGGCCTTTGGCAGGCGATGGCCTTTTGGCAATGGTGCAATTATGCATTGAAGGATGCTGGTGACGAGCCTTTAGTTATCAACATGGATGAGTCCAGCATTGGGTTTCACTGGGGCGCGTTGTCTGGGACAGTTGTTCGACAAGGTGCCCCGATGGATAAAGTTAAATCGCAGGCTCTCAAAGCCAGGGCCACATACATTTGCGCTGTCACCCATGATCCTGAAGTCCAGCAGCTTCTGCCCCAGGTGTTGCTGGGCAACAAGCGTCTTTTCCCAGCTGCGTTTGCCCGGCATGCTGCGGAGCTGTGTCCGCGGGTGGTGGTTTGGAGAGAGAACTCCGCATGGAATACGCACCGGTTGATGGCCAGATACTTGCGACTCCTCTGTGACAGATTGGGGGCTATTTTGGAATCCCGCCAGGTGTTGTTGTTGCTAGACTTGGCACCGTGCCACCTGCATGATTCTTTGTTTGATTTGGCTTATTCCCTGGGATTGCGTCTCCTATTTGTGCCTCCTGGCATGACGTCCTTACTTCAGCCATGCGACACTCACATCTTTGCTGCTTTCAAGCATAATGTGCAAGAGTCATGGAGACGAAGAAGGGCTGCAGCTCCAGATGGACAGGTGAGCTTGGAACTGTGGTTGGAAATTGTCGCAAATGCCACCAAAAAGCTGTCGTCGAAGCCATGGAAGCATGCGTTTGAAAGTGATGGTATTCTTGGATATCAGCATCGTATTTCTTCTCCCTTGCTCAGCAAGCTCGGATGGGTGGATGCGCCGCCCGTTCCCTCAACAATGCCTTCTGGTGGTTTGCCTGACTGCCTGTTCCCTTTGAAGTGGCAAGGAAATGCGGCAAAATACATCCAATGGAACCCTCATGCGGTCCGCACCCTAGACTGAGGGTACAACTTGTGGGAAAATAGTTTGTGCGCTGCACTGGGGGGGCTGTGTCCAGGGGCTTCAAAATTGAAGTGCAAAAGCGGCGCCAGTTTTGGGGTCCACCTTGTCGGCCAGGAAATTACAAAAGACGAGTTGGCAAGGCTCAAGGGCCAGCGCTCCGACTTGCGCAAAGCAATGCGAGAGAATCGCAAGGCAGCTAAGAATGCAGCAAAGCGGAAGAAGCGACTTGTCAAGGCGCTGTCCATGCAGATTTACGCAGTGCAAAGAAATCTTGGTGGAAGTCGTTTATACTGTCTGCTTGCTAAAACTGGTTTATGGTCCTTGCGGACAGCGAATGTAAGCAGCGTTTCTAAAAGACAAAGTGCTAGGTTAAAAGATACAGAGAACAAATGTGAGCTCGATGTTTTCAAGCAGTTTGGAACAAAGTAAGAGGTCAAAAAGAACCCCGAACTGGCGAATGTGCAAAGGTAAAACGGATTTGAGTTTGTCGCTTGGAGACACCCCTGTCAGTCCACGTGCATTTGAGTTTGTCGCTTGGAGACACCCCTGTCAGTCCACTCCCTGTACAAGGAGATTGCAGGTCGCAGGTGTGACCTGGAAGGGTCGTAGGTGGAGGTTTGAGGGTCGTAGGCGGGCTTGCAGGGTTGCAGGTAGGGTGTACCTTACACACCGTGGTGGTGGTACACCTTAAACACTGGTGTGGTTCACCTTAAACACCGGGGGTGTGGTACACCTTAAACACCGGTGTGGTTCACCTTAAACACCAGGGTGTGGTACACCTTAAACACCGGTGTGGTTCACCTTAAACACCAGGGGTGTGGTACACCTTAAACACCGGTGTGGTTCACCTTAAACACCAGGGGTGTGGTACACCTTAAACACCGGTGTGGTTCACCTTAAACACCAGGGGTGTGGTACACCTTAAACACCGGTGTGGTTCACCTTAAACACCAGGGGTGTGGTACACCTTAAACACCGGTGTGGTTCACCTTAAACACCAGGGGTGTGGTACACCTTAAACACCGGTGTGGTTCACCTTAAACACCAGGGGTGTGGTACACCTTAAACACCGGTGTGGTTCACCTTAAACACCAGGGGTGTGGTACACCTTAAACACCGGGATTTGAGGCCGTAGGTTTGACCTGGACGGGCGGTAGGTAGACCCGTGAGGGCGGTAGGCGGTAGGTTGTGTTTAGACACCGGGCTTTGTTTGGGGCCTTGCTGCTTGTGGGCTGGTTAGTCTACACCGCGCGGTTGCCACAGTGCGCTTGTTTGGGGTCGCAGGCTTGGCCTTGAAGGGTTGTAGGTGCAGCGGTGCGGGATGTTGGTGTGCTGATTGTGGTTTGAAGGTGGCCAGATATAGGTTCTTAATTTGGGAGCTTGAAACGCGTAGTTCTCCAAGACCACATGGGCAGCATTCCCCCATAGTATTGCCACCGATGTTTGGGTGGCAAGCAGATGTTTCTCTTAACCTTCGGTGGAATCGCTTGGATCTTTTCTTGTAGGGGTCTAGTTGACCATAAAGCGTTTGAATGTTAGTGGCGAATCTGTACACCAGTCTGTTGTTCCTGCAGGCGGCCAAAATGTTGTCCACCGCAGATTTGAAGCTCCTGGTCGAAGCCAAGGAGGCAGGGAGCATGTTTCAAAGGTTTTTCATACCGGGCCAGAGCAATGCTGTCCTGAGGCGGAGGCTGCAGAGTTGGCGAGAGCCCCCAACTAGGCGTGGTAGAGTTAGAGAGCCTGGTTGGTTTTGACTGCTGAACCAGTCATTCCAAGCTCACATTTCATACCAAGAGAGGTCCCGCACTGGAGTGGCAGGAAAGGTCTGCATTGGTATGTTTTGGTTGAGAATGAGCCATGCAGCGTCCATTCTGTCAATGCCGTACCGAACCTGCGGCAGTTTCGTTTTTGATCATGTCCGTGTCACATTTGACTGAAAGAGAGAGAGCCTGCATTTGAAACACAGTAATAAAAGTGTTCTGTCTCAGAATGGACAGCGCCCATGCTATCAATGCCGCTCCGAGCCAACCTCATTGTTGTCGTTGTTTTGATTGTGACATGTGCTTGCAGGGAGATCGGGCAGAATGAGAGGTGCGTGAGGCTCGCAGGAGCCTTTGCCTCGCAGAGCATGGGAAACTACAGTTGCAGTGGTGCAGACCACAGGCCCCAAGGTACAGTTGGAGTGGCATAGATCACTCACTTGAGTGGCCTTCGGTTGTGTAGCTGCTTTTCACTCTGCCCGGCTCGTGACACAGACGACCAAAGTGCGACAGCAAATGGGAAACTCGTCGCAACAGCCAGTTTGCTTGTAATTTGCCGCACAGTGCTGGCCGATGATTGCGTATAACATAATCTGATCTGTCAAGCAAGGGATGAATATGGAATCGGGGCTTGCGAAACAAGATTTAGGAAACCCATTTTGTCAGCTAAACATCTTGTTTTGCCAGTTGTTGTCACAAAGGGTTTTTGGACCACATTGAACATTGAACAAGACTTATGAGACCTCTTCCCCATGCGCGCCTTTGGTTTTGGCAATCCTCGTCGGTAGAGTTAACTGGACAACCGTCTTTCTATGGGAAGAGATGTGAGCTTGAATTGCCTGAGGTTATAGATCCCGGGTAAGACTTCTGGACTTTATTATTTGTAGCCGTGACGAGGCCTGCAGTCTTGTAGTTGCAGCTTCGAGCACAGCCATTTCCTGTCCACCTGCAGCATGTTTGTATGTTTCCTAGTTGTTCCTAGTTTGGTTAACATGTTTGCCGTGTCTTGTAGCAGTGCTGGGTTCCCAAGTCTGAAGTGTCAGAGTGGTAGGTCCTTGCATGATGTACGGGAATGCATGTGGTGCTCGCGATTTTCTCTGTGTAGCTGATCAGCCGCTTCTGCCTCAGAAACTTTGACCTCAGGAGTCGGCAGTCATCTGTCAGCTTAGTGCAACACATGACGCGCATTTGCTTTTGACCATGGCAGCTCCTGGTTTTCTACAAACCGCATTTATAGCACGGCCATGTGATTAGCTTGGTTGCTTTGACAGCATTATGTCAGAGTCAGTCGTGACACTTCGAAGGTGTTGTAGTCGTAGTTGCGTGTCATCCTATAGTCACTTGCTTCCAGGTACACACGCGCCGACCCAATGCATCTCCAAGACGGTGCAGGCGGGGTGATGAAGTGTACGGGTGTCGACATGGACATGTACCGGTTCGCGACTCCGTAGTGTCAGGACCTGCCCCTTCACCCCCGTAGACTCTTAGCGCCTTACTTCCCAATTCATTCTTAGTAGCTTGCGGAGGAGGTTCTTTCCCGACAGAAATAACATTGTATTTTTAGTTCGGGCGAAACCTCCTCCGCGTATTTTCCATTGCAAATGCCACCTGATTTGGCTATTACTCCTCCGCAAGGGTTTACTCCAAACCTACTCCGCACATTGTTTCCAATCAGAACTAACGCGTTGCTTTGCAGTAAAACTTCCTCCGCTGATGTCCTGTGAGGCAGTGGTTTTGGTTCAAGATGGTAGCTTCCGCTGTGCAGGTGGCGAAACGCGCCTTAGTTTCCTTGTTGTTGGCGTTGGCCCACCAATATGGAGTCTGCGTGAAGGTCACGCGGGAGAGCCCTGATCCTTTGGTGGAGAAAGCTTTCCGGTGCATCATCAAGAAGGTGCACCCTGACAAAGGAGGCTGTGTGGAACACGCTCAGCAGTTGCAACGAGCGCGGGAGGAATGGCAAACGGTGAAAGGGAGGAAGGACCCTGGTGGCCGACCAGCCCAAGCTTCCGCTATGTCTTTGGTAGGCAAGAAGGAGACAGGCCGCCAAGGGTATCGGATTCGTTCCGTTGCAGTGCTGTTGACGTACCATGGCGTGCAGCAGGATCAATGGCCAGCTTTCTTGACTTTTGTTCGTGATCATGTTGCTCATTGGGGAGTAGAGAAGTGGTGTGCTTCCATGGAGACATGTTCATCAGGCAAGCCACACGTCCACCTCATGGTGCAATTCCACAAAGCCTTAGACAGCCGTGTGGTTGATGTGTTTTCCTTTGCTGCTGCCAGACCAAATGCGAGCTCCACAGATCTCTGTGGTGAAGGGCTGTCTGGGCGACAGTTGCAACGGTCCATTGACCGGGGGATGTTTTACGTCTTCGCAGACAAAATCGGCACACTCTTTGGCAAGGATGGGTTGCCGTTCACAGAGGGCAATTATTTGCCATGCTGGGTTCGGTGTGAGAAGACCTACCAAGTCCTGGGCAAGTGGCCGGAGACGTTGTGGAAGCAACGTAAAATCAGCTCAGCCACTTATGAGAAATTGCTTTATTTGACAAGAGATGGTGTGCTCTCACGCAAACGAAATTTAGATGCTTGCAAGGACCATGAGGATAGTGCAGCTTTGACTTTGGCCATGGCAGAGCGAGTTCAAAGGATTCGGTCCAACCCCAGCCTCTTCCGGCCGTTTCCGAAAGTGCCAGATGCTGAGGCTTGGCTCAAGCTTTTTCAAGCTGATGCCTTGCGCTACCCTATCTTGGTTGTGCTCGGGCCTTCCCGAGCAGGGAAAACTGAATGGGCCAAGAGCCTGTTCAAGCGACCTTTGGAACTGAAGATAGGAACTTTGGAGTTTTTCCCAGAGACCATGAGGCACTTTCAGCGGGCCGTACATGATGGATTGGTCCTTGATGATGTGAGAGATTTGAATTTCCTTGTCAGCCACCAGGAAAAGCTTCAGGGCAAGTATGATGCCTTAGTTGAATTCGGTTCAACTGCAGGTGGCACATGCGCATACCATCGCGATTTGTTTGGCGTGCCAGTGGTTGCAACAGTCAATTATTCAACGAAGAATTTAGATTATTTGGAGAATCACGATTGGCTTGCCAACCCTGGAAACAGGGTGGTGGTAGTGCTAAGCGGTTCCAATTGATTCTTAATTTGTTTTGCATAGGCTGACGCCCGACCTTCTTGCTAATGTGTTGAAAAAGGTGACATTTCATGTTTTGTCGCAGGTGGTCAAAACACATTTCCTGTTGTCTGCCTTTTCCCTGATGTTTGTTTCGTGATTTGTTGCAAGTTCACCAGTTTGCTGCTGATGGTTCGACAGGTCATTTCAAACAGTTTCGAATCCAGTCAATGCAGCTTCTGATTTTGCCAACGTGTCAGCTGGTTTGATGTTTTCCTTTGGCATTTCTTTCTGTATTGACCATGTTGTGGCTGACTGTGGTTTCATTTGATCGACCTGGCAGGCTGAGACTTTGCGATTCAGCTGTGAGCTTCGACATTGCCTGGAGGTGCGCTTCCAAGGGCTATTTTGGGCAAGATCCGCACAGTTTTGAGTCCAGTCTTTGCTCCATGTGTCAGCAAGGTTTCGGCAGGTCCCTTCAAACAGTTTTGACTCCAGTCAATGCAGCTTCTGATTTTGCTAAAGTGTCAGCTGGTGCTTTTGCCCTTTGATGTTGTCCTTCTGCATTGGGTTTTGTGTTGACTGATACTTCTCCGAAATATCCGATACGTCAGCCAGCGTACCTATACTTTTGCAGTTTTTATGCGCCCGTTTTTCTGTGTGGAACATGGCTGTTACCATGGAAGGTGCTGCTATTTGATCCCTTTAGAGTGTGAGTGCTGACGAGAGATCTTTGCCACTTGATTTTTTAGAGGCGATGTTCTGCCAGAGAACGTGAGAAAGGTCAGGCTACCTGATTTTTAAATACTTACAAGCTTCTGTTTCTTGGCAATTTCCTAGAACTGCCGCTTCTGGATTTGAGCATGGCCCGGCCTTGGTGAAGCGTAGGCTTCTAAGCAAACACGAAACAATCAGAAGATCTTCAATGCTTAAGGTATGATGCAGGGATGATGGAACCATGTTGGAATGGAGCGCTGAGTCTTGAGTTTCAATGGCTGACATTATGACATCAAGAGAGTTTATTGACGCTTTGACTTTGTTTCACATTGTAGGTCGTACTGGAGCATGGGTGCCTGGAGAAGCCAGCAGCTGAGAAATGCCACAGCAGCAGACCGCCTGTGCGCATTTTGTTGTTGGTGTTGAGGGTTTCAATGACTGCTGCCGTTTGTTGTTGTGTCATACCTAGCGGCAACTTGTGTTCAAGCCTTAGACCTTAGAGTTTGCTACTGCCTGCGCAAGTTTTGTCTTGTGGAAGTGGTCGCCCATGCCGCCCAAAGCAGCTGCGAAAGCGAAGTCGAAGGCTGAGGACTTGGGATTGGGGGTTCCGTTGTGCATTGGACATGTATTTTCAGTCAAGGTTTGGAACCCCAAAACGGGGTCCAGAAAGAGGCTTGAATTCCAGGGCCTCACTGAAAGACCTCCATTGTGCAGCTTCTGCAGCAAAGCCGAAAGCCAAATCTGAATTGTTGACGATTTTTTGGCTCAAACATTTGCTGCTCGGATAGGTGCACTGCTATTCAATGCTATTCTTGATTGCGCGCGCACGCTTGTTAGCCATGTGTGACCAACTAGCGGAGGTGCAAAAGAAGATTGCTAACTTGCAACGGCATATCAGAAGAGCCAAGCAGAGAGAAACAGCTCGGGAAGAAATTGTTGACCAACAAGCTCTGGTTGTCTTTATTTTTTCAGGCTATCGTGCCGATGTCGCTGGTCACTTCCACCTTTCCAGATCCAAACGTTGCATGTCGCTGGACAGTGCAGTGGCTCACGTTGAGTGGGAGTACATCAGAGCTCCTTTGGAAGACAAGGTCATGCTCATGTTGGACCCTTACCGACAATATCCGATACATCGGCTACTGGCAGCCTTTCGCTACCTAGTGCTGTTCCAACTGCGTGAGTGGGTTCAGAAAATGAATTATGAATTTGGAGTGGCCCCATCGCGGCGCATGATGGTCGACCGCGTCCAGCATTTGCTGCCCGACAGTTGGCCTGTTGACTTGCAGGCGCGGCTACTTCGCCCATTAGCAACTGCACGCGGCCAGCGCAGGTACCTTGCGGCCTTCAGGAATCGCTTTGGGTGCAAACTTGGCAAGCTACGGACGAGTCCACCAATGTCGTTGCAGGAGAAGCAGTCCAAGGCACGGGTGGTTGATTGGCTGGGTTAGTGTTGTGCAAGCAGATTTGTAAAGGTTTCTTTGAGATGCTGTGTTGACATTCGGTCAATATTTGGGTATTCCGGTAAAATGCTGATTTGCTGTTTGTAGGACCATGACAAATCACAAATCACAACCTCCGGTTCTTGCAGTTTTGAAGCATACAGTGCAAGTTTTGGATCTCATTTGTACGCATTTTTGATTCCAAATGCGGACCCCGTTTTGGGGTCCAAAAAGCGGACCCCAAAGTGCAGATGACCAAGGTTTCTCACTTCCTAGCCAAATTGCTTGTCATTTTTGGGTCCGGAAAATAGACCCCAAAATGGGGTCCGCTTTTTGGACTGAAAATGATCATTGTCAAGCGGCCTTTGGCAGGCGATGGCCTTTTGGCAATGGTGCAATTATGCATTGAAGGATGCTGGTGACGAGCCTTTAGTTATCAACATGGATGAGTCCAGCATTGGGTTTCACTGGGGCGCGTTGTCTGGGACAGTTGTTCGACAAGGTGCCCCGATGGATAAAGTTAAATCGCAGGCTCTCAAAGCCAGGGCCACATACATTTGCGCTGTCACCCATGATCCTGAAGTCCAGCAGCTTCTGCCCCAGGTGTTGCTGGGCAACAAGCGTCTTTTCCCAGCTGCGTTTGCCCGGCATGCTGCGGAGCTGTGTCCGCGGGTGGTGGTTTGGAGAGAGAACTCCGCATGGAATACGCACCGGTTGATGGCCAGATACTTGCGACTCCTCTGTGACAGATTGGGGGCTATTTTGGAATCCCGCCAGGTGTTGTTGTTGCTAGACTTGGCACCGTGCCACCTGCATGATTCTTTGTTTGATTTGGCTTATTCCCTGGGATTGCGTCTCCTATTTGTGCCTCCTGGCATGACGTCCTTACTTCAGCCATGCGACACTCACATCTTTGCTGCTTTCAAGCATAATGTGCAAGAGTCATGGAGACGAAGAAGGGCTGCAGCTCCAGATGGACAGGTGAGCTTGGAACTGTGGTTGGAAATTGTCGCAAATGCCACCAAAAAGCTGTCGTCGAAGCCATGGAAGCATGCGTTTGAAAGTGATGGTATTCTTGGATATCAGCATCGTATTTCTTCTCCCTTGCTCAGCAAGCTCGGATGGGTGGATGCGCCGCCCGTTCCCTCAACAATGCCTTCTGGTGGTTTGCCTGACTGCCTGTTCCCTTTGAAGTGGCAAGGAAATGCGGCAAAATACATCCAATGGAACCCTCATGCGGTCCGCACCCTAGACTGAGGGTACAACTTGTGGGAAAATAGTTTGTGCGCTGCACTGGGGGGGCTGTGTCCAGGGGCTTCAAAATTGAAGTGCAAAAGCGGCGCCAGTTTTGGGGTCCACCTTGTCGGCCAGGAAATTACAAAAGACGAGTTGGCAAGGCTCAAGGGCCAGCGCTCCGACTTGCGCAAAGCAATGCGAGAGAATCGCAAGGCAGCTAAGAATGCAGCAAAGCGGAAGAAGCGACTTGTCAAGGCGCTGTCCATGCAGATTTACGCAGTGCAAAGAAATCTTGGTGGAAGTCGTTTATACTGTCTGCTTGCTAAAACTGGTTTATGGTCCTTGCGGACAGCGAATGTAAGCAGCGTTTCTAAAAGACAAAGTGCTAGGTTAAAAGATACAGAGAACAAATGTGAGCTCGATGTTTTCAAGCAGTTTGGAACAAAGTAAGAGGTCAAAAAGAACCCCGAACTGGCGAATGTGCAAAGGTAAAACGGATTTGAGTTTGTCGCTTGGAGACACCCCTGTCAGTCCACGTGCATTTGAGTTTGTCGCTTGGAGACACCCCTGTCAGTCCACTCCCTGTACAAGGAGATTGCAGGTCGCAGGTGTGACCTGGAAGGGTCGTAGGTGGAGGTTTGAGGGTCGTAGGCGGGCTTGCAGGGTTGCAGGTAGGGTGTACCTTACACACCGTGGTGGTGGTACACCTTAAACACTGGTGTGGTTCACCTTAAACACCGGGGGTGTGGTACACCTTAAACACCGGTGTGGTTCACCTTAAACACCAGGGTGTGGTACACCTTAAACACCGGTGTGGTTCACCTTAAACACCAGGGGTGTGGTACACCTTAAACACCGGTGTGGTTCACCTTAAACACCAGGGGTGTGGTACACCTTAAACACCGGTGTGGTTCACCTTAAACACCAGGGTGTGGTACACCTTAAACACCGGTGTGGTTCACCTTAAACACCAGGGGTGTGGTACACCTTAAACACCGGTGTGGTTCACCTTAAACACCAGGGGTGTGGTACACCTTAAACACCGGGATTTGAGGCCGTAGGTTTGACCTGGACGGGCGGTAGGTAGACCCGTGAGGGCGGTAGGCGGTAGGTTGTGTTTAGACACCGGGCTTTGTTTGGGGCCTTGCTGCTTGTGGGCTGGTTAGTCTACACCGCGCGGTTGCCACAGTGCGCTTGTTTGGGGTCGCAGGCTTGGTCTTGAAGGGTTGTAGGTGCAGCGGTGCGGGATGTTGGTGTGCTGATTGTGGTTTGAAGGTGGCCAGATATAGGTTCTTAATTTGGGAGCTTGAAACGCGTAGTTCTCCAAGACCACATGGGCAGCATTCCCCCATAGTATTGCCACCGATGTTTGGGTGGCAAGCAGATGTTTCTCTTAACCTTCGGTGGAATCGCTTGGATCTTTTCTTGTAGGGGTCTAGTTGACCATAAAGCGTTTGAATGTTAGTGGCGAATCTGTACACCAGTCTGTTGTTCCTGCAGGCGGCCAAAATGTTGTCCACCGCAGATTTGAAGCTCCTGGTCGAAGCCAAGGAGGCAGGGAGCATGTTTCAAAGGTTTTTCATACCGGGCCAGAGCAATGCTGTCCTGAGGCGGATGCTGCAGAGTTGGCGAGAGCCCCCAACTAGGCGTGGTAGAGTTAGAGAGCCTGGTTGGTTTTGACTGCTGAACCAGTCATTCCAAGCTCACATTTCATACTAAGAGAGGTCCCGCACTGGAGTGGCAGGAAAGGTCTGCATTGGTATGTTTTGGTTGAGAATGAGCCATGCAGCGTCCATTCTGTCAATGCCGTACCGAACCTGCGGCAGTTTCGTTTTTGATCATGTCCGTGTCACATTTGACTGAAAGAGAGAGAGCCTGCATTTGAAACACAGTAATAAAAGTGTTCTGTCTCAGAATGGACAGCGCCCATGCTATCAATGCCGCTCCGAGCCAACCTCATTGTTGTCGTTGTTTTGATTGTGACATGTGCTTGCAGGGAGATCGGGCAGAATGAGAGGTGCGTGAGGCTCGCAGGAGCCTTTGCCTCGCAGAGCATGGGAAACTACAGTTGCAGTGGTGCAGACCACAGGCCCCAAGGTACAGTTGGAGTGGCATAGATCACTCACTTGAGTGGCCTTCGGTTGTGTAGCTGCTTTTCACTCTGCCCGGCTCGTGACACAGACGACCAAAGTGCGACAGCAAATGGGAAACTCGTCGCAACAGCCAGTTTGCTTGTAATTTGCCGCACAGTGCTGGCCGATGATTGCGTATAACATAATCTGATCTGTCAAGCAAGGGATGAATATGGAATCGGGGCTTGCGAAACAAGATTTAGGAAACCCATTTTGTCAGCTAAACATCTTGTTTTGCCAGTTGTTGTCACAAAGGGTTTTTGGACCACATTGAACATTGAACAAGACTTATGAGACCTCTTCCCCATGCGCGCCTTTGGTTTTGGCAATCCTCGTCGGTAGAGTTAACTGGACAACCGTCTTTCTATGGGAAGAGATGTGAGCTTGAATTGCCTGAGGTTATAGATCCCGGGTAAGACTTCTGGACTTTATTATTTGTAGCCGTGACGAGGCCTGCAGTCTTGTAGTTGCAGCTTCGAGCACAGCCATTTCCTGTCCACCTGCAGCATGTTTGTATGTTTCCTAGTTGTTCCTAGTTTGGTTAACATGTTTGCCGTGTCTTGTAGCAGTGCTGGGTTCCCAAGTCTGAAGTGTCAGAGTGGTAGGTCCTTGCATGATGTACGGGAATGCATGTGGTGCTCGCGATTTTCTCTGTGTAGCTGATCAGCCGCTTCTGCCTCAGAAACTTTGACCTCAGGAGTCGGCAGTCATCTGTCAGCTTAGTGCAACACATGACGCGCATTTGCTTTTGACCATGGCAGCTCCTGGTTTTCTACAAACCGCATTTATAGCACGGCCATGTGATTAGCTTGGTTGCTTTGACAGCATTATGTCAGAGTCAGTCGTGACACTTCGAAGGTGTTGTAGTCGTAGTTGCGTGTCATCCTATAGTCACTTGCTTCCAGGTACACACGCGCCGACCCAATGCATCTCCAAGACGGTGCAGGCGGGGTGATGAAGTGTACGGGTGTCGACATGGACATGTACCGGTTCGCGACTCCGTAGTGTCAGGACCTGCCCCTTCACCCCCGTAGACTCTTAGCGCCTTACTTCCCAATTCATTCTTAGTAGCTTGCGGAGGAGGTTCTTTCCCGACAGAAATAACATTGTATTTTTAGTTCGGGCGAAACCTCCTCCGCGTATTTTCCATTGCAAATGCCACCTGATTTGGCTATTACTCCTCCGCAAGGGTTTACTCCAAACCTACTCCGCACATTGTTTCCAATCAGAACTAACGCGTTGCTTTGCAGTAAAACTTCCTCCGCTGATGTCCTGTGAGGCAGTGGTTTTGGTTCAAGATGGTAGCTTCCGCTGTGCAGGTGGCGAAACGCGCCTTAGTTTCCTTGTTGTTGGCGTTGGCCCACCAATATGGAGTCTGCGTGAAGGTCACGCGGGAGAGCCCTGATCCTTTGGTGGAGAAAGCTTTCCGGTGCATCATCAAGAAGGTGCACCCTGACAAAGGAGGCTGTGTGGAACACGCTCAGCAGTTGCAACGAGCGCGGGAGGAATGGCAAACGGTGAAAGGGAGGAAGGACCCTGGTGGCCGACCAGCCCAAGCTTCCGCTATGTCTTTGGTAGGCAAGAAGGAGACAGGCCGCCAAGGGTATCGGATTCGTTCCGTTGCAGTGCTGTTGACGTACCATGGCGTGCAGCAGGATCAATGGCCAGCTTTCTCGACTTTTGTTCGTGATCATGTTGCTCATTGGGGAGTAGAGAAGTGGTGTGCTTCCATGGAGACATGTTCATCAGGCAAGCCACACGTCCACCTCATGGTGCAATTCCACAAAGCCTTAGACAGCCGTGTGGTTGATGTGTTTTCCTTTGCTGCTGCCAGACCAAATGCGAGCTCCACAGATCTCTGTGGTGAAGGGCTGTCTGGGCGACAGTTGCAACGGTCCATTGACCGGGGGATGTTTTACGTCTTCGCAGACAAAATCGGCACACTCTTTGGCAAGGATGGGTTGCCGTTCACAGAGGGCAATTATTTGCCATGCTGGGTTCGGTGTGAGAAGACCTACCAAGTCCTGGGCAAGTGGCCGGAGACGTTGTGGAAGCAACGTAAAATCAGCTCAGCCACTTATGAGAAATTGCTTTATTTGACAAGAGATGGTGTGCTCTCACGCAAACGAAATTTAGATGCTTGCAAGGACCATGAGGATAGTGCAGCTTTGACTTTGGCCATGGCAGAGCGAGTTCAAAGGATTCGGTCCAACCCCAGCCTCTTCCGGCCGTTTCCGAAAGTGCCAGATGCTGAGGCTTGGCTCAAGCTTTTTCAAGCTGATGCCTTGCGCTACCCTATCTTGGTTGTGCTCGGGCCTTCCCGAGCAGGGAAAACTGAATGGGCCAAGAGCCTGTTCAAGCGACCTTTGGAACTGAAGATAGGAACTTTGGAGTTTTTCCCAGAGACCATGAGGCACTTTCAGCGGGCCGTACATGATGGATTGGTCCTTGATGATGTGAGAGATTTGAATTTCCTTGTCAGCCACCAGGAAAAGCTTCAGGGCAAGTATGATGCCTTAGTTGAATTCGGTTCAACTGCAGGTGGCACATGCGCATACCATCGCGATTTGTTTGGCGTGCCAGTGGTTGCAACAGTCAATTATTCAACGAAGAATTTAGATTATTTGGAGAATCACGATTGGCTTGCCAACCCTGGAAACAGGGTGGTGGTAGTGCTAAGCGGTTCCAATTGATTCTTAATTTGTTTTGCATAGGCTGACGCCCGACCTTCTTGCTAATGTGTTGAAAAAGGTGACATTTCATGTTTTGTCGCAGGTGGTCAAAACACATGTTCTGTTGTCTGCCTTTTCCCTGATGTTTGTTTCGTGATTTGTTGCAAGTTCACCAGTTTGCTGCTGATGGTTCGACAGGTCATTTCAAACAGTTTCGAATCCAGTCAATGCAGCTTCTGATTTTGCCAACGTGTCAGCTGGTTTGATGTTTTCCTTTGGCATTTCTTTCTGTATTGACCATGTTGTGGCTGACTGTGGTTTCATTTGATCGACCTGGCAGGCTGAGACTTTGCGATTCAGCTGTGAGCTTCGACATTGCCTGGAGGTGCGCTTCCAAGGGCTATTTTGGGCAAGATCCGCACAGTTTTGAGTCCAGTCTTTGCTCCATGTGTCAGCAAGGTTTCGGCAGGTCCCTTCAAACAGTTTTGACTCCAGTCAATGCAGCTTCTGATTTTGCTAAACTGTCAGCTGGTGCTTTTGCCCTTTGATGTTGTCCTTCTGCATTGGGTTTTGTGTTGACTGATACTTCTCCGAAATATCCGATACGTCAGCCAGCGTACCTATACTTTTGCAGTTTTTATGCGCCCGTTTTTCTGTGTGGAACATGGCTGTTACCATGGAAGGTGCTGCTATTTGATCCCTTTAGAGTGTGAGTGCTGACGAGAGATCTTTGCCACTTGATTTTTTAGAGGCGATGTTCTGCCAGAGAACGTGAGAAAGGTCAGGCTACCTGATTTTTAAATACTTACAAGCTTCTGTTTCTTGGCAATTTCCTAGAACTGCCGCTTCTGGATTTGAGCATGGCCCGGCCTTGGTGAAGCGTAGGCTTCTAAGCAAACACGAAACAATCAGAAGATCTTCAATGCTTAAGGTATGATGCAGGGATGATGGAACCATGTTGGAATGGAGCGCTGAGTCTTGAGTTTCAATGGCTGACATTATGACATCAAGAGAGTTTATTGACGCTTTGACTTTGTTTCACATTGTAGGTCGTACTGGAGCATGGGTGCCTGGAGAAGCCAGCAGCTGAGAAATGCCACAGCAGCAGACCGCCTGTGCGCATTTTGTTGTTGGTGTTGAGGGTTTCAATGACTGCTGCCGTTTGTTGTTGTGTCATACCTAGCGGCAACTTGTGTTCAAGCCTTAGACCTTAGAGTTTGCTACTGCCTGCGCAAGTTTTGTCTTGTGGAAGTGGTCGCCCATGCCGCCCAAAGCAGCTGCGAAAGCGAAGTCGAAGGCTGAGGACTTGGGATTGGGGGTTCCGTTGTGCATTGGACATGTATTTTCAGTCAAGGTTTGGAACCCCAAAACGGGGTCCAGAAAGAGGCTTGAATTCCAGGGCCTCACTGAAAGACCTCCATTGTACATTACGCAAATAAATTAAAAAATGAAAGTTGGGTTTTGTTCAAGCAGCAAGCTTCAACGCAACAGTTCAGCACGTGGATGTTTGTGTCATCCTTTCTGCCTTTTGTGGTTTCATGTTTTCTGGCGAACTTTTGAAGCAGCTGGGTGCGTTCCGAGCGTCATGTCGCAACCCCAAAAACAGGATTGCCACACGCTCCAACGCCTGGATTTTGCGCGCCCGTTTTTGGTCTCGCCTGCTATTAAATAGAAATTGAAAACAGCCTCGAAATGGCCCTGTCCAAAGCGAAAAGCGGTAGCGCGTGGCAATCCCATTTTGGCAGTGTGGAACCTTGCGACCTGCTCGAAACACGAAGCTCTTACATTACGCAAATAAACTAAAAAATGAAAGTTGGGTTTTGTTCAAGCAGCAAGCTTCAACGCAACAGTTCAGCACGTGGATGTTTGTGTCATCCTTCCTGCCTTTTGTGGTTTCATGTTTTCTGGCGAACTTTTGAAGCAGCTGGGTGCGTTCCGAGCGTCATGTCGCAACCCCAAAAACAGGATTGCCACACGCTCCAACGCGTGGATTTGGCGCGCCCGTTTTTGGTCTCGCCTGCTATTAAAATAGAAATTGAAAACAGCCTCGAAATGGCCCTGTCCAAAGCGAAAAGCGGTAGCGCGTGGCAATCCCATTTTTGGCAGTGTGGAACCTTGCGACCTGCTCGAAACACGAAGCTCTTACATTACGCAAATAAATTAAAAAAATGAAAGTTGGGTTTTGTTCAAGCAGCAAGCTTCAACGCAACTGGGGAGGACCACTTTTTGGAGTCCAAAAAGCCAATGGGTTTACGGCCTCGAAAGTGAGATTGCTGCAGTGACCTTTTTCGCGAAAAATGGCGCAGCTTTACCAAAAAGCAATACTTTTGCAAGTGTAACGGAGTGGCAGGATTCCGGGGAACACGGTTGCTGATTGAAGGTCTCTAGCCCCGCCTGCATGTCGCCAGTCTTTGCCAAAGCACCATGTTGTTTGGAATTGTTTGGGTGTTGTTGTCGCAGGCTTTCGCAACATGGCGTGGGTGAGGTGCTGATTCCGCTGCGACATTGCTGGCGGGATGCTTTTTCTGTGTTTGCGTTTGCACTGCTCAGTTTTGTTTTGGTCTCTTGATGCGTTGTTTGTTTTTGGGCTCCCCCCCTTCGCCCCTTATAGACTCCTAACGCGGCAACTTTGCGGGTCGGGTTGTGTATGTCGCCCGGAGTTCAGTATCATCCGGTTAAAGAATAATAGTATATATTTAAACCGGATGAATCCTTTGTTTGCATTGGGGGAAGAGTTTCGATTTCATGACTCCAGCAGATTCCGTAAGAAGGCTGGAGATGCAAAACTTCGATTTTACCACAGTTTTGTGCCAGTTTTGATGTCTTTAGCTGCGGAGTCTTGCCGGAGTCGGGCGGAGTCGGTACACCTGCTGAAACCCCATTTACAATGTGGAAAGGGTTGAAAGAGTTCCAACTTTGCGCCTCCAGACGACTCCGCAAGAAACCGCAAGAAGTGCAAGATGATGTCACTGAACTGTTCGATTTGTTTCATGCCCATTTTTGGGGTTGGAAAGGTATATAGAATTTGGACTCCCAAAGGCGGTCCTCCCCAGTAGTTGGTAGGGCGTCGTTCTTGACGACGCGGACAGACTACCGGTGGTGGTTCGATTCCCCGCTGGTCCGCAGGAAAGCCTCAAGTGGTGACCAGTCGAAAGACAATGGCGCCGGCCACAAAAAAATGGGGTTCTTGAGGCAGGCATGCCAATTCACTCGGTTGCGCTGTACTCATATGGAGGCGGCATTCGAGCAATGAAGGTACTGGATTGTGCTGAGCAAAACAGCAACGGGCGCCATGGCTTGATGTACTTTTACATCGTCCTACGCTATCAGTAACACGATACAAGTAGAGGCCCATTGAAAAGGTTGCAATTATCCCCCTCTCCCTTCCTCTACAAAGGCTAGCTTACCCCACAATCAGTTATCTAGATACAAATCCTATTTTTTTCCGTCCAACGCCTCCGAGGCTTCGCCAGGTCGTTACACAAGCTTTTACTTGCCGGAAATTGAATTGATATGCATGCAAAGCCATCGGTAAAAGAAGGCTACAAAAGAGAGCCCATAAAGCTATCCAATTGCCGAGAACGAGCACAAAACAACAAGAAAGCAAAAAAACAAAAACCACAAAAAGCAAAACAGCACAAAAAACAGGGAAAATGGACAGCTATGTGCTCTTGAGATGAATTCCGATAGCAGCTTGACCATCTTAAAAGCAAACACAAACACAACAGAACAAAACCACAAAAAATGGCCATCGGAGGGTGCGGAAGCAACAAGACACATTGCGGAAACCCAGGATCCCCCCAGCCAGGATCCCGGAGATCACAACGTGCAGCCGTAGAGGCATGACTCAGCACCTATGCACATCGACCGTGTCGATCCTGCAACGCGAGTGAAAAAAATGAGATGTGAAACATGGAGTGAAAGAGATCTAAGGTGAAAATTAAGCAAAAAGCTACGACACTCAGAGCCCACTCAGAGTCCACTACAAATGTAGTGGCCTATTAAAAGTGTTACAATTGCTCTCCTCCCCCTTCCTCCCTTACCGTAGTTACAAAGCCAAGCTTACCACCTCATCAGCTCCACAAGGAAGTAGTCAAGCATGGGTGACAGCACCTATCTACACCTATCACATAATGGTTCCCTGTCGTGTGGCAACCGTAGGTACCCCATTACCCGTGTGAGACTGCTGGAACTGCACGGGCTGACTGACACTGGGGTGTTCGTGGCTGCCGGTGCTACCTGCTGTGCTACTTGAGGGGGGTGGGTCACCACTTCCTGCTGGTTCAATCATTTGCGCGACAAGTAGATGGCTTTGCTTTGCAATCAGGATCCTTGTCATTTCGCGAGTGAAAGCTGCAGGGTCGTCCACTAGTGCCTTCGCTTCCGCCAGTGGCCTGTCAAGGACAATGGCAATGAGCATTTCGCCGCCGTCTTTCTGGATCAGGGCTGGTCGGCCGGCTTGCATCTGCGCAAGGATCGCCACCGCCTTGTTTTCACACAGGGTGCGTTCCCATTCCTCGAGAGCTCTTTGCGCTAGAGTGCCAGTTTGTGGTGGGGCTTTTTGAGCTGCCGGTGCCCAATGCACGGATGAAGGGACTGTCAGGCAGCGTGGAAGACGGCAGGTTTGTGATAGCAGCTACTGCACGTAAAATGTCACCTTCTTTGATGTCATAAGGGGAAGCTGCCCAATGGCTGGCTCGGAATCAGCCCATAGTTGCCGCAGCGTGTATCCTCTCTTTGGTTCCTTTTGCCTTCTGTTCCACACTGCGTTGTGAGACCATTGGGGTGCGTCATGGTTTATTTCAATTGCATTTTGCTCGATGATTGTGTCTAGCATAAGTGCTGGGAATTCCGGTTGGTCGGTTTGGTGGAGGCGTGGTCTCTTTGGGTACTGCGATGTCTTCAAACCAAGGTGGGGCGGACCGACTGGAACCAGGAGAGACGGACAGACTGGACACCTATTGCACTGGCGGAACTCGCGTTCTTGATGCTTTCCCTGCGCAGGCTGTGGTAGACAGGAGGGATCATCCATGCGGACACAAAAACAGTGATAAACTGGACGTTCCAGATGACCTGTAGGTTCTCTCAATTTCTAGGCGATGCATCAAACTTGGCCATCTATGAATCTATGACTCGCGTGTACGATTCAGATCGGTCAAACCATGCTCACTGCTCGGTGGTTTGTTTTGTTTTTTAATTTGTTTGCTTTTGTTTTTGTGTGTTTGTGTTCTGTCTGTGTTTGGTTATTTTTTTGGGTTTTGTTTCTTTGTCTCTTGGGGTTTTGCTTGGTTTTCTGGATGAACGTGACAGTGCATAGGACTATGTATCGGTCCTCCACCAATTTACTTTTGCGGTCACTACAGTAACGGCCTTTGCGTGACTAATTAATTCATTAATCCCAATTGCAATATGCTCTGAAACAAGTTGAACGACCTGGCGGAAGCCTTGAAGGCGTTGGACGGAAAAAGATCGGTCAGGCGTCCCTGTGGAGTAGTTGGTAGGGCGTCGTTCTTGACGACGCGGACAGACTACCGGTGGTGGTTCGATTCCCCGCTGGTCCGCAGGTAAGCCTCAAGTGTGGTGACCAGTCGAAAGACAATGGCGCCGGCCACAAAAAAAAAAGGACGGAAAAAGATCGGTCAAACCATGCTGTGACTTTTAAGCCGAGGTATAGTTCTCTAAACCAGTATTCCTTGAGGAACATAAAGGAAAGATGAGGTCCCCATCACTTCCAATACGTGCGTTGCTAGTATCAGGAAGGTGACTAGCCATTCCGCCAAAAATTCGATCATCCTTGCCTCAAGCTTTGGGAGGATTTTCTAGACCGCCTGGAGTGCTGTCTCGATGTCTGGGACGTGTGTTGCCGAGGGTACTCCCACTGTTCGTCTGGCATTTCGTCAGCAAAGTAGAGTCGGCAACAATTTGGAAACCCACTGGCTTGGTTTCTCCATATCTATCGCGATCTTAGCCAGGGGCCATGGGGCAGGTAGCGTGGATAGGCAATGCAGTAGCTCGGAGTCAGTTCTGGAGATATTACTGGGAGCGTTCCTCCTTGTGGTCGATAATCTGCGCTTGACCCTGCTGTGCCTTTGCTCATTTGTGTGTGGATGCGGGCTGCCTTATGCACTTCTTGTATGGTGGACTCATATTGGTTGACCATAGCTCTTAGGTACTTACATGCGCGGACCGCTGCCCGCCTTGTATTTGGCTCATCTTCCGCCTGATTCTTAGCGGCTGTCGCAAGGATGTCTCTCGCTTCTTCTTCTGGCGACCGGGTTGGTTCCGTACTAGCTGAGGGTGTAGCAGGAGTGATATCCCGGACTGGCGCTTCTTTGGTGCGTGGTAGGTTGCTGGGGATTGGTAGCGTTGGATGTACCCGCCATCCATCAAAGAAGTACATACCTGACAAAGGTAGAAAAAAAACAAAACAAACAAAAAACAAGAGGGATCGCTACCACCTATGAGAATAACATGCACGATGACATCTTGTGTGTCATAGATTCCGGTATGACTCTTTCGTGATTTCGGTTTGCCTGGTTGATGTGTGCCATACCAATCTTATGGGTGATACAATGCTATCATCTTCTCAATACGTTTCAATTCCTGTTAACTGACCAGCTGATCACCACCGTGCCGTGGATGTTTGTTGTCTTGTTGGGTTTTGTTTTGGTTTCTGTGTTTTGTGTGTCTTTGGGTTTCGTTGTTGTCTTTGTTGGTTTCCTTGTTGCTTTACACGGTGACAGCTCTATGGATTATGTATCGATCCACCCAAGCTCCTTTTGATGCACATTGTCGTCATGATGATGTTGCCACTGCATTAATTCGGGGAATTTGCAAAATGCAACTGGCTGTTCGGATTGATAAACGACCTGGCGAGAGCCATGTGGCGTTGGACGGAAAAAAAAGCAAGTAGCGGCATCTGCAGTCTTGGGTCATGATGAAAGCAATTATTTGAGCAATTATTCGGGCTGTTTTTCTGAAGGATTTCGATCTGCTGTCTGGAAACACAAGAACAAAGCTCTTTGCCGTTTTGGTCTCCTGTGCTCTTTGTCCCTGGGCACCGCGTCGTGATTTGCTCCCGCCTGCTGCGGTGTGGTGGGGGTCTTTTTGCGGGCCTCCGTGGGGTTCTGTCCCCTCCTGGCCCCCGTTCTTGTTTGGCTGTTTTTGCGCGTGCTTGGTTTGGGCTGTGCTCTCCCTGCCGTCTTTTGTCCTTGGTCTTGTGTTTCGCTTCCTCTCGTGCTTGGCCCCCCTGTTTTTTTGTTTGGTGTTTTTGTTGTGCTGGTGCTTCTGCCTGCGCTTTTGCGGGTGTCTTTTCCTTGGCCGTCGTGCGCCTCTTTGTGTGTGGTGGGGTTTCTTTGCGTTTGTCTTTTGCTTGACTGTTGTCGGCTCCCCTCCCCTGCCGGTTGTTGCTTCCCGCCCCCCCTGTGGTTGGTCCCTTGTGGCGTCCTGGCCCAGTTCTTATGCTGGTCCCTCCCTCTGGGTATCTGGTTGCTTTGTGACGGCCTGGTTGCCTTGCCTTACTGCTGGGGGTGTGGTGGTGCTCTGTCGTCCTCACTTCATTTTGTCTCATGGCAGCAAAGGCCTTTGGCCCTGTGTGGGGTTTGTTTTACCCTCTACACCATGGTGCATGTGTTGTTGGGGTGCTCAGTATTCCTACGCTGAGGTATTCATCTGCTGATGATCCAGGTCCCCCCATTGGACACCGCTAAGCTACACCTTTGCCACTCTTGGCAGTAAGTGTGGCATACTCCGCCCCTGTCCTCTTCTGCCTTCCCGGCGCCCCCTCTCTCTGCTCCTGTTGTGGTTGTGTCTTGGTTCTTTGCTTGTTGGTACCTTCCGTCTCTTCATGCAATCTCCCCTGCCTTCACTTAGGCGTGTGACGTCTGGAGCTAAGATTGTTGCGAGAGTGTTTTGTGTTTAGTTTGGTGTGCCTTCGTTGTTTGTAGATGTTGTTTGAGTGGCAAGGAAACAGCAGTGCTCACTAAGGTGACTAAGGACTGGAATCTTTTGGCGCCCCCGAGGGCCCCTGTTTTTGCCCCTCTTCCTTTGCTTTGCCCTCCTCCGGGGGAGGTTTCTACCTGAATTCGTTTGTCTCGTCTGAGTTTGTATTGGGTGTCCTTTGTCCGGTGGCTCTACGGGGTCGGCCTTGTCTATCTGAGAGGGGCGGTAGGTAGCCGGCCGAAGCCATGGACCAGGCTGCGCTGCAGTGAGTCTCACTGGAGCAATCCAGTGGTGCTCCCTGTAGGACAGCCTGGGGCGCCCGCGAGCAGCACAAGTCTGCCTGCATGGTTCGTTAGTTGGTGGACGAGAATTGGTGACTCTGCAGCCTGCCTACTCTGCGGGTGAGTAGTGGTACGGGTTTGGATGCACTACAAACGTCTACTTTGCATACTGCAATGCACTGCAGGTCTTTCAGGGACGATGACATCCTGAAATGTCTTGAACAGTTCTGCGGTTGGCACGTTTAACGAACCTGCAACAACTAGAGCTACGTTGTCGAATGTCAAGTTGGTATGGCGAAACTGCTGTTGTGCAGTCATGTCAATTTTCGGTTTGCTTTCGCTGTCCAAGCGTGGAGTCATCGCATTTTCTGGCTTCATGCTATCTGCACGACTGAAGATATTTTTGCATGCTTTTCGTCTATGCGAGCGTTGCCTATAGCTGAGGAGTACCGCTGGCTGAGCTCAATCACTTTGCAGGCTTACACTTCTCCCCTATGAAATTAGGGGCCCTGCACTACATGATCTACGAAGGCTGTATGGAAGTTTTTCACTGGCTTGCGAATCTTCCTATGCGCCACTACCGTCCGCCCCCCCTACTGGGGGGGTACCTGGTACAGTGACCACCACGACATTCTTGCTCACAGAGAATAGATGATGGTGATTCCGTCCATGGAGGCCTTCTGTACAAGCTGATCTGAGAGGACGCTGAGAGAGGCACATTTGTAGACCCGTGCTCATGTACAGCTTCGGCACATCTTTGCCAAAGTAGACAGGCTGAATGTTTAGGCCTTCATGTCTTCTTGAATGTCGTGGTTCTTAATTCTTTTTTGCATGTTTTTGAGAGTGATGCAGTGGTCAGACCACTGTGTCCTTTGGCAAATCTTTTTGGTGGGTGTTTTTGTTTGGGTTCCTGCCCCTTTTGTGTGTCTGGTTTGTTGTTTCTCTTGACGAAACGCAAGTCTGGCTGGGGGATTTGCGGGTCGTCTGGCTGGTCTGTGTGTTGGTTGGTTTGTTGTGATTTGCCTGCATTTCCGGACCCTTTATGTCCTTGTACAAATTGACGTTTTTACTGCTTATGCTCATGTAAGGACTGAGCCACAGTGCGACATCGGCCATACTCGAGGGAAAAAAACACAAGAACAAAGCTCATGGAGACTCGAAACTACATACTGTAATACTATTGTTGAAGTCCCAACAAGGCTGAACTTGAAGTAGTTGTGCTGCCTCACACGCTCTGATGCATTTGAGGTTTTCTGATGTTTTTTGAGTTTTTCCTTCCGACTGCTGTTTCCAGTACGTTTTGAGTTTTGAGGTTCTCAATCGATTGATGAAGTTTTTCGAGGTTCTGGTTTCGAAGGCTTCTGCCATTCTATTTCCGGTTTTCAGGTTGGTTGGACTCGGGCCGCTACAATACTATTTTAAAGGTAACCCAATGTCCGCGGCTACTTTGAACCAACCAATGACCCCACACAAACCCTTTAGAATTTTAGTCCGACACCTTTCCCAAGTCACAGCCAAGTAGCAAGGGGCCTTTCTTGTCACAAACCACGTGCAAGTATGACAAAGAAGGGGTCCTTTTTTTGGTCCTCACAACGTAAGAAGAAGCATGCGCGCAAAAAGGGGCCTCCCCAGTTCAAGATTCCAGTCGCAGCTGTTGCTGGTCAAATCAGCTTCAACTTGAAATTAACGCTTCAACACCACAATGAAGGGGCCAAAACTGGAATTTGCAGGAGGGACCACTTTTGATTTCAAGATGGTCCACTTTCTGACCCTCAACTGGTGCCTCCTTGGAGGTCCGGTTTTAAGCCAATCCAACCACCTTCTTCAGCTGCGCTGTTCCAATGTAGAAGCGCATCAGCGTCACACAAAAACACCGCGTTGGCAATAAGGGCCTCGAACAAGGGAGGTCCCACTCCGTCTCCCAAAATCATATCAGTTTCAAGTGCCAAAAACGACCCAAAAACTGGTCCCTTGTACCTGCTTAATACTATCGTTGAAGTTCCAGCAAGGCTGAACTTGAGCAGTTGGTACCTCGCAGGCTCTGATGCATTTCAAGTTTTCTGAGAATGTTTGAGATTTGCTTCCAACTGCTGTTTCCAATACGTTTTTGAGGTTCTCAATCGATTGATGAAGTTTTTTGAGGTTTTGGTTTCGAAGGCTTCTGCCATTCTATTTCCGGTCTTCAGGTTGGTTGGGGACTCGGGCCGCTATAATACTATTTTAAAGGCAACCCAATGTCCGCGGCTACTTGGAACCAACCAATGATCCCAAAAACCTTTTAGAATTTTAGTCCGGCACCTTTCCCAAGTCACAGCCAAGTAACTGTAGCAAGGAGCCTTTCTTGTCACAAACCACGCAACAAGTATGACAAAGAAGAGGCCCTTTTTTGGTCCTCACAGTTGTCGTCGTGGTGCAGTTGGTATTGCGGCACTCTTGTGTCGCTGACAGACTGCTGGTGGTGGTTCGATTCCCAAGACTCAAGACCGTAGACCCGTCGGAAGGCAACGGGCTCGGACAAAAAAAAAGCCCTTTCTCGGTCCTCACAACGTAAGAAAAAGCAGGCGCGCAAAAAAAGGCCTCTCCAGTGGATACATTGACGATATTATTCTTTTTTCTTCCACATATTGCTCATGTTTGCAATATTCATTGAAGCGCATTTACAACGTTGGTTTCGACATTGAAGCTACAGGTACAAAAATTCCTTGGTTTGATTGCATTGCAAATTGTGATGATTATTGCGTGGGGGCTCTTGCAAAAAAAAAATCATCCTCCTCCTTCTTGGGCTGCGGGAAGGTTGTTTCTGAAGAGTCTCTTCCTTGGTAGCTTTTCCAGGTGGTTTCAAATGAATGCGCGTGAAACTGCATGACATAAAGCTTTGCTGACTCTCGTAGAATTTGGCACGGAATGGCTGGAAGCGCAAACACCTCCTTGGTGGACTCCAATGCATTGGCAGGCTTGAGTTCCAGAAATTTGTAGGGTCGGCCTGTTCCTCATCCCTGTTTTGTTTCAGCACAATGCTGGCTTTCATTATTGCGAGCCCTTCTCAAGCCCCTTGAAGCCCCCTGAAGTCCTTCTCAAGCCCCCTTGAAACCCCATTGGAGCCTCCTTGAAGCCCCCTTCAACCCCTTCTCAAGCCCCCTTGAAGCCCCCTTCAACCCCCGTTGAAGCCCCCTTCAAGCCCTTGAAGGCTTCACGAAGGTAAAGCCGTCTTCAAGCCCCCTTGAAGCCCTTCTCAAGCCCCCTTAAGCCCCTTTGAAGCCCCCTTGAAGCCCTTCTCAAGCCCCCTTGAAGCCCCCTTCAAGCAAGCCACCTTCAAGCCCCCCCCCTGAAGCCCTTCTCAAGCCCCTTGAAGCCATCTCAAGCCCTGCAAGCCTCCTTCAAGCCCTTCTGAAGCCCCCGTCAAACCTTGTGGAAGGCCGTCCAAGCCCTTCCTAAAGGGCTCTTTTACGCAAGAACTTCTGTGTAACAACTTCAGTGGCCTAACTCCTGTGTAACAACTGTGTAAGATGATGTAAATGATGTACTGTAGCTGATGTACATGACTGGTAGGAGATGTATGTCATGTAGATGAAGTTGATTTATGTGGGAGATGTAAAGGAAGTGAAAGTATAATACTATGTAGACGAACGTGGTAGCTGTTCTTTGGGAAATACTTTGCGCAGGAGCCTAAGCGAAAAATGACGACCATCAGGATCAGCTTTCCGAAACTGCGCAAACAATCAAGAAGTTCAGTGTCCTTCGACATCATGCCAAAAACAGCAACATACAACCAATGTTATCTCGTCCAAGCTGCCAAAAGATATATTCTCAGAACAAGCATGGGAATAATAAATATGGCCCATCCTGGTCGCAGGCTCTTGTGCAGACCGATCTCCACGTTGAAGAAGTTGTAGTATGGTGGTAGTCCTTAAATAAAGAGTTTGAATTTAGATCATGGCATTGTGGAAGGCAAGGGGGGGAAGTTTAAATCAAGAATTAGATTTTAGATTATGGCATTGTGGAAGGCAAGGGGGGGAAGTTTAAATAAAGAGTTAGATTTTAGATCATGGCATTGTGGAAGGCAAGGGGGAAAGTTTAAATAAAGAGTTCGATTTTAGATCATGGCATTGTGGAAGGCAAGGAGGGGGAAAAGTTTAAATAAAGAATTCGATTTTAGATCATGGCATTGTGGAAGGCAAGGGGGGGAAATTTAAATAAAGAGTTAGATTTTAGATCATGGCATTGTGGAAGGCAAAGGGGGGAAGTTTAAATAAAGAGTTCGACTTTAGATCATGGCACTGTGGAAGGCAAGGGGGGAAAAAGTTTAAATAAAGACTTCGAATTTAGATCATGGCATTGTGGAAGGCAAGGGGGGGAAGTTTAAAGAAAGAGTTAGATTTAGATCATGGCATTTGTGGAAGGCAAGGGGGGGCAGTTTAAATAAAAACATAGAATTTAGATCATGGCATTGTGGAAGGCAAGGGGGGGAAGTTTAAATAAAGACTTAGAATTTAGATCATGGCATTGTGGAAGGCAGGGAGGGGGGCGCAAGTGAGTAGGCTGGGGGGCGCAAGTGAGTATTGGAGGCGCAAGTGAGTAGTTTGAGGCGCAAGTGATCAGGCGGCGCAAGTGAGAAAATTTTGGAGACGCAAGTGAATAGTTGACCTTCGAGGAAGGTACCTTAAGGCGGCTTCGAAGCTTTCGAAGGTACCTTAAGGGGGCTTCGACAAAAGTACCTTAAGGGGTCTTCGCCGAAGACTTCGACGATACCTTAAGCGGGCTTGGACGAATTCTTCGAAGCCCCCTTAAGGTACCTTCAAAGCCCTCCAAGCCTCCTTAAGGTACCTTAAGGTGGCTTCGAGCGTTGAAGCCTTGGGGGGAGAGTTTAAATAAAGAGTTAGAATTTAGATCATGGCATTGTGGAAGGCAAGGGGGGGAAGTTTAAATCAAGAATTAGATTTTAGATCATGGCGTTGTGGAAGGCAAGGGGGGAAGTTTAAATAAAGAGTTAGGTTTTAGATCATGGCATTGTGGAAGGCAAGGAGGGGGAAAAGTTTAAATAAAGAATTCGATTTTAGATCATGGCGTTGTGGAAGGCAAAGGGGGGAAGTTTAAATAAAGAGTTCGACTTTAGATCATGGCACTGTGGAAGGCAAGGGGGGAAAAAGTTTAAATAAAGACTTCGAATTTAGATCATGGCATTGTGGAAGGCAAGGGGGGGAAGTTTAAAGAAAGAGTTAGATTTAGATCATGGCATTTGTGGAAGGCAAGGGGGGGCAGTTTAAATAAAAACATAGAATTTAGATCATGGCATTGTGGAAGGCAAGGAGGGGGAAAAGTTTAAATAAAGAATTCGATTTTAGATCATGGCGTTGTGGAAGGCAAAGGGGGGAAGTTTAAATAAAGAGTTCGACTTTAGATCATGGCACTGTGGAAGGCAAGGGGGGAAAAAGTTTAAATAAAGACTTCGAATTTAGATCATGGCATTGTGGAAGGCAAGGGGGGGAAGTTTAAAGAAAGAGTTAGATTTAGATCATGGCATTTGTGGAAGGCAAGGGGGGGCAGTTTAAATAAAAACATAGAATTTAGATCATGGCATTGTGGAAGGCAAGGGGGGGAAGTTTAAATAAAGACTTAGAATTTAGATCATGGCATTGTGGAAGGCAGGGAGGGGGGCGCAAATGAGTAGGCTGGGGGGCGCAAGTGAGTATTGGAGGCGCAAGTGAGTAGTTTGAGGCGCAAGTGATCAGGCGGCGCGAGTGAGAAAATTTTGGAGACGCAAGTAAATAGTTGACCTTCCTCAGTATTTAGATCATCTACTACTACTACTACTACTAGTACTACTAGTACTACTACGACTACTACGACTACCACGACTACTACGACTACTACGACTACTACGACTACTACGACTACTACGACTACTACGACTACGACTACTACGACTATTGCGACTACTACGACTACGACTACTACTACTACTACTACTACTCCTACTCCTACTCCTACTACTACTACTACTATCATCACAGAATCCAATATGAAGCGGGTTAAACCGACATGTGAAATGGTACAAAGCAGCTTCTTTCCCCAAGTCTCTCACGTCAGCCAGCTCTGCCGTGAGTCTTGCAAACTTCGAGCGAGGAAAACACATTAAATGCGGAAAAAGGAAAAAGGCAATAAGGAAGCGAGTAGCTTCCTTCAAGCCTCTTCAACCCCTTCTCAAGCCCCTAAAAGCCCTTCTCAAACTCCCTTAAAGCCTTTCTCAAGCCCTCCCATCAGCTCTCCCTTAAACTTTCTTTAAGCCCTTCAAGCCCTTTTCAAGCCCCCCAACCCTTTCAAAAACTTCTCAAGCCCGCTTCAAGCCTTTCTCAAGCACCTTTCGAACCTTGCTCAAACCCCCTTCAAAACCTTTCTGAAACCCCCTTGAAGCCCTCCCGAAGCCCTTCTGAAGCCCCCACCAAGCCGCCTTGAAGCCGCCTTCAAGCCCTTGAAGGCTTCACAAAGGTGAAGCCCCCCTTGAAGCCCCCTTGAGAAGGGCTTGAAGCCCCCTTTGAAGCCCCTTTCCAAGACCCCCTTCAAGCCTTCTGAAGGTGAAAAGCACTGTTCGTTTTAGTCTTCGGATCCTTCCTGTCTGTGCGTGGCAAAGGAGTCACGTTTCTACAGGAAAGTCTTGAGCTTGGCCTTTGGGATCTTTTCCAATTGGTCACGCACCTGCGCCCAGGTGCTATCTCTGGGCAAAGACACCAAATCACCTGTTCTAGCTTCCAAGAGGCGACAAGACTTGGGAGACAAGGGCTGCTGAGGCTCTTCTGGCGTTATGTTTGGTATTGCCGGTCTTTGGGGGCTAGAGATGGCAGAAATGGCTTTGAGCATACGCTGCTCCGGTTCATGCAACAGCGTGTTGATCGACCTGGCGAAAGCCAATTTGGTTGACCATTGCATCCTCAATGTCTTGCAAAATGTTGATGGAAGAAATTGGTGACATGTTTTGGGTTGTTGCAAAAACATGTTAACCCTAAAACCCATGGTACAGTGCCAGCAGTTTGAGCATTGCTTTCACTTCTGGGACCACTTCCACGGGCTGTGCTGCCTTGATCTCGTCATATCAAATCATATCATATCATCGAAGGAAGTTTAGAAGTCAAACTTCCGACAATATGGAGAGATGAAAATGCAGTCAGCAGGGAGAAGAGTCAGAAGAGAAAAGGCCTTTTTTTGCTCGAGCCCGTTGCCCTTCGGCGGGTCTACGGTCTTGAGTCTTACTCGCGGACCAGCGGGGCTGTCAGCGACACAAGAGTGCCGCGATACCAACTGCACCACGAGGACGACTAAGTCAGAAGAGAAAGAAGATGCAGGTGCGCGAAAAGGTAGAAAAGTCGCGAAACGCCGTGTTTTTTGGTGGTTTTGTGGCTCCGGAGGGTTGAAAAGTAGGCTCGCTAAAGCGGTGCGGAGACATCTGGGGAGATGAGAGATGAAAAGTTGCACGCCGTTGTGGCGCGAAGCCGATTTCGAAGTGAAATACAAAACACCTCAGGATCGGACCGCTTTTGGAAGTTGAGATGTTGAAAAAGTGCACGGCGTTGTGGCGCGAAGCACATTTGGAAGTAAAATGCGTTAAAAACTGAGGGGTTCGGAGCAGTTTTGGATGTGGGGGAGGGAACTCTAGTACTATGTATAGTGTGCAAACGGAAGCAAGCACATTGAGAGCTGAGAGAGCAATCCCTGACGTGCTTCGGGTCCAGTCCCCTCTTGTGTTCCTCTTCTCTGTGTTGGCTCCCTCCTCTCCTCGATTGGGAGACATGCCGTTTTGTATCTGGTTGCACACTGCGCACTTCCCAGCTGGATAATTGATTTGCGACAGACGCTCGCGTAGGGTAAGCTCAACAGCATGATGACGCACAGTGCTGAGGCAGTTGTAGTGTCGGTCTCGGACTCTCGGAACTTGAGCGGAGCTAGTGGCACCTACAGTCCACCTCTTTTATGATGAATGCAAGCTTTGGACATTGCGGATTGGCTGCCCTTTTCCAGGCATGATGCGGATCATTCCTGCTGTGCGAGTTACCTTCTTTTTAGGTCCGGGCATTCCGGCTAAGCCCTGACCTTTCACTTCCACGGGTTTTCGGCCTTTATTGGTGGTGCCCCCCTCTTTGGGGGGGCGTCATATCTGAATTATCGGGGAACTACTTATGACTGGTGTAGCATCCTACACTGCGCAGTTGGTTGGCGAGACGAGACTCACTTCATTCTGATTAGGGACCAACAGTTTTGGCGGGTGCTTGAAGAAGCACATCTGAGAGGACTCTGGGAGGATGAAGTTGCGAATGTATAGGCTGTTTCACCTTTTCATTCTTCGTCAGTGTAGCTGCACAATTGTCCAATCTCCGATTAATTTTTCGTGGAAGCTTTACTAATTCGTTTTGAGTTTCTGTGCATGTCTTTGATATGGCATAGAGGGATCCCTTCCCTCTCTGCCATGTGGCAACTGTTCTTTTTTGTTTTGGTTGGGCTCTGGCCCCGTTCTGCTGTTGCTTCGCTTTTGATTGCATGGCGAAACGCAAATCTGGCTGGGGGATTTGCGGGTCGTCCTGGGTGTTTTTTGTGTTGTTTGGTTATTGTTTTCATTGCCACTGCGTGTTACTGTACAGCCTGAACCATTTGTGTTCAATCTAGCTTATACAACTTACAGGACCGAGCCTTAGAGCTTCATCGGCCGAACCCGAAAAAAAAAGCAGTATACTCGCGAAAGGCAGATGCGATGCGGAGCAGCCTCTCATCTTCCATGGCTGTTATATGAAACGACTTTGCTACACAGTATGGGAAGCCGGGGACACCATGAGAGAGATGACCCAGTCACAAGGTAGCAGGGAGCCGATGAGGGCAATGCCAGGAAAGCAATCAAGGAATAGATCTGGATCACATTCGGGACAGGCCGATAATCGATAGAATGAACAGAACAAAACATTGCAAGTAATACATAATACCAGTTCGACGCTCGAGCCAGAGCATGTGCGGCTGTAACACTTAGTCGCCTCCTAAGCAATCAAGTACTACCTATGTTGGGGCTTCGTATTGCTGGTCTAGGTCTGTGCTATACAAAGCTACCAGCACTGCCCAGTAGGAGCAACTTGCCTAGTGGACGTCTACCGTCTGCAGTTACTCGTATTTCTGGATCTACCCAATTGAGCCGGCCAGCGCTTTTTTCAAGCTTGCACCATTGCGAAGGGAGTCTCAACTAACCATTTGAAGACATCCAGCTGAACGCTCATTCTGTCACCGAGTGGCAGGCTTCTTTCTTCATTTTCTATCCAATGCCCTTTCCAGTGAGCTCCCGCGTCTCATACCAGTGCTGGAAGAGACCAGCTCGCTCTGTGGCAGTTAATTGGGAGGTTGGCTTGGGATTGGTTACTTTATTGTCTCCAGTCTGCACTTGGTACGCTCTAGATAGATTTCGGCTAGCGAGAACCTTGACTGCATCGCGCATGGCACTTTGGGCTCGTGTCAAGTGTTCCACTGCACCTGTAATTGCCACATCGCTGCATGGCTCAAGCTGAGCTATGATTCGAGTCAGTTCTTTCTGGAGGTGGTTGATAATAGTAATCTGAGTAATCTGAATGACTTGAGGGTCTTCGAATGTCTTTGCCTCCGGGGAGCAAGAGTCTGCACATCCCTGACTTCCTGTGGGGTCGCTTGAAATGCTCGATCTTGCCATGGCAGTGAGAAGGAGGGCCCAGGTCGAACGATGGGAGGAGGAGCCTACAGGTTGAAAGCTTGAACACTACAATATACCTGCGGGAATACTAATGTAAAGACATGGGGTGGGACGCGCAGTCTGACGTTTGGGCGCAAAGTGGGCTGGCGTTGTGGCGCATTTTGGATGGTAACGTGCTTTCCTGCTGTGTTGCGAATGGTTAACTGGCGTGCTGCTATGTGATTCTAAGACGTCAATCCATGCGTTGTTTTCAGTTATGCTGGCAATGTTTGAAACGCGCGCATTTGCACGTGTGCAATAAAATATTTTGGGGCTTCGCTAGTTTGATGTACGTGCATCATATAACATGTAAATGTAAATGTCGACCAATCACAAAGAATCTTTCCTTTTTTTGCCACCATCTCGAACGAGCATTGAGAAAGGACGTACGATTGTCACAAAAGCCCTGTGCCGTGCAGCATAACGTGCGATCCGCCTTTCCATGAGGCAGAGTGATGTTTCATGATATGTTCGAACCAGTTTCGACGCTCCAGAGTTTTCATTGAAGGGCAATTTTCAAGTTATGCTTTCTGCTTGCTTCATTGCTTTCATTCTTGGTGATTGATTGCCTTGCTTGCTCTTGGTTTTGCCCTGTTTGGTCTGCTTTTCTTTAATTTGGTTTGGTTTGGCTGGCTTCGTTAATTTGGTTGCTTGCTCTCACCTTGCGGCTTCGGCTGCTTGATTTGCGACCCTTATTTTGGGGTTGGAAAGGCGCTCTTCTTTTAGGTCCCTTGGAACGTTCCATCATGGTGTAACTAACTAGATGGGTTTTATTTTGTCATGTCTTTCAATGTTGGATTCGATGGGACAGTTTACTTCCGAAGCAATGAGTGTTTGGAGGGTTGATGCGGAAGTTAAGTTTGCCAGGGGCTTGGAATGCAGCTTTGTAAGAATCTTATGAAGCAGGTGTTGTATTACGCGCAAGAAATTTGATTTTAATTAGTGGTGAATCACGCAGTGTGCCGAGGAGTTGGTGCCGGTTGGTGCAACTAGTGCCAGGGCATGTTTTTTGCTATTGAGCTATTGGTGAATGATTTTGTTTCTGTGCTCAGCATGAGCCGCATTCCATAGCTGGCTTAGCTTCAAGGGATTGAATGACGGAGGAAACATGATATCTTTGTCGAACGCATAACCGTTTTCGCCGACATGGTCGAGGTCCATGGGATCCATCGGCCCTGGCGATTTCCTTGCAAAAAGTTGCAGCCAGCTTCTGTCAGACAGGCAATGGAAGCTACGAGAAGCAAGGCGCGCAGCGCCCCAAAAACGTTCCCCGCAATTGAATTTCATTTTGAAGGCGCTGTTTGAAAAGTTGACAATGGACGCGAAGTAGATTCCAGCAGCACCACTGCCTGACTGGAAGTCTTGGAACAACAGAGCCCGAGAGCTAGCTGGTTTCAAAAGGATGGCTGGAGAAGTTTGCATCGTGGCTGTGTTTTGTCCACGAAAGCTATGCAGGTGAACTCAAAGAGGCCTTGAATCTCACATACCCACACCCACTTGTGATTTTGAATCCAGATTAAGCTGTTCGAAGCCGTCGTTTGTTCCACTTGCTCCAGCAGAGTTTTTTCTGGATACTCAGGGTAGACAATGTGGTGAAGTCTCAGATTGCTTTTTATGGCATTCAGGAAGCAAATGGTTTTGAGCTTTTGAGATTGCCGCGCAGGGAATTTAGTCTTTTGAGTCGACCAGAAGCCTTGCAGTACAGAGAAACCTGTTTGAAGTATTCTGTGAAGAAGTCTGACCGACATCTCTTGTTTGGATGTCTTGTGAGAAGTTGGGGCAGAGATTGAGGGTTTTGATGCAGTGTTGGAAGCTTCATTGATTTCTGCACAGTTGTCAGACCTGAGGATCACTGAAGGTCACCAGTTCCTTTTGTACATGCGCGAAGTTGCTGCGTTTGCCCAGTTGCATTGTGGAGCAACAACAGTGCAGCGTTTGTGGGGCATTCAACCACTTCATGGGACTCCTGGAATATGACCAGCACGAGGTGATTGGTCCACTTCTGCGACTGCTGGCCGAAGCGATGAGAGACAAGATGCCAGCAGAGGAAGAATCAGATGAAAGCATGCCAGCCGAGGCAAACTCTCAGAGAGGTCGGCGCTACGCTGATTTGTGGAATGCCAGAAGCATCGGACCCAGAGTTCTGGACTTTGATGCTCTATGGACCCACAGGTGACCGTCCCCCAGAGGATGAAGCTGCTGAGGGACCCATGGAATTCTAAGCGAGGCGTGGCACCACAGAAGAAAGTCACTCTGATGGAGATCAGGTCCATCGAGCGGCTTCAGCGCCGCTTTCCAGACTTGTTTTCACTTTGAAGTGGTTCCAAGAAAGGAGACACAAAGGTCGTGGACTTGACCTGCGGAACATGTGCCATAGGGATGTTTAGAAATTTTTAACATCAAGGCAGGGTGAAACACATTTCCGCATTTGCAGTTGTGTGCATAGGTATGCCAGTCACGTAGTTGCGCACATGTCACAGCACAAATCGAGTAGTGTACATCAGGATGAATTCTGAGGCGCTTTCGGTTGGAGAAAAGTTCGCGAAAACTCTTTGGGGCGCTCTTGGGCGGTTTTTGTATGAAGATTTACCCCGTTCCTCCAGAAGGTTGTTTTTTGACAGTTTTGTGAAATATTCTTAGAGGCCCTGGTATGAGGTCCTGGTCACTAGACATAATGTTGTTTCTTGTGAAAAAACAAGGTATCGCCGCTGATAGCGACCCTGGGCCTTTCATCACCACATTCATACATGCTTGTCTCCAATGTCCCCCGTTTTGTATGTTTTCTTTGATATTGGAAATTTGCACACATGCATTTTGTACCATCTTTTGCATAGGGGCATGTGCATCATGTTCAATTTGCAGTGTAATGGCGATCCACGCCTCTCTTTTTTCTGCGGAGTCATGTTTTCGGACACTTATCCTCGATGCTTTGCAACTCTTTTGGCCAATGCATCTGCCAGATTCATTTTCTGATTCCAGCGAAACTGAAAGGATCGCACATACTGCTCAAGCCGTGCAGCATCTCTTGTGCCCAATCCTTCATGAGTGCTCAACTCTTTGGGCACATGCTTTTTCAGATGGCGCCACACCTGATCGAGCAATTGTGTTCCAGTGAGCTTTCGTTTGCCTTTCACTTTGACCATCTTACTGACCTGCATCTTCACATGCACCACGTTGCAAAATGGCAGGCGAAATTTTCCGCACTCTGACCGCCAAGACTTGGCACCAACCCTATGTCCACCGTAGCGTGCACATCCGATGCAACTTCAAACCAACGTCAACATGCCCCACCCCACCCAACCCGTATCAACTGATGTGGGTAGAAGCAAAAACAAAGAAACACTGACGAAGGAAACATGCCACCATGCCCAGCTAAAATGCAACCAACAGTTGTGGAACGAAAGCTTGCCGTCACAGAATCTGACCTGGTGGAGCAGCAGACTTTGAAGATATTACTATGGGGTCGCTAACAGAGGCGTTAGCAAAAACAAGTACCTATTGGCGATCTGGGACCTAGAAACTGTTTTGGAGCGTACTGAATGGTTTCATCTTCAGCGTGATGAAAACCAATGGTGGGGAAAAAATGGACTTGACCTCCATTTTTGGCAACCAATCATCGGTGCCAAATGAGGAAATGTGATGTGCAAACTTTGTTTGCCAAACATGATGTGTTTTCTGTCCATGAATTGGTAGCTGCGCAAGGGTTTTGTAAGATACCAACTTGCATGCAAATCTTTAAAATTCCAAACGTTTGGTGCGCGTACGGAAACCAAAACAAGGGACCTTCCGGGCACATTATGTGTTCATGATGTTTTGGATTGCAGAGCTGTATTAGGCTGGTGATTTTCAGCTATTTCAATTCATTGTCAGCGCAGTGCTTGATGAACGTAGTGCGGTCAAATTCCAACGATGTGTCAAACAATAATGAAGGTGCATGTGTGGCCGCATCATTTTTAGTTTGTTGTTTTCTAGGAGGTTGTTTCGGTTCAACCTACAGGTTGGGGGTGGTGGGAATCACATGTTTTTGTGTCAAAGTGTGTTTCTCAACCACAAAACCACCAACACCATTGACAGGCCTGTCCCCAACTAAAGTTGTTGTGATTCAGTCTCAAAGTTGAATCTTTGTTGTGAATTCTGTGGTACGGTTTTGTCAATGCATGTGAATAACGCGCACATGCGCGGGCCTTAACTCAAAACTGCCCACTACCAAAGTTCGGAAATTCAATCACCAATTGTGAACAACTGCGCGTAAAAACCAATCGTTTCCGTCATCGCACCCCCGCAACCATATGTGAATTCATCCAAAACTCATGGTTTCATGGTGGATTTCAAATTCTTATTTACATACATGGTGGATGTCATTTGACGTGCATTGAACACGCGTGAAAAAATATGCGTAGATTGAACACATTTCGTTCCAATGAAATCAACATCATTGCATTTTTGCCGTGGTGAAATTTCAGTTTTGATTGCCATACAAAACAAATGTGAATCTTGACAAATCGGATGCAGGGTTGACATTGCAGTTTCCAAATGCAAATCATTTTACCGCAATAATGATCCAAAATGGCGTTGCAAATAAACCTAGGTTTGCTTCAAAATTGTAGGATTTTTTATTTATGAGTATTTGCATGTTTGCGTCCGTTTGGCAACTTACACTAAAACATGTTAGCATTGGAGATGGTTTGAACATGTGGACAATGTATTCAAGGTTTTTAATCGCATGAAACCATGTTGCAAAACATTTGAAACTTGGTTTCATTGTTATGTGATTCAATGCGGCGTTGCTATTTCAAGATCCAGATGATTGCAGATTGACTCCACCGATATGCGCATAATTTGTTAAAACTATCATGTTTTCCCAATTTCGGCATTTTCATGTCCAAATGCATTGCTTTGCAAACATGTGCATGGGAAAAAAAAATTGGCCATTGGATGGATACAGACTAGATACACCTGATTTCCACTTTGTGTTTTGTTTGCGCGCTCTGGGAAACAGCATGCCACAACATGGAATCTGGCATCGGCAATGGCTTGGTTGAGTGTCTGGAGGAAACGTCAAACGTGGAACGTGGGAGTCTTCGGTCTTCGCACCGGCGTCCAGGAGAAGGTGTGCCACGCGTCATGCAGTACAGCTGTGATCCCAGGAAACTTCATGGTATGCAATGAATTGCAATGATACGGACCATGTGGACATATGTTTGACTGAATGGAATGATTGCATGAAAACATAGAGAACATAATTGATTTCGGTGGCAATCTCGAACATGGTGATTTATTTCACGTGTTTTTTTTTGATGTGTTGCTGGCAGGTCAGAGTTTATGCAGCATTGTCGATTGTAGGATAGTTTGCTCACTTGTGTTCTTCTTCAACTTGGGGAGGGGGGGTGCACCACCCCCCCCCAGCTTTGTCACTATAGCCATTCATAGTCACTGTAGCCATTCACAAAGGGGGGGGTGGGTCCACCACCCCCCTCCCTCAGCTGCCGACAAACATGGGGGGGTGGGTCCACCACCCCCCCCTCAGCTGCCGACAAACAAGGGGGGGGTGGGTCCACCACCCCCCCCTCAGCTGCCGACAAACAGGGCGGAGTGGGTCCACAACCCCCTCCCCCCAGCTTCCAACGATCAGGAGGGAAGGCTCCACCACCCCCTACTCCTCATCTCGCAGCAATTTTTTTTTAGATTTTGGCCTGACTAGAAGTAGAAGCAGTAGTAGTAGTAGTAGTAGTAGTAGTAGTAGTAGTAGCATAACACAAATTTACGCTTTGGAGTTAGTTGTT
>CAMXCT020001002.1:597012-599512 GCA_947184155.2 Cladocopium goreaui
CCATATAAATTTCTTAAGGCTGGTTGGGGGCATGGGGGGGAGGGCGCAGCGCCTCCCCCCCAAAGAACACAGGAAGAACAGCGTTCTGGCTTTGATCCGTTTCGTTTCGCTTCTTTTCCTTTGTGCCTTGTTCTTGTTGTTCTCGTTGTTGTTCTTCCTTCTTATTTCTTGTTCTTGTGTCTGGTGTCGTCTGTCTTGTATTGTGCCTTAAACATTACCCCACATAAAGTCCCACATAAAGCTAACCACGGACAACCGCACACCAGCACGCGAAGACAAAGAAAGCTCCGGGACACCGAGAGGCCCGTCCGCACCATGTCCCCAGCGTCCGACGCATCTGAACACTTGTTTCGACTGGAGATAGCATGCCGTCACTGGGATGAGGTTTGTCCCCAAGCAGCAGCAAAAAAACGAGCACGTAGCATCACTGAACCTTCGTCACACAGCACTGCTCATGCTGCATGCCTGCCAAGTGCGCAAGACGGCTAAGGACAGGAGCCTCAAACGGGCACTGAAGAGACGGCTCCGCTACCTTCTCCGCGACCACATGCCACACGCAAGATGCTTCTTGGTTACATCAGCTCTACTTTGCGCTTGTGTCAACCGCAGGACCAACCAGACGCAAGAACACCCAGGACAAAAAAGGCTCCAGTACGCCAACGGACCCGTCTGCGCCATGTCCCCAGCGCCCGACGCATCTCAACAGGTGTTTCGACTGCAGGAGCCGCAAACGGGCACTGAAGAGACGGCTCCGCTACCTCCTCCGCTACCACATGCCACACGCAAGATGCTTCTTGGTTACATGAGCTCCACTCCGCGCTTGTGTTAACCGCACGACCAACAAAGCCAACAGCGCACAACCAGACACAAGAACACCCAGGACAAAAAAGGCTCCAGTACGCCAACGGGCCCGTCCGCACCATGTCCCCAGCGCCCGACGCATCTCAACAGCTGTTTCGACTGCAGCAACCGCGCCCTCACCCCGATGACATGTCTTCAGCCGTTCCACAATTCACTTCAAATATAAGCATTTATATATGTAGAGAGAGACATACCTATACATTGATTTTAGCTCTTTTTATCTATTTATGTATCTATATATTTTTGTTTTATGGATGTATACATATCTGTTCATTTATATATGTGTATGTTTGAAATACACTATCCTATTATATCTCTATATTTACTGTATTGATGACTGTTCTATTAAGAATAAATCATACGCTTCTATTTCTCACCAGCAAGGATCAACCACTTTAGTGGCCAAAATTGATTTGAACCCTGTGTCCGAGGGAATGGTAAACAATATTGAACAGTGTAGGGATACCAGCACGCTCAGGCAATCAATCGAATCATCTGGCATGAAGCAAGATTTCTTCCCATTTGCTTTGCAACACACAAAATGTCCCCAATACTGATCAAGACAGATATCTTTCCTGTCTCTCCTCCAGAAAAGTTGCTTCTTTTTTGGGGTTCCGTCTGTGACTACTACCCGAAGCACAGGTAGCACGCTTACTTGCAGGAACATAGTCAATAACATAGTGCAATTTTCGTACTTGCGTCCCCTTACTGACGCGATAGAGACTTCACCTACGAATCCTATCTTCCAGTGCGACTCTGCAAACACAAGGGCCTTGATCCAAAGAAGAAGTGAAGCTGCGAAGCTTGAAGATTGCGATGCCTGCAGCCACACTGTGTGGAATAACCAGGCAATACATTTGCTGCATCGCTTTGGGCAAGGAACTTTGTAGTGGCCGACCGAAATAGAAACCAACAGCCGCCATTGTCAACGCATGTCCATGAATGCAAATCTAACTGGGCCGAAAACAAATGCAACAAAGACAGCAAGGGGACCACAAACCAGTAGTTTTTGCGGAGTAGGTTTAGGGTGCAGCGCCTCCCCCATGCCCCCCAACAGCCTTACGACATTTATGTGGGATAATTAATGTTAAAGGCGGAAAACAAAAACGACGACACCAGAGACAACAACAGAAAGAAGAAGGAAGAACAACGACGAGAACAACAATAACACGGCACAAAGGAAAAGAACAGAAAGGAAACGGATCAAAGCCAGAACGCTGTTCTTCCTGTGTTCTTTGGGGGGGAGGCGCTGCGCTCCCCCCCATGCCCCCCACCAGCCTTAGGAAATTTATGTGGGGTAATGTTTAAGGCACAATACAAGACAGACGACACCAGACACAAGAACAAGAAGAAGAAGGAAGAACAACAACGAGAACAACAATAACAAGGCACAAAGGAAAAGAAGCGAAACGAAACGGATCAAAAGATCTCTCCCCTTGAAGGGGTGGAGGTGGGGGGGGTGGTGTACCCCCCCCACCTTGGATGGGCACAGCTGGGGGGGGGTGGTGCACCCCCCCCAACCTTGGATGGGCACAGCTGGGGGGGGGTGGTGCATCTCCCATGGTCTGAAGGTAAGCTGGGGGTGGTGGATATTTAGGCTTTGAGGTAGGGGATGGTGCGTTGTGCAGGAAGATGATAC
>CAMXCT020001002.1:604512-694512 GCA_947184155.2 Cladocopium goreaui
GGGACTGGCCGCGCCCCAGGAGAAGGGCTTCGAGCCCGACTTCCGGCTAAAGATGGACCTGGAGGCCCAATCCCGTGGCCTTGACAAAGCACCTCCACCAGAGCCCAGCTCACGCTCGATGCCTTCTCCCGACAACGTTTGGCAGAGGCCATGGTGTGTGGCCATGCTGTGAGCTGGCTAGAAGCCACAAATGTTATGTTCACCAAACAGCTAGAATCCTTAAAAAATAGCAACATTTTTTTTGAAATGTGAAAACAAAGCAAAACAAAAACATCAAAAAAGAACAGCAAATCAAAAAGCACAGAACATGCGAAACACATGCGAAAAACAAGCGGGAAAACCAATCAAATGGAAAAACATGCAAGCCAAAATTCACACAAAAATGCAGGTTTTGTTTCGTTTTTTCCTTTTCGTCGTTTTTTATTCGCAGTTTTTCCACTTTATTTTTTCACCTTTTTTCCCATTTGCTTGGAAGAAATTTGTGAAAATGCGAAACATATTAAAAAATAACAATGCAAAAAACAATCCTAAAACTTGCGACAAAAAAGTGAACAGCCGAAACAAAACCAGCAATTTTCGCGAATTTTGGCTTACGTTTATATATTTTATTTTCCTTTGTTTGTTTATTTTCTCGCTGTTTTTTCGCATTTTTGTCGCATGTTCTATGCTTTTTGATTTGGTTTTCATTTCTTTGGCGTTTGTTTTCACATTAAAAAACAATATGGATCTGGCTGGTAGCGGTGAACTTAACACAAATTTAGAACTGAGTTTTGACCCATGTATAGAAAGGGTCATAACTTTCCAATTTCAAGCTGTGGTTACTGACTGGGATGCACATCTGAGACCGACAGATACTGGACCAACGTGGGACCATTGTTGGACTCTTCCTGCAATTCTTTGGCTCAACAGGAGATCTGGGACATGAAGACTTGTGGCGAAGCCAAATAGATTGACAGAATCGACACACCAAGGGTTCACTTTTCAAGAATCACATTGAACCCAGTGCTTCAGCAGAGACCTTGGCAGAGTCTATTAAGTCCTTTGGATTCAAATCAACATAAATCAATCTTTTACAGATCCCAGTCTCAACACTTCCTTCGTGGCGACTCGTGCCATTGCACGTCGAATCAGTGCCTTCTCCTAGCTCGTCCTGGACCGAAACACGGTGAACGAAGAACATGGAGAGCCGCAGACTTCATAGTGCACAGAGCTTCTTTGACAGGAAAAAGTTGTGGAAATCCCTGGAGACACCTACGGAATCCTACGGATACGTACTTATAGACTATAGACTATCAATGATAAATACATCTCTAATCATCTTATATATATACATATATTCTGACATATATATATAAATACTACAGTATAATACATACATATCCATATGTATCTAAAATAGACAAAACATAAATTATCAGAGAGATAGATACACTTAAAAAAAGGAGTGCGCCAATGAGGCAATCGTACAACTGGCTGTTGTCCATTCTTGAATCGGCAGCTTGAAACTCTAAACTGTTGTGAAATTAATTAAACCAAGTATCTTAAGGGGCAGGAGAATGAGACTGCCTCATGTGGTTTTGCAGAGGTTCACTTCTGAATTTCTGGCGACAGTGAGGCTTTCCTTCTACGCAGTCGCTGAGCACATGCAGTCGTGAAGGCCGTGAAGATTCTGACTTTGAGACAGATGTCGATGGCGCAGATGGCAATTTGACATGGCCGGACACAGATGAGGAATCTGAGTGGCAACGCCGGGATGAAATTCACTCAAATCTTCAGAAGCCTCACCCAGTACATCCACTCCCAAACGTCGTCCCAAGCGTCCCAAGCGTCCCAAGCGTCCCAAGCGTCCCAAGCATCCCAAGCATCCCAAGCATCCCTTTTCATTTGACGCCGTTGACGCCCTTCGCCATTCTCCAGGCCCAGCGTCAGTTGAGTCACTCGACTTGCGATGTGATGTCAGGGTGCCGTGATGTTGAGCCAATGACTCCATCAACCAGCGCCTCGACCGCCTCGACCGCCTCGACCGCCTCGACCGCCTCGTGCAGAAGTCTTCGCTCTGATCGCCAGTCCGAGGCAAAGTCAGAAGTTGGTGATCGGCCTCCCGTGGGGATCGAAGCCAAGCCTTTCACACGTGCCAAAGCTGGTCGAAAGACACGTGAAATGCTTCCAGAGAGGAACGACTTGCAGCCCAGAGGCCTGAGCTTAAGCAGTTTCAGCAGCTTGAGGAAAGATGGAGCATCCAACGGATCCAACGGATCCAACGAATCCAACAGATCCCCGAGAGATCTGAAAGGTGCACTTGGTGCACTTCCTGTTGGGCGTGTGGTGAGAGGTGCCTAGGCTCCCAAAGTCCATGGAGCAGAGCTGAGGGAGACATTTGCCGTTGCAGCAGGGATGGAGCCAAAATGAAAGTTGTCAGGGTTGAAATACTGGTAAGTGTACTGTGAGAAAAGAATTGAAAGCAAATCAGACAAGCGTAGACACAAATCCTCCAGATACAAATTGATGGAATAGATTCCCTGAAGGAAGAATTCATATTGTCTTCATCTTTGCGTGCAGGTTGTAGTGACTACTGTATTGCATGCCCCGCACAAAAAATCTGGGCCCGTCCCAGCAATGCACGGAATTTGATGCACGTGGGGCCAGGTTCAATCTTCAGAAGGTTTGCAGGTTCCATGACATTTTGAACAGTTCAATATATACATACATATGATTTCATTTGGGCATTCTCAAGAAGGAAAATCACAGTGTGGACAGGTGAAAGCTGTAATAAAGTTCCTCCAGTGAAGGAAAACGTGTGAAGCCAGACCAAGCCAGATATGAGTCTAGAAACCTTCTGCAGTTTGATGACCCTTGCATGATGTGGCTGAAGATGCAACCTCCTTGGCCAGCCGGAACTTTTTGCTGGTGGACGGTAAGTGACACAAGTGTGCTGTCCTGCGGGTGTGCTTGTCCGTGCCCACGCATTTGCTTGCCTGCCAAAGTTGCGGGATCTCGTTCCATTATGGGGATAGGCATGGAAAGGTGAGAGCCGAGGGCCAGAACAAATCGTGAATTTGCTGCGGTAGCCTGCAAATACTTGATTTGGATGTATTGGATTCCGTAAGATTGCAGAATCCCGGAAGTTTCTAAGTTTGAGTCAGTTCCTTTCGAGCATGAAATGTTCATAAAGCTTGTACAGGATTATTTTTAAGTGTTTCCGTATTGACGCTTTTAAATACAGAAGTTACAGAAGGGATAACTAAGCCAAGTAGAAGCGCACCTCATACGAACACACACATACCTTGGCTTCACCTTTGTGTGCATTCTGTAGTGACTATTGATATTTCTGGGCAGGTCCCAGCAATGCACGGAATTTGATGCACGTGGGGCCAGGTTCAATCTTCAGAAGGTTTGCAGGTTCCATGACATTTTGAACAGTTCAATATATACATACATATGATTTCATTTGGGCATTCTCAAGAAGGAAAATCACAGTGTGGACAGGTGGAAGCTGTAATAAAGTTCCTCCAGTGAAGGAAAACATGTGAAGCCAGACCAAGCCAGATATGAGTCTAGAAACCTTCTGCAGTTTGATGACCCTGGCATGATGTGGCTGAAGATGCAACCCCCTTGGCCAGCCGGAACTTTTTGCTGGTGGACGGTAACTGACACAAGTGTGCTGTCCTGCGGGTGTGCTTGTCCGTGCCCACGCATTTGCTTGCCTGCCAAAGTTGCGGGATCTCGTTCCATTATGGGGATAGGCATGGAGAGGTGAGAGCCGAGGGCCAGAACAAATCGTGAATTTGCTGCGGTAGCCTGCAAATACTTGATTTGGATGTATTGGATTCCGTAAGATTGCAGAATCCCGGAAGTTTCTAAGTTTGAGTCAGTTCCTTTCGAGCATGAAATGTTCATAAAGCTTGTACAGGATTATTTTTAAGTGTTTCCGTATTGACGCTTTTAAATACAGAAGTTACAGAAGGGATAACTAAGCCAAGTAGAAGCGCACCTCATACGAACACACACATACCTTGGCTTCACCTTTGTGTGCATTCTGTAGTGATTATTGATATTTCTGGGCAGGTCCCAGCAATGCACGGATTTTGATGCACGTGGGGCCAGGTTCAATCTTCAGAAGGTTTGCAGGTTCCATGACATTTTGAACAGTTCAATATATACATACATATGATTTCATTTGGGCATTCTCAAGAAGGAAAATCACAGTGTGGACATGTGGAAGCTGTAATAAAGTTCCTCCAGTGAAGGAAAACTTGTGAAGCCAGACCAAGCCAGATATGAGTCTAGAAACCTTCTGCAGTTTGATGACCCTGGCATGATGTGGCTGAAGATGCAACCTCCTTGGCCAGCCGGAACTTTTTGCTGGTGGACGGTCTCTGACACAAGTGTGCTGTCCTGCGGGTGTGCTTGTCCGTGCCCACGCATTTGCTTGCCTGCCAAAGTTGCGGGATCTCGTTCCATTATGGGGATAGGCATGGAGAGGTGAGAGCCGAGGGCCAGAACAAATCGTGAATTTGCTGCGGTAGCCTGCAAATACTTGATTTGGATGTATTGGATTCCGTAAGATTGCAGAATCCCGGAAGTTTCTAAGTTTGAGTCAGTTCCTTTCGAGCATGAAATGTTCATAAAGCTTGTACAGGATTATTTTTAAGTGTTTCCGTATTGACGCTTTTAAATACAGAAGTTACAGAAGGATAACTAAGCCAAGTAGAAGCGCACCTCATACGAACACACACATACCTTGGCTTCACCTTTGTGTGCATTCTGTAGTGATTATTGATATTTCTGGGCAGGTCCCAGCAATGCACGGAATTTGATGCACGTAGGGCCAGGTTCAATCTTCATAAGGTTGCAAGTTCCATGACATTTTGAACAGTTCAATATATACATACATATGATTTCATTTGGGCATTCTCAAAAAGGAACATCACAGTGTGGACAGGTGGAAGCTGTAATAAAGTTCCTCCAGTGAAGGAAAACTTGTGAAGCCAGACCAAGCCAGATATGAGTCTAGAAACCTTCTGCAGTTTGATGACCCTGGCATGATGTGGCTGAAGATGCAACCTCCTTGGCCAGCCGGAACTTTTTGCTGGTGGACGGTAACCGACACAAGTGTGCTGTCCTGCGGGTGTGCTTGTCCGTGGCCACGCATTTGCTTGCCTGCCAAAGTTGCGGGATCTGGTGACGCTATTCTTTAGAGTTTGTTTGCAAAAAAGAAAAGTGAGAGTGGAGGGCTTGAAAAGCTGCAAGTTTGATGAACATGTTTCCTTTGTTGTGATCTTCTTGCGTCAGAAGGCTTGAAACAGGTGGTGTGCAAATGTGTGCAATGTGCAACCAATTGTTTTTGATTGCGCAGATTGGCAGAATCATAGGAATGCATCCGGCTGCAGATTCGTAACTAGTAGGATATTTCTGTGGGCCAAGCTATTTTTTACCCAGCAGGAAGCAACAACTTCGTGAGCTCCGTGAACAAGACAAACGCCGCCAGGAGGAGCGACGCTTGGAAGAAGAGCGCCAGAAACGTCTACGTGAGGCGCATGGGGAGCCGGTGTTGTCGAAGGACTCCAAGGACTCCAAGGACACCAAGGAGCCCAAGGAGAAAAGCGAGAGCCCAAAACCAAAGCCAAAAGCCGAGAAAGCTGAGAAAGCTGAGAAAGCTGAGAAAGCTGAGAAGGCTGAAAGAGCAGAGGTAAAGTCTCCGGAGAAACTTGAGAGAGTTGACGCGGAAAAGCCCAAACAGATGACACAAAGAGACGATGAAAAGCCCAAGAATGAACGTCCAAAGCCACGACGCGATCCAAAAAGGCCAAGACTCCGGGCTCCTGGCTCCTACGTGCTTCCTGTATTTGCCCAGCATGACCGGTCCAATCATGCAGAACGACAAGCACTGATCAAAGTCATTGCTCGTGTACAAGAAGCCTCTGTGCCCAAACAGATGCAGAGTTCGAAGCAGAGTGTGCAGAGGTGACTGGCACCGTGAGGCTTTATGCTTCGCATACTCCATGTATCTCTTGCATGGCGTGTTTTTGCCAGTTTCAACGACTCTTTCCCAAGGTGAAGCTTTGTGTTGATTTTGATGATTGGAGAGATACTCGTAGAATGGTGGAAATGGCTCGGAGGGAAGAAGAGCACAAGAAGAGAGGAACCAGTCCTCCCAATTATGACTGTCCGGGCTTGTCCGACATGTCTGATGAGGAGGAACCAGAGGAACCGCTGGATACACCCGGACAGGCAGTTGCAGCTGCTTGAGAATTTCAGCACCAACGTCGTTTAGAGATGATCAAAATGGACAATGCCAGGTGGTTCCAGATCAAGAGATCGGGAGTGCTTAGTTCGTGAAGTTCTTCCTAAATGATGTTAAATGCGCATACTCACAGAGGCATAAAGTCTTTGAACAACATCTCTGATTCGTTAGAGTCATCCTGTGCCTTTAAGCAGATTTGAAAGCAAATCCGCATGTCCTCATCACGCGCTGGAATGCACAGCCTTTGAAGGCACCACTGTTGGATCAGAATTTTTGGCTGAAGGCGACATGCAGCCAAGTCGATAACAATCCCAAGCAGCACCTCGACAGGACTGCACAGAAATGGTCAAAACAAAGTGACAAGAAATAAGGTAAGCTGCTCATCATTTAGCCAAATAGGATCATCCTTCTACAATTTGCTCAGGTAAACAAAGCAAGATAGTGTCGATAGTGTAGTGTCCTGTTTGCCAGAACTTTTCCAAGATTTGGTTTTATTGAACACCACTTGCTATCAACACAAATGTCGACTGCTTCCGTGTGGGAAATCTCTGAGATGCTGGCTATTCCACAAGGCGCTTTGATGAGGATATTAGAGGGTATGAGAGGTTGAGAGCCCTCAAATTCGTACCCAAAACATGAACATCAGATGAACACATCAGATGAACACATCAGATGAACACATCAGATGAACATCACTTCAAGTTCGTTACATGTTGGCACCACTCAATTGACTCTGATGACCAGCCGAGCATTCCGCTAGGCTAATGACCAGGCCATGGCGCTTAGGACGCTTAGGTGCGTGAAGATCACTAGCACTGCCAATTCTCTTGTGATGTTCTGGATAGAATTTTTGGTCTTATGGTGGTAGACCTGGATATAATCATGCTGCATGATGCTTATTCCATGTTATTCCCTTAAAAAGGAATCCCAATTGCATCCCCATGCACTGGCAGCTTCAGAAATGTTGGAATGCGTCTCTTCATTGTCTCTTCCATGCGACAGTCCTGAATGACTTGATTCACAGGAGCCTTTGCTGCTTTGGTCGTGGTGGCTGTAGCGCAGGAAACGCAGGAAAGGTCTCCTCCGGATTTGGAGGCCCATGCTCATCAACTGAATCCCGTGTTTTCTGCCCTTACAAAGTGGACTATGAATATTTCGATCATGTTGTCGCTTTCTATGCTGGCACCTCAAAGCTTGAAGAGCATAGTTCGACCAGAGAGGTAGGAAGGGTCAATCAAGCTTGACTTTGCATACCTTTGTTCCAAGTCAGCACCAGGGCCTCTTTGAATTTGTTTCTCGTCCGCTGGTGGCGCACTGGCTGTTTGAGACTCAGGTGCAGATGTTGCTGCCCAATTTTTGCAGGGCATGGATTTGCTTTGGACAGGGTCTGTGAACCTCTGGTTTGCAGATTTCATGGGTCATGCACGTCCCAATGAAAAGGGTTGCACATGACTTGCTGTCCTCCAAGCTACACGTTGGTCACATACTTCCTTGGACATCTGCTACGTAGTAGCATGCTTCGATCCCGGATTCAGGTCTGATACGGCGGTGCCACAACTTGCCAAGAAGGACTTCCCATGCATGTGCGGATGCCACAGCTGGAAGAGATACACCGTGCCCAGAAACAAGCATAGTCAGCATAGTGCCATTAGTTGGTCGCTAGGATTCAACCATTGAGTGCAGAAGCACATCCCTGGCACTCTCTGGAGTAAATTCCCTGCTGAGGAAGCTTATGATCTTGCTCGATTGGGCCAGTAGCTCAACACCTGCAGGGCTTTGGGCGGAAGAAGGGGCTGCGGATGAATCGATATGAACTATGGAAACGTCTCAGCAAAACAGAACATGTTCAGAGTAATTACATACTTTGGCAATGCTATTTTGCAGAACAGAATCCAACTTTGTGCTGTCCCTGTTTCGATGTAGTATCAAGTCCAACAGATCGATCCGCTTCTTTGCGCGCACTTCTGGACGGACACAGAAGGAGCAACAGTTGAGCGGGCAAAGATGGGCTAAGGTTGCGCAGAAGTACCACAGTTCTTTTGCGCAAAGCAAGGCAGAGCTGAACTTGTGGAAGGACACCGAGTCTGGCAACATCGATGGACAGCTGGATCAAGTTTCTAGCAACGTTTACTAAGTTGCGGCTGATACGTCCAAAGAACAGACGCATTCATTGAGAGAGATTTTTTTTGCAGTGACGACAGAGGAGATAGTATCCAAGTGCAACTGATTTGATTTGTGGTTCGCGCATCGTTTGGGGTCGTTGGCATGTTGTTGAAGTGTCAGACCCAATCGTGCCCATTGTCTACAACTCTTACGACCGGTAATCTGAGTGTGCCCAGCGAAACTTTGCTGAAAAGGTATTCATGACAGAAGTGCTTTTGGCCCAAAAACAGAGCCCCGGGTTCCGGGTGAGTCTCAAGCAGTGACTCAAATTGTGAAATGCCAAACGGTGCTTCAAATTAAGTATGCTTCTTGGGCTTTTGTATCCCTGCAGTGGTTTCGAGGGTTGCGGCTTAGATGCCGTAAGCAGTGCTTTCAAGTTTCTGCTAACAGAAAAGGAGAGAGACATTTCAGTAGCTATGTGAGCATGGAATTGGAGAAAGGAACATCCATTTACCAGCTATTTTACCAGATTTTGGTGTGAAAATCACCAGAAATCTCGCCCAAGCCGGGCATTGTCGCCACCGCCAACAGATAGCGATGGCGGCCAAGCGAGCTGTGGGGAGGAAAGCGGATGATTCTTGGGCCTGCCATCAATCCGTGGGGGCCTGGAACTAACTGAACCAACTGCTTTGTGGTTTGGTGGTTAATTGTTGAACTTTCTCAATGACATACTTCAACAAAGGAGGTATCGCATCTGTACTATCCATATTTTGTGTCTATCTATCCAGTCTATCCAATCCTAGAATTTGTTTTCTGTTTCAAGTATCTTCAAACTGCTATGCGCAAAAATCTGATGATCCTCAACGACTATCCAGTGGTTTTCAGAGATTGAAACTGCCGGCCAGATTTTGTTCATATGGGATGGGTTAACATCTTCAATTATCCAGCCGGAGTTGCAAGAAACCATGGGTTTTGACCAGGTCTGCAGGTCTGGTGCACTGGTGCACACTGGACAATCCACATCTTTCATAGGAAGATTATCCCAAAACACCGGGTTCCGGCCAGGTTTGAGAATCCCACCTCAATGGTTGTAACACTTACGTGATCATCCTAGTTACTTAGTTGGAAAGTGGTAGATAATCCATGATAATCTATGATCATCCATGATCATCCTAGTTCCTAAAGTTCCCAAAGTTCCCAAAGTTCCTAAGTCCCATTTCGTGATTTTCATGGGCTTATTCCATACACAGAGCTATCCACTTTCTCCGTGGGATCGTCCGGCCACTCCCAAGGATGTTCAGACATCCGACAGTGGCTTGGCACACTGGACTCGTTGCAGCATGTTTACCCTGTTTACCCTTGTTAGGGTGCTGGGATGGTTGGGCATGGGAAATGGCAAATGGATGCATTTTCAGTGCGGATGGAACATTTTAATACAGTTTACCAGTTTACCTGAGTTTACCTATTCTAACATTCTAACAGAACTTCTTTTCATGGCATCCTTTTCGTTCGGAGTCGAGGGTCGTGGAAAGGTCATGGAACTTGGGATGCATCAGCCAGACCTTTTCTGCGATGCCCCATATGAATCCAAAGAGACTCCGAAAAGCCTGACATATTTTGTGAAAATGTGATAGACTTTACATTTTACATCATTGTACATTTTGTGTCTAAGATCGCTTTGCACTGTTCTCTTCAGCTCAGGTGCGTGGAAGACAGTTCGAAGCTTCACATATCAAGAGCACTTGGAATGCTTAGCTCCACCGCTGGGTGACTGCCAAACAGTTCCCAGCAATTGGCCTCAAGGGCTGGGTCTGGAAGTCTCAAAGCAGCCACGCGTGCCCTGGCTCCCACCAGGTTGGGGGCAAGCCTGCAGAAGCGGCTGGAGACCCACTATCTATATATCTCCAGAGGAGATGGGATCCAGAGCCCTTTACAACAGAGCCAGTGTGGAGCGTGCACTGGGCAACTTGGGTGCTGAAGGTAACTTTGGTACTTTTATCCCTTGAAAAATGATCCATCTACAAGCTTTTCAAGGGAATTGGCTGCCAACTTGATATGTTTTGAGCTTTGTCCAATCAAAACAACTCTAAGGGAAAAGGTTGAAACCTGTAGATCAACACGGTGTGGTCCTCGGCGATGCGTTCATCAAACTCTGGCCGAAGTGGCTCGCGAAAGATTGGCGCATCGCCTACAAGAAATCCGCGAACGGCTCGGTGAGACCTTTCTTCTTGGGGCCTGATGACACAGTGTACAAAGATAAGAAATCTGTGCTGGCATGCACCAAGAAGATCGTCAAGCAGAGAAGAGCTCGACACCTGGATCTATGAGATTTTTGTTTGAGATGATTGCTTTTCAAAGTTGCCAAAATAAGTAAATAAGGTAAGAAAGTGGTACATTGGACTCACATAGTCTGGAAAACAGTTTTTTTTTTTACTAGGTAATTACCAGGTAATACTTGATGGTTTGCTAAGCCAGTTTATAGGAAAGTTGATGAAAGTTGTTAACTGGGCACGGGGCTACCACTGGAGAGACTGCACCAAGGCCTGGGGACGCGGAAATCAAGGCCCGATGTGGAATTCCGCAATGATGTCGAGTGCTTTCGAACTTTCACCAGAAAGCAACTCGAAGAACCTGGCCTTTGTTCTCAACGATTTTCTTTTTGGGTGATTTTGGGTGTTTTGTGTCTGGATTTTTCAGCAAATTCAATTGTTTCGTCCCTGCGATGACCATGCCAATTGACTTTCTAGTGCCTGTAGCCTGGGCAGCTCAACCAGCAGTCTTTGGACTTTCCCTCTGAAAAGATGCAAGAAAATGACCCAAAAGCAGTTTAAATAGATCAAATATGTTTAAATACATGTCTCATTTCTTTCAGGTGAATGGCCCCAGAACCATCCAGAACTTAGGAATGCTTCGCACCACCCTTGGGTGGAAGTCGCAAACCACCGAGACATTGGCCAAAGGGTTTGTTGGTCACGAATCTGCCACGTACCAGTTGGTTGCCAAAAGGCTGGACGCAAGGTTACAGACCTTACAAAGAGAAGGGGAGGCGTTTCCGCAAATTGTATCTGGCGGGATTTCAATTGAGTTGTATTTGTGTGTTTCATTTTCCTCCCAGAAGATTGGAGATGACGATCCCAGCATGTTTCGTTTTGGTTTCAAGTGGCTCAAAGACAAGGTATGTGGCGCCACCAGAGAAGGGATCCAAAGTGGTTTTCCACCGACGCGATGTGGAAAAGGTGGAGGGGAGAAGTCTCTGCTCTGTGGATCAACATGGTCAGCCATTGGGAATACCAAATACCTTTACCACTGACTGGCCGAAGTGGTTGCCAAGTCGTTGGCGGATTGGCTATTTTAGAACAGGAGAGACAGTTAAGGTTTGCTTTCTCAATGCAAATGGTGCGAAATTTCCAGACCGCCGGGCTGTTCTTGATTCGTTGAATCCAGCCCGCATCAAGCAAAGAGAGAAACAGGTGAAAGCAGCCGAAAAGAAAGAGACAGAAAATAAACCCATCAAGACACTGGGTCTGTTCGCAATGCGCATGGCTCAACGACGTCGACTCGTTTCTTCGGTGAAGGTTGAGGGTGACGAGAGTGATGATGAACTGCCTGAATCCACCGATATTTTCCTATCTTTTACACATGAAGAACTCACAGAGTGTTTCGCTCCGCCGCTGGGCGACAGCACAACACCTCCAGCCCATTGGCCTGAAGGTGTGGAAGTGTGCACGTTGCCACGCATTTCCTGGCTGCCACCGGGCTGGGGGCAAGGGATACGAATGGGGCCGCAAGGCCGAAAATACAAAGTCTACATAGCACCGAAAGGTCACAGACGTTTAGAGGTCAAGAACAAGGAAAGCATGGACACTTGGATTTGAAGTGGGGTCAGAATTTTATGGATTTTTCCCCTTCGGTGCCACTCCCTACTTATGTACAAGGTACGAAACAATTCCAGTTTTGGTCGCAATTGTGATCAGTTTTCACGGCACGACAGTTTCTTCACACTTTCCGGATCCTCAATTTATTTGGAGTCCTTTACTAAGTACCCCGCTTTTTCATCCTTTTCGATGTCTTTTGTGTTCTTTCATGGCATTGGTTTTGTATTTAAGGGAACAGTTGCAGTAAAAACCTAGATTTGATAGTCCTCAAAACCCACAGTTTCCCATGATTTTCCCTGGACAACGCCATTGAATCATAGGAAGTCAACGTGGGACGCAGATTGAAACCCTTGGATCAGCACGGCAAAAACCTGCGGGTGGGCAATGCGCTCATTGAACATTGGCCAAATGAACTGCCACGGACATGGCAAATCGGCTACCACAAACTCCAAGGCTGGAGACTATCCGAAGACCTTCGGTACACTAACGAAGATACCAAAATTCCTGAAAATCCACCACTTGGTGAAACGCGAACTTTTCAGAACTTTCCATATCTATGTTAGTTTGCTACAGGGTAGGTCGGAAAATGTTGGGAAGCTCCAACATTATCAATTTGAGAAAATCATGTTCCCTGTTCTTGAATGGCCATGAATTGGGAAAGCACTCTCTTTTGTTCGACAAAGCCACCGGAGAAACATGGAACAGATATGAAAAGATCAAGGACCTAATGACATTGTTGAGAGTTTCGATGGGGAGAAACAGGATTCCAATCAAATTCAGATAGCAACTTTGGAAGCACAAAATGAAAGGCAGGCTGGGTTGACCCTGTCGGTAGACTTCAGCAGTTTCTTGCCGCAGGCGAAGTTCGGTCTTGCTTCATCAGCTCCAAGGGTACAATATACAAAGACATGCTGGCAGTTTGCAGACATTTGAACATGGAGGCTCAGGGCTTCAAAACGGTGAGTTTGCAACCATTAAAAGGAAGTCTTTTGGCCAAAGATAGCTGTTTTTTTTTTTTCAGAACTGGCCTCTCCAAAGGGATCGAACACGTGAATCTTCCCGTTTTGCTGCCGTAATTTGCTTGTCGTTGTGCGGATAGTAGACCGTCCCAAGTTGAGATGTGATACCCGTATATTGCATAAATGTTGGTAGGAAGTTTTATCCACATTTCTTGTTGTTTGAAGCGACTCCAAGAAGTCTTCGGGAATCTCCTTTCCGTGCACGTCGTCACGTTGTCACGTCCGTGCAGGCCTGGACGGAGCGACGGATTGAGAAAGTCAACCAGCAAGAAGAAGAGAGGCTCAGCAAGTGCAAGCGCTTGCGAAGAATGGACGCCACAAAGGTTGAGCCGCTGGAAGATGAGGACTGAGAACTGTGGATTCTGACAGTTTCTTTTCCCTAATTTCTTTTCAATTGTTGGAATAAATCTTAAAGTCTTAAAATATCGTAAGATGGGATGATTGAGATTATGATCCCCAGGCAGTGGAAGATGCTGCCGGTGGACCAGTTTCCTGTGTGCAAGATGATCGCATGGCCGAAGAAAGTGCCAAAGAGGCAGCACGCCCCAAGAAGCGCCTGCGAACGGCTGAGGGCCGGGTGCAGGAACGCAAACCTCGGCCAATGCGCCAGTTAGAAAGCAAAAGTGGCTTGGATTTGTCCAAGCTTCATGTAGCAGATGGTGAATGGCTTAGGAATCATCCTTTGTATTTTAAGATGCATCAGCGAAATTATCCCATACCAATTGGTGATCAAGACATTTTGGCTTTGAAAGCCTTTACTCCCAAAGAGATGGGAGGCGATGCTTGCCTAGAATTCCACTGAGACTCCTGATCTCACGCTTCGAACAAAATCAGAGGTGCCACATCACTGTAGTGCTAGGTCGTGCTATGTCATGCTTTGAAAAGTACCACTTTCATTTCGACGAAAGTCTCGGCAGAATTGTGTGTTGTCAGGACATTTTGGTTGGTATCGGGTTTGAAGGCGAGATTTGGGGAGGGTGTTACATCATCCAAACAGGACGGAGAGGGTAGTTGAGATGTCCAAGTTGAACCAAATGCAACTTTCACTGGCAGCATGCCTGAAGCAACATTGAACACTAAAGCATTCATATCCAGAGTGTCATGTAGCAATTGTTGAATGGACATGTCACGATGAAAGTCAAAGGATGGAGCTTTCATTCGATGTTTTTGGTGATTGGGGCATTGACGTCATTGACCACAGCCTGCTGTTGGGGTTTTTGGGAGGCCAGACTCCGGAAGATTGGTTTAGCTCTTCCAATTACTACGCTCTCTTGCAGCCTGTGATTGAGATGCAAAGGCTGGGAAAAACTGGGAAACACACCCAGAGGATCCCATTTGGGTGCTTTGTTGTGCAAGTGAGCTGATGAACGGGAATGGGATGTTCCGAATGTCCATATTTGAGAGTCACAATCTGTTTTTGCATGTCGACTACAGCACCAACCTTCCACGTGTTCACTTGCACCTTGACGTCATTCGTTCAGGACAACTCAACAAGTGATGGAGTTTCTGCACGTGTTGGTCATGGTTCATGGAGAAAGGCTGAGCTTCGACGTTTTTCCCGTGACTGAATGTGTGTGTGGTGGGAGAACCAGGGACAAGGCAGTCGACTCTACAACTACTGGTTGCAATGGGATGTTGCACGAGCAAACAACACTCGGGGTTCAAGACATCCTTGACCCTGAAATGGCAATATAAAGCAATTACATTTTGTAAGCAGCATCAAAACTGTTCTGAATGCCATGGTTGTTTCAATGTCCAAAATGTTCTCACTACCCTTCTTCCATCAACTTCCCAACAAGTTGGCCACAATGCCCTGCCACGGGCCTTGTAAGGCACTATTCGTGTCGTTGCTTGCAGGTGCTTGTATCCTGACCTGCGAAATAATTTGGGTCCCAGACTCAGGACGACCCCCAAAGGCGACACAACCGGTGGCCGATGTTCGCTGAGGTTATGCTGTGACCTGGGCAGCGAAACTCTCAGAGGAGGTTGGATCTTTTGGGCCGAGCAAAGGCAGAAAATCAATTCACCAAAAGGGCTCAGTAAATGTTTGCGACATATGTTTTTTTTTTCCAGTTGTTTCCATATGTTTCCTACTTTACTCCGCAAACACTGTTGCATAAATAGCATAATATACATCAGTCACTAGTCATGATGATCAACCATATAAAATAGTGACACGAGTAATGATATCAAGTTTGGGGAAAGGACACATGAAAAAATGTCCTAACTCAGAATGCGTCCTCCAGGTAGTTTGCAGGAGACCAGGAGAATGCTACAAGCATCTCCACTGGTGAAGGTTTGGATGACACCATGTCAACCCCGGATGGTTCAATCCTTATGAGTTGTTTTAATCCTAAGAAATAATGTGTCTTGTCCTATTTTTATCCTATTTTATCCTATTTTTGGGATCCAGTTGAAGCCCAAGTTATTTTGACCCACAGCCATGTGACAGTTGACACTGCTTGACGCTTGAGACAGGTCCATAAGATACAGCTCTCGGCAGTTTATCACTCGCGGATGTCGCTCTTTGAGGCTGGGCGCAGGGAGTTTTTGGGTTTGCCGATGGGCCAGGTTTTTTCTCAATATTTCTGCTAGTTTTAAAACCAAACAACCAAACCAGTTGGATTTTTGATTAGACTTTGGAGTTGATTACGAAGGATGAGAAGCACGCGTCCTGGGGATGCCAATTAAATCCTTTTTGAAGATGCTTGAGCAACCGTGAACTACCTGCGTCACATGGGATTCGACACGTCGGCGGGGATTTGCAATTTTGTCAGACCTCTACTGATGTGCTGCGCCATTTGCTTCCGACGTGGGCTGCTGAGAGCTATCCTGTAAAAGGATCCAATAGCTAGACTGACATCCACCAGCGAAGACTGTCGATTTCATGGCCTGTCACAAACTTTGGCGATTCGGCATATTTCGGCATCATAGGAAGTTCTTGGGCCTTTCTTTTTGTACTGTTGAATCTTGGCGAGAAACAGTGGAGCAAAAGATTCATGCACAGCAGCTGAGCTGAGCAGCTGAGCAGCTGAGGATAGATGTCCTGACTGCTGCTGCGCAGTTTGCAGATGCCTTTGCCGAGGCTGGGTCGCAGCTGGTGATTTGTGCATGACCTCTGCAAGGCGTCAACGGTGATGGGGCGGCTTCCTCACGAGTTGGGTTTCACATTAAGGATTTGTGTCTTTAGCAATGATGAAGGTTTCACCAACCTCAAGAGAAGTGGGATTGTTCTTCCTTGCGAATATATTCTCTGCCCAGGAAAGTTTTGGAATTAACATCTTCAGTTCCACGGAATTGTGCCTGGACTTGTAATATTGAGGTTCAACTTTTTTCTTCTGTGTTTCTCTGCTTTTCTGTAGCCTTGAGGTGAGACTGACGCTGGACAAGCTCGCATCGACACACCCAGGATCTCTGGAACTCGTGTCAGTGAAACCCAGTGAAACCCAGTGGAAGCCAGTGGAAGCATCGCGCACAGGATAACTTGGCCAGTCATTTTGGTGGCATGACATCAACTAGCCTGGAAAGTACGAAAAGGCTTTGATACCTTTGGCCAAGCGGCCAAAGTGTTTTGAAGGATTTTGCTTCAGAATTTTGACCTTTGGGAAACATCAACGACATCAACTGGACAAATCAATCTTTCATCCACCTTTTGGGTTTTCCATGGTGCATCTCAGTGGTTTAGCTCATTGCCTTGGATCTAAGGTTGCCAGAGGCGTCTCCTTCGCCCTACCAGGATGGAGCTTCAGATATCCTTTGCTCCATTGATATGGCCATCACTTGAGGAATTACTTGAGGAGATGAGCTATAACACAACTTCCCCTTGATAAGTTACAGAGGAGGCTGGCTTCCAGTGTCCGCTATAGCCACTTTCGTGATAGTTTCATAGGTGCGGTTTGTCTTTTCTCTGTTGGTGCCCTAAATGCATCCTTTCTTTTCTTTTTTCTGATTTTGGGTGGTTCTCTATGCCCTCTTGATCCTTCTTGCAAAATCTGCTTGGTGATCTAGGTGTAGGTGTATTTGTTGCAGGAGTAGATCCAGTAGATCCAAACATCGTCAAACACCGTCAAAGTGATCCATGTTGATGGGTGCTCATGGGCAAAGCTGCAGGATGGGGGAGGTGCCTTCATGGACATGACCTTCATTGCCGCTGCCGACCTGTTTCCACTTGGCACATCTTGGCACTCCATACCGGCACGGTCTGACCTGGTTGACCAGTTCAGCTTCGTGACAGGTTCGAAACCTGACGAATGGTTGGCACTTGGACCATGCCTTGTTGGCTTCTCTGGTGCGCCTGTGGCCACCTCCAGCAAGCCATGGCGATGGTTGTCACACCAGCGTTGCGGATTTCGGCGCTGGGGGTCCCTTGGTCGGCTGTTAGGTCGGCTGTTAGACAGGGAAGCTGGTGAAAAGAAGCAGGTCGACAGGGCCCAGGGGGTTAGAGCGGTTAGAGGTGTTTCTCTCAATTTCTCTTGTTGTTGGAATATACAATTTTTCATTATGTCGTCCTGTTAAACGCTGTTAGATCCACTTCTTAATCCTGTGCTCAGGTGGGCACTATTGTAAGTTCTTCAACAAGACGGGCGAGCTGGATGCTGAGTTTGGGAAGTGACTGCACAACGCTGTGAATGCAACCATACACGTTTGCTTATTCTTACATTTTTTTCTTCAATATTGTCATGTCATATTGCAGTGCTCACAGTGTCACTTGATAGCAGGCACCCGGCCAAGAAATGCTTGCGAACATAGTTGCAATTGCCTATCCAGGTTCCATCAAGGGATCGTTGATTGAATACTGGCAGAGCTTCATTGGAACTATTGCTGGACTGAGTTATTGCTGCTCAGCTTTCGATGGATCTCCAAAAGCTGCTCTGTACACTGGTGGTGCCGTTTGGAACCCCCAGCACAGCAGTGGGCCATGTAGAGATGGGAAGATGATATTGCATGATATTGCCCAGAAACATGACATCCAAAAACATGATTAAGTCTTGAAAAGTCACTATCGACTGATTCGCGAAGTATTGAGCTGCAACACTAACACTGATGCAACCAGGTGCAAACACAAAGACTCGATGAGTACTTTGACCTCGGCAGGCAAAGCTGAAGGGATGGAAGAACAGTGTTAGGTCTGAAATATGAGCAGTAGATTCTTGAATTCTTTGTGACTTCCTTGTGATTGCCCACAAGCCCTTGTCATTTCAGGAAATGATTCCGTACCACTCTGGACTGCTGTGATTAAACGGATTCCTCCACCTTTCCAGGCGCTTCGACTGGCTTCTGTGCCTTGAGGAGGGCATGCGATGTCCAGGGTTAGTGGATTCAAGTGAAAGATCAAATCATGCTGGCCAAACTATTTACGGCCTTTGAAAACCTCTGCTTCCAACCTTGTGAGAAAAAACAGCATCAAAAAGTCAAAAAGTGTCTTAATGATACAGATGAGCGATGAAGGTCTTGGAGCACATCCCCGAGGCCAAGGAGGCCGACCAGCCAAGCCCGCAGAAAGCTGTTTTTAATCGTGGGAAATGCAACAGTCAGATCAGGCAAGTTGGAGGCTTTAGGGGCTGTAGGTTGCCGACATACAGGGGTAGGTTCGGCCCAAAACAGGCAAGTTGGAGGCTTTAGGGGCTGTAGGTTGCCGACATACAGGGGTAGGTTCGGCCCAAAACAGGCAAGTTGGAGGCTTTAGGGGCTGTAGGTTGCCGACATACAGGGGTAGGTTCGGCCCAAAACAGGCAAGTTGGAGGCTTTAGGGGCTGCATACAGGGGTAGGTTCGGCCCAAAACAGGCAAGTTGGAGGCTTTAGGGGCTGTAGGTTGCTGACATACAGGGGTAGGTTCGGCCCAAAACAGGCAAGTAAGAGGAGGCTTTAGGGGCTGTAGGTTGCCGACATACAGGGGTAGGTTCGGCCCAAAACAGGCAAGTTGGAGGCTTTAGGGGCTGTAGGTTGCCGACATACAGGGGTAGGTTCGGCCCAAAACAGGCAAGTTGGAGGCTTTAGGGGCTGTAGGTTGCCGACATACAGGGGTAGGTTCGGCCCAAAACAGGCAAGTTGGAGGCTTTAGGGGCTGTAGGTTGCCGACATACAGGGGTAGGTTCGGCCCAAAACAGTTGCAAGTTGGAGGCTTTAGGCTTTAGGGGCTGTAGGTTGCCGACATACAGGGGTAGGTTCGGCCCAAAACAGGCAAGTTGGAGGCTTTAGGGGCTGTAGGTTGCCGACATACAGGGTAGGTTCGGCCCAAAACAGGCAAGTTGGAGGCTTTAGGGGCTGTAGGTTGCCGACATACAGGGGTAGGTTCGGCCCAAAACAGGCAAGTTGGAGGCTTTAGGGGCTGTAGGTTGCCGACATACAGGGGTAGGTTCGGCCCAAAACAGGCAAGTTGGAGGCTTTAGGGGCTGTAGGTTGCTAACATACAGGAGTAAGTTCGGCCCAAACCAGGCAAGTTGGAGGCTTTAAGGGCTGTAGGTTGCCGACATACAGGGGTAGGTTCGGCCCAAAACAGGCAAGTTGGAGGCTTTAGGGGCTGTAGGTTGCCGACATACAGGGGTAGGTTCGGCCCAACAGGGGTAGGTTCAAAACAGGCAAGTTGGAGGCTTTAGGGGCTGTAGGTTGCCGACATACAGGGGTAGGTTCGGCCCAAAACAGGCAAGTTGGAGGCTTTAGGGGCTGTAGGTTGGTAACATACAGGAGTAAGTTCGGCCCAAACCAGGCAAGTTCGAGGGGGCTGTAGGTTGCCGACATACAGGGGTAGGTTCGGCCCAAAAAAGGCAAGTTGGAGGCTTTAGGGGCTGTAGGTCGCTAACATACAGGGGTAGGTTCGGCCCAAACCAGGCAAGTTGGAGGGGGCTGTAGGTTGCCAACATACAGAGGTAGGTTCGGCCCAAAACAGGCAAGTTGGAGGCTTTAGGGGCTGTAGGTTGCCGACATACAGGGGTAGGTTCGGCCCAAAACAGGCAAGTTGGAGGCTTTAGGGGCTGTAGGTGCCGACATACAGGGGTAGGTTCGGCCCAAAACAGGCAAGTTGGAGGCTTTAGGGGCTGTAGGTTGCCGACATACAGGGGTAGGTTCGGCCCAAAACAGGCAAGTTGGAGGCTTTAGGGGCTGTAGGTTGCCGACATACAGGGGTAGGCTCGGCCCAAAACAGGCAAGTTGGAGGCTTTAGGGGCTGTAGGTTGCCGACATACAGGGGTATGTTTAGGTTCGGCCCAAAACAGGCAAGTTGGAGGCTTTAGGGGCTGTAGGTTGCCGACATACAGGGGTAGGTTCGGCCCAAAACAGGCAAGTTGGAGGCTTTAGGGGCTGTAGGTTGCCGACATACAGGGGTAGGCTCGGCCCAAAACAGGCAAGTTGGAGGCTTTAGGGGCTGTAGGTTGCCGACATACAGGGGTGGCAAGTTGGAGGCTTTAGGGGCTGTAGGTTGCCGACATGCAAGGGTAGGTTCGGCCCAAAACAGGCAAGTTGGAGGTTTTGGGGGCTGTAGGTTGCCGACATACAGGTGTAAGTTTGGGCCCAAACAGGGAAGTTGGAAGCTTTGGGGGCTGTAGGTTGCCAACATACAGGGGTAAGTTCGGGGGCTGTAGGTTCTAGAAACAGGAGGCTTTGGGGGCTGGGTTGCCAACATGGGTAAGTGCCGCCCAATACAAGCAAGTTGGAGGTTTTGGGGGCTGTTGGTTGATATGAGGAAGCGACAAAATTAGCGGAAAACTAAAGTACTAGGGAGTGGACTTGGGATGTTCTGTGTAAAAATCGTCACAACCGATAGGGGACCACCCACTTACCGATACCATATTCTTACACATAGCATGGAAGTACTAACCTTCACAACCGATAGAACACCACCCACTTTGGCCATGTCCATTGCGAGTAGCAAGTAATTTTGTCCACCGCTCATATTGGGGTAAGTTCGGCCCAAAACAGGCAAGTTGGATTGCTTTGGGGGTTGTAGGTGGTCGATATAACGGGGTGAGTTCGGCGCAAAACAGGCAAGTTGGAGGCTTTGCGGGTTGTAGGTTTCCATCATAAATGGTTGAGATGGGCCCAGAAGGGGCAAGTTAGAGGCTTTGCGGGCTGTAGGTTGCCAACATACAGGGGTCAGTCGATGGAGGATTGCAGCTTTCAGCAGCATTACCCAAGTCCTCTCGTTTATGCGGCAAGTTGGAGGCTTTGGGGGGTAAGTAGGCAAGTTGGAGGCAAGTTGGAGGCAAGTTGGAGGCAAGTTGGAGGCTTGGAAGGGATGTAGGTTTCCTAAGTTACATTCTTTTGCACCTCTGATGCAGGTGGTGGCACTGGCAAATCTCCGGCGCCACGCTTCCAAAGGCTTGGTGTTATCATGGCCTGGGATCCCATCGACCATGCACCGTGGTCAGGGGTTTTGCAGCAAATCTGGGTTTCTCTCAGTCCGAGGTCTGAGCATGGCGGGCCAGGCCATCCAAATGCGAAGTCCGTGCCTGAGGAAGTCGTTGATTCTGGCTGACCTGCTTTGTCAGATCTTTTGAAACGAGTTCTGCATCACAAGCAACATTGAGATCAGGTTGACTCAGATCTTGTTGGGTCCCCTGTACTTTCATGCCACTGTTCATTTTGCATTGGTGAGAGGCCATGGAGCCAGGTGCACCAGCTTGTCAAGGCCTGTTGTCATCTTGTCATTTGTTAGCTGCGGTGTTTCCCAAAAAAACAAATTTCTGTATATCCGGGTTCAATTCGTTACTTTGTACGGTAGTCTCGATGACGTCATTTCCTTCGCCTACTTTGGCCGTTTGCCCATTTCATCCAACTTTTAGCAAGAACCAAGCTGGTTAGACAAGATCTTTCTTTGGCTGCTGAAGTGACCAAAAAGCCCAAGACAGCTCTCCTTGCTTTTGAAATGATCATCGTTGCATCTTGAACCCAACAACTTGGTGATGGAGTTCCCTGCTGTTCCTTCATTGTCCATCATTGTCCCATCATTAAAGGGGACAACAGCTTTTTCCTCCTGATATTCGCCGACGTTTCTGAAAACCGGTGAAGGAGAGCGGCTTCCAGATGGACCTGGACGCCACCAAGACCATCAGGACACAGGCAGGTAATGGTAATGGTGGCAGGGGCTCACCATCTGGGGCAAAAAGCTGGAGCTTCATATTTTTGGTCGAACCAGACTAAGCAGACTACATTTCTTCAGGCTATATTTCTTCAGTTGGTGAAGAAATGAGATGACTATATGGAATGCATATGAATGCGTACGAAGCCGATTGTTTGCCCATTGGCCCATTTGCATCCATTTGCCAGCCAGTCAGCAACTAATTCCTGGAAAAACCTCCAGCAACAGTGGGGCCCAGGTGTCAGAGACCATGGTTTCCAGTAGCACTCCAAGCCAAAGAAGTTGTCATTTGAATTTCTTCTCAATTCCTGGTGCAGGTGCCTTGGCTCAAAGGTGCGGTCCATGTCTTCAGAGCGGTGTGACCTCAGCGCGAGAAAAGGTAACCGACAAGGGGTGGGTTTAAGAAAGACGAGACTGAATGCAGTTATCTCCAGGAACTCACTTCAATACCAAAACCTCAGTGACAGAAACTTGTTTGAAGTCCATTGAATCAACCTGCTTCTATAGCCTGAAGCAAAGCGAGCTTAGCTCACCAGTTTTGTACGGTTGTCTTTGGAATATCATCACAAAGACGCTTTACCATGCCTTGTTTTGAACATCTTAAGCTGCCTCATTATCACCCTGCCTCATTGTAGCCATCCTACAACAGGCTGGCACGGAGTCGAAGTATCCGGGGCCGATTGTCCTGGAAACAAAGCTTGGTATGTCTTTGGCAAGCCTCACTTTGCTGCCTTAAGCCGACTTACCGGGAATAAGAGTCCAGCAACAGAGCAAGGAAGCGAGCCTGAACCATTAGCATTCCTGGTAGTTCTAATTGCGCAGTTTGAAACAATCATTGGTGAATAGGATCCCCATCGACTCGAGAAAAACTATATGCTTGGCTCATTTACCAGAGCAATTTACGACCAGAAGTCACCGCTGGATTCCTCTGGACTCACTGCAGCAAACACCGTGTTTGAGCCTTTAGACTTGCGATTTGATTGCAACTATATACTTGCAAATGTTGGCTAACTATTCGGTCCCCTAGCCAAATCAAGCTGAACAAGCCTCCAAGTTCCAAAGTTTAACGATAACTTCACAAGTGACATTTGATCAGCATCGCAGTGGTTCAGCCAAAATGTTCCACCTGAATGCATGTCCCTGAATGTTTTGATTGTTGGCAACTCTGCCAAGCCATGCGATGATACTCCGCTGGGAATCGTCGGTGCGATGGTCCTTGCATCGGCAAAGTCACACATCCATTTGATGAGGGACATACCGAAGATGAAGCGTCTGAACTCTTGACGAATCGAAAAAAGACACAATGGAAACCCTCAATGGAAGCTTAGTTGCATTTAGAAGAGAGAACTCCAACTCTGGCAATCTCTGGCAAGCTTGAATTCCCCACTCAACCCATTTCTTGACCTTTCCTATCTTTCCTGCTGTATCAGGATGGTTTGAGCTAATATGCATGGGAGGTGCAGAACCAGAATCGGAGTCTGACACATTCATCCGCGCTGGAACTGCCCGCACTGCAGCCACTCCATTTGATCTCTCCAGTGCAAGTTCCACTGGGAGCTCTGGGAGCGACATTGAGGATACTGCGCCTGGAGATTTTCCAGCACCACAAGAGGCCTGATCCCGACCAAAAATTGGAGGTTGAGAGTTTCAACATGTTTCAACATGTTTCAACATGTTTCAACCAGAGCAATTTAAGTATAACGATATGATACGATATGAAAGCCAAGGCGCGCTCAGTTTGGAGTTCTTTAGATAGACTGTCTGGTATGAAGGGACAAGTTGCAACAGCTTGAATCCATATCCAACCCTTTTAGTCCAGAAAGAGACATGCTAGCAAATGATGTTCAAGTCTTTTTGACAATTACAAGGAGTCAAAAACTCGACAATGGACATGGGCCTTCATTTGTGGTTAAGTCGATGCGTGGCTTCGACAGGTCGTCCGAGAGTGCACGGACCCGGTATGTTTTGTTTTATGGCTGCTTGCGATTTGTGCGGTGGTCACTGTGATCTTGTTTGGGACTTACAAGCCGGAACGCCATGACTTCATGCGATTGACCAATGCACGGGGAGTGCAGTGCGGTGTTTACGATCAGAGTGGGAAGGACCAAGTCACATCTGTCCAAATTATCAGGGTGCGATGGGCTGTTGGCTCCGTAAATGGTTTGCTGTGTAGCTCCCCCAAGAAGCTCCCCTAAGGTCACCCAAGTTGCTCCTCTAAGCATCCCCTAAGTGCCTGGAAACTCTTGAGGACTTCTGGTACCTCTGTGGAGCAGATGCTTGGCACAAATTTTCGTGGGAGGTTTGAGGAGGTGACCTTTCCAAGAAAGCAGTATATGCTGCAGGTATTTCTCATCATTTCCCTGTCTTGCCTTCAGGATATGCTGAACGACACCTTTCTACCCACGTGCGTTTCAGCTTGCTCCATGGATCACAGCAAGAACCATTGTTCCACCCAGTGGAAGCTCTTGGAGGTCGCATCGCACACTGCGTATTGCTGTGTTGGTTTCTTCAAAGACTCAGTTTTCCAGAAGCACTTGTGGAAATGTGTCAAAATGATGACCAAATGGTCAAGTGTAAATTTCGTAAATTGGATACTAAACAGCAATGTTCCAGGTCCATTAGACTTCACAATTGTGGTCCCATCTGTATCTCCAGGGCCAAACGGTTTGCCTGGCAGGTGTCCACCTATGAAGCCCACCAAGTTGGTCCATTGTGTTGGCCAACTGATGAAACCTTGGCTGCGCATCTCAGATTTGTTCTGCAAGCGCGAGGTTTTCGATCCATTGATATGTTTCTTGCCTTCTATCATTTGTGCATATTTGGATCGTGGATATGTATGGATATGTATCTTACATCCCTTTGCCTCGTTTTTTGTTTCTAAGATATGAATGACACGAAGATGTTATAACATGTTTCAGATTGCTGTCGCATGTCATTATGCTAACTTTGAGGGATGGCTGCAAACTATATGGACGACTGGACGACCACCAGGTAATGTCACCAATTTCTGATTCAAATGTATGCATCATTGACTGTATGTAATAATCATTTGTTTCTTCTTGTCAACGCATTGCAGTTTAAGGTTTTTATCGGTGTACTTTGCTTGGCCACCTCTTGCAATTGCAGCGCTGTGTGCGATCACATTTTCGCACATGTGGACTCGTATCTTGCGGGACCATGCACATTGCTTGGCATGGCTGGGTATCTACATTCTCGTGACGCTTCCTTTGCTTTGCCTGGCCTTCCGTTGGTTATGGTATGGGCAAGTGGACAGCACCGCAGCTGCAGCCGATAACAAGGGCAGTTTATATATAGAATAGAACTGGGAATTTAATGGGAATTTAAGCAACAAGAATAGGGATGTAATGGGATTTATGACAACCTCACTGCGACGATGTCACTGGAACGATGGTTACGATTGGTACGTATTCATGGCCTCAATTATTTAATTGAAGTTGGTGAATTCCCAAAATTTATCCAGATACAGAACTTGACATTAGGACATGCAGTATATTATAGCTTTTCTTGATGTCAGTTGACAACATCGATTTAGCCTGACAGTTCAACATTATGACTTATGAATTATAATTTATAAGTGATCTTCACTGCTCAATGGGTTGCTTTAGGTTTCATTTCCACGGACTGAAGCAGATTTTGTTTCTTATCCTGTGGGATCCGGTGGCACCACACCATTTTCCACAATCACATGCCATACATGCAATGGAACGCCTGGGAGCAGGCATCAATGAGCAGAAATATGAATCTGAATCGATCCAAATGAGACAGATTGTGGTTGGGACTCCGCAGAAAAAGGCATTTATCTGTCTCGTTCTGCTGCTGAGGACTTACTGCAATTGGCAGTATTTTCGCTGCAGCATCCTTCGCATTATTGGCCTGTCGAACCGAGAAGCACTTGGATCGGGCCACAAGCTGTTTGCATTGTGCGTGTCACTGCGTCCGGTCCTTTGTTGATTGAAGCTTGGAGGTTTCGTATCCCACAGTCGCGCCTCATGACTTTCATGACATGCCCAAGCGGTTGTACTGGGGACTGACACGACTTAGGTCACTGACATACCTATTCTTGAGATTGGCGCTGCTATTACTACGATGATGAAGCTGGCACTGCTACTGGCTTCCATATATCTGGTGAGATTTGTTCCTACTACATTGCATTTTGAAATCCGAACTGGCAAATTAGATTTCCTTTTCTACGAAAGCACAGCTGAGAAGATTGCTGACATCTCTGCAGCAGTATTGAATCTTGGTGGAATTCCTCGAAACAGCCTTCATGGTGACAGGTGCTAAATCCTTAGTTTTTCATGCTTTTCACGAAGATTTTGTGTGAACCGTGAGATTTTTTCAATGGCCTCCAAGATCCATGGTGAGATCAGTCCAGCTTTTGTATTCCTCCAAGGATTGCAAAGTCACAGTGTCCAATCTTAGGGCAAAATAGGGCAGAAATCTTGCATTGATTTTCTGTCACCTCGAGGTACTGCATTTTTGTGCTCTGGAGTTGGAATGTCATCAACGCCTTCTGGGAACTGATTATTGTTGCTCTCACAGTGCTTTGGTATGTGGATCGCAAAGACAATTTGGAGCCGCCAGGAATCTTCAGATGTATGGAGGTTGGATTCCCTGTATTTCCACAATTATACATGTTTGATAACGTTTGAAGAACATCTCCAGGTGCGATCCACCTTTGAACATGACTACGTGATACCACGTAATACCACGTGATACCACGTGATTCTTTGATGTCCACTTCTGCTGAAAATGTTCTGCATGCATCTGTAGACGAAATGCTAGACTCTGTGGCATTGGCATTGATTGGTGCTCTCTCATCCAATTCTTTCGGCTTCGTTCTGGATTTGGGATGATTCACCCCAGTTGATATGATATATAGATAGATACTTTGTTGGGGTGGCTCAACCACCAACACAAGTCGAAATTTTGCGAAGGTCCTTGGTGTGTTGTTGCGCTTCCATAGTGGTTCCATTGCGCTGGCGGCGATCTTGATCGGTTTCCTGCGGCCTTTCCGCTTTGTGCTAGGGACTCTCACAGCTGTGACGCGGATGCCACAGAATCCCTTCAGTTTCATGCAGATGCTGAACTGAAGATGGCCATGACCCAATGGACCCAATGGACCCAATGGACCCAATGGACCCAATGGACCCAATGGACCCAATGGACCCTATGGACCCTATGGACCCTATGGACCCTATGGACCCAATGGACCCTTTTTTTGTTTGGTGGGGAGGAAAGCATCTGGGATGTTGCTTCTTTTTGCATAACTGCAACAGTGGCTTGACCTCGTGTGCTTTGCCATGTAAATAAAATCGGTCTACAGAACTGCCAGGGGGTCCTCCGGGGAACATATGGAAAAATGCCGATTCATCAGTGGATTTAGGGGTTCTTCCCTAAATATTTAGACAACCCCAGTGTTTCTTTTAAGGATGTCTTGCTGTCCCTGCATCGTGGATTGCTACGCCATGTTCTTGGATCAATTTTCGGCGAACGCCTTTGTGGACGTGGTGCTGCATGGTTCGCCCTTGTGGCCTGCCATGCAGAATGCTGATGTGGTGATGGAAAGGTGCCAGACCACGGCCAACTCACTGAAGCTTGCCATTCTCAAATCAGAACGGAGAATACATTCTATTTTGATCCATTTTGACCTTTTGATCTATGAAAAAACATTTTTTTTTTGAACATCTAGTTTGATATGTCTTTGTATACTTTGGTATACTTTGATGTATCTGTATAATATATATGTCTACTATATACTATATATACACATGTATTTCAAGGCTTACGCCTGACAGCCGGGCGCCGGCCAAGCAATCTAGGCACCATGTTGGCCCTATGTTGGGCCAGTGTTGGTGTTGGTGTTGTTGTTGTTGTGGTGGTGGTGGTGGTCGTTGTCCTTGTTGTCCTTGTTGTCCTTGTTGTCCTTGTCGTCGTCGTCGTCGTGGTGGTGGTGGTGGTTGTTGTTGTTGTTGTTGGTTGTTGGTTGTTGGTTGTTGGTTGTTGGTTGTTGGTTGTTGGTTGTTGGTTGTTTGTTGTTTGTTGTTTGTTGTTTGTTGGTTGTTGGTTGTTGGTTGTTGGTTGTTGGTTGTTTTTGTTGTTTGTTGTTTGTTGTTTGTTGTTTGTTGGTTGTTGGTTGTTGGTTGTTGGTTGTTTTTGTTGTTTGTTGTTTGTTGTTTGTTGTTTTTTTTTGTTTTTTTTTTTGTTGTTGTGGTGGTGGTGGTGGTGGTGCACGGCGGAGGTCTATGTTGGCGCAGCAAGGTTGGGCCGTCTTGAGGCTATGTTGGGCCCATCTAGAGGCCAGGTTGCAGCTATGTTGGGCCATCTTGAACGATGGTGGGGCTATGATGGCCCATCTTGGGCAGTCTTGGGCCCCATGTTGGGGCCCTTGGGTCCATGTTGGGCCAGGTTGGGCCCATCTTGGGCCCAGGTTGGGCCTATGTTGGCCTATGTTGGCTCTATGTTGGCCCTATGTTGGCTTATGTTAGCCCTATCTTGGCCCATGTTGGCCCTGTCTTGGCCCTATGTTGGCGGCCCCATGTTGGCCCATCTTGGGGCCTATGTTGAAGCTATGTTGGCGATATGTGAGACCATTTGTGTTGAAAGACCTCCAAGATGCCAATTTTTCCTTCCCGGACCTCTCCGCGGAACCAAAAACGAGGTAAAAACCACGGTTTTTTACTTTCGCCGACCAAAAAATTGGGATAGGCCGAGGCTACGAAACACCGTTAACAACGATGTTTTTGTGACCTCACACACACACACGAAACACCATAAATTATAGGTCCTTCAGTTGACACGGGTGGTTCGGGGGGTGGGTCGGCGGCAGGGGGTGCAGCGCCTGCAACCTTCAGTTGCCAACCGAAGGCCTCCGGCAAGGACACGGGCTCCGTGGCCGGCGCCCGGATTTAAAGGTTTACGCCTGACAGCCGGGCGCCGGCCAAGCAACGACTTTTGGCTTATGGTGTGGGAAGATTGGGCCGATAGGGAATATGATCGGGGACATGGGACTGACCCATAGTAGCAAGAATCATCCCATTCCACTATTCCGTACTAAGCACCGGGAAGCAAACGGGCCGCGGGGGCAAAGGGACAGGCTATTTGCCAGGTCGAAGCCTATCCGGCGAAGGGAATTTTAACTTGAGTGGCTTAATGGTAGTTTCATGGGGCAGGTAGGCGCTTTGATCCCTGCAAATAAGTGAAACACGGGGTGGAAATGTGCACCAAAAGGAACATTTTGCATCCTGCATGAAGCTGTCAGGGTTTTACCCACCATTACAGATCTGTGCAGTCGTTGGCTCAGAAGGTTCTAGCTCTGATCTCCTCCCTTGGCTTCGCGATCGGGGTGACCTTTGGGGCCGCTGGTCAGCCCACATGGCCCACAAGCGCTTTGAAGACTACCTCACTTGCCCCGCTGAGGCCATCGGACGCCTTGGCTCAATGCTTGGGGAAGGATGCTATGGACGCGTCTACAAACTCTACCGTGCCTCAGGCAACAATGCAAACCTCACACTTTCACATCCTACAAGTTGTGTTTTCATTGAGGGGCACAGAGGGGCCTGAAGGTGACGGACGTTAGAAGATGAAGTCATCAACAATCTGAAGGCAAGCGCATCAGGTGATGTGGTACTGTGATGAATTGTGCCAGAGGCACATGGCAAACGATGTTATGTGCAACGGGGGCCCGCTGCAAAGGTAACGGAGAAGCGCTGGCCGTCAAGATGCCCAAGAAGGATGGGCCGATGGCCGCGCAAAGTGTGCAGATTTTGCTGCAAGAATGTTACCGGGCCTCCAACTTAAGTACCTTGGCAACAAGATGCAGGATCCGCCAGATGACTTTCATAGCATGCCGGTTGGTTCCATGTGGAGCTTTTGGGCATGCCTTGATGTTTGCGGCGCTGATTCCCGAACTTTTAACTCTTTGTGCTGCCCCGCGAGAGATCCAAGGTCACTCCAACATCGTGAAGGCCTTGGGAGTGCTCGGCACTATGACCTTGTGGCAGCTGGCCTGAAGGCTTGCCCTGGGAGCAAGCCCAGCGCATCTTGCCGCTGCCGGCCAAGTGCCAGGCGGGGGACGTCCAACAGGTCAAAGTGCCAATTGTGTTCAATGGGCCGCCAGGAATATGATCAACCTCAGTCACTTCCATGAATGGAAGCTCAAATCCAACCAGAAAGCAGCTCCAAAGACCCTTTAGGACAACAAGTCAGCGTCAGCACATCTGCGCGATACAATCTTTATGAACAACATGCATTTATTCAATGCGAATTTCCTTACCATGCCCACATGTAAAAGCGACATGCTGTGGAAAAGTCCTAAAGTGCATCGGTGCAGTTAAAGACATTTAACGACGAAGCAAATATAAGTTCAAAGGTAAATAGGTGGCACTGGTGGGGCTGCCTTTGGCCCATCTTTTGTGAATTCGCGCCGTTTCTGGCAGGTTGCCAGGCAGTTTGCATCTGTCGGGGAGTACCTGACGAAGATGACCCACGTAATGTGGGATATCCACGAGGCAGACGTCCTCGTGGAGCCAAGTGCACCGCACTTGATGCTCCTTGACTGCTACATGGAGCCAAACGAGACGCTTGGCAGCAACCATACCAGCAATCGCTCAAGAACATTTGTGTTTTTTTGGTTGCAGTGTTCCACATGTGATGTTTGAGTTGCATAGGCAGTGCGGACAGAGCTGGTGTAGTCTCCAAGGAACGCAGGGTGCCCCTACACCTTGCCACCAATGCTTCGTGAAGTCGGAGGGCCTGAGATTCTCCGCGCAAACCCGGGGAGGGCTATGTTGAACTGAGGCAGGCATAATGCGCAGTGCTTGCCTGTATGGAAGCAGTTTGGGCCTATGTTGGGCCATCTCGGGCCCAGGTAGAGCCATGTTGCGCCCATCTTAGGCTTATGTTGCGCCAAGTCGGGCCCATGTTTTGCCATCGGGCCCATCTTAGGCCAATATTGGCCCAGGTTGGGCCTATGTTGGGCTCATCTTGGGCCCATGTTGGGCCTATGTTGGGCCCATGTTGGCCTATGTTGGGCCTATGTTGGCCCATGTTGAGACATCTTGGGAGCTATGTTGGGGCCATCTATGTTGAACCGATCTTAAGATGCCAATTTTTGCGCCCCGGGCCCCCGCCTGGAGCCCAAATCCACGTAAAAACCGAGGTCTTGCAACATGGCCAAAATGAAATCCCTTGCCGCCGAAGGGCCCGAAACACCATAAAAAAACGATGTTTTTTAACACCGCAAGCAAAATACACCGTTGGGTTCCAACCTCCATGCATGACAGCCATAGGAACAAGAAGAAAGAAAATCAATTGCCGATTCTCATACCTGGATTTTTTGGGTACCTGCTGTGTCCTGAAGTCTAGTGGCAAAATCCCCAACCTGCAATTTGAGGATAATGAGAAATGCTTGGATTTTGGGATGCCTTATTTTCAGTGGCTCTATATCCGGCAGCTGAGTGACATGGGACTTTTGCATTTCCAATCCACCTGCAGCTAAGGCAACAGTGGAAAATCATCAGAACATGTGTCGCTACACTCGCTAGACTCGCTACGCAATGATATAATGGAGATGTCAAGTTGCCCGGTCACAAGAACCAAAGAACCATGTAGTGTTTCTTGATGAATCCAGCTATAATGAGCCACTGAGCCACTGAGCCACTGCGCACCTGTTGCAGTGAAAGTCATGTTGCCAACGTCGCTTTCTGAACGGACAAGAAACTAGCTCCCAAAAACTTGCTACTTGCTCGTTTCGAAGCTGCCCTCGCAAAGCCTTAGCTCCCTGCTGATGAAGGGCGGAACCGGCCCGCGCCTTCCAGCCTACGGTGCCCGTCCGCTTTCTTCGCCTTCCTTGTTTCTATTGCTGCCACCTTGCTCGCTTGCTCTTGCTTTTTGCTTTCTTCGTTTCTCTGCTTCCCTCTCTGGCTTTGGCCCGCGGCCTGCAGCTTACAGTGCCTAACGTCGCTTTCTGAACGGACAAGAAACTAGCTCCCAAAAGCTTGCTATTTGCTAGTTTCGGGGCTGTCCCGGCAGAGCCTTAGCCCCATGCAGCTGAAGGACGGAACCGGCCTTCTTTCGTCTTCCTTGTTTCTATTGCTGCCACCTTGCTCGCTTGCTCTTGCTCCTTGCTTTCTTCCTTCTCTGCCTCCCTCTCTCTGGCTCTTGCTGTTTGCTCTCATTATTTCTTGCCCCTGGCTGATTGCAATGTCTTCTCTGACGCGCTCCCCCTTGCCGTCGGCGGATATGTGCACATATAATACAACGTAATAATGATAATAATAATAAAAATAACAATAGCAATAATAATAGTAAGTAATAATAATAAATATATTTACACATGCACATACAGATGTATATATATATATAGACATATATATATATATATACAGACATGAACATTTCAGGAAACATCAAAATTTGCCATGAATGTATGAACATGCAAAAAGATTTCAAGAATCCACTAAATTTCCGTGATGTTTCTCAAAGGTCCTCCTACTTGATATCTGCCAGCACCCCTCCTCTGCTTGATGTCTGGCGGTGGGTCAACCCCCTGGTGAAGCCCTGGTCACATTAAGATTGCTGGATGTATAGTTGGATGTTCATCCCCCCAGCTCAAGTATCATCTTAAACCTTAAGCCTGTTAAACCATTTATAGCCATCTCCATTTCTTCAATTTCTTCCTCGACTCTTCGTCTTGTTTCAAGTGTGGCCACCAGGAATGGGACAACCTTCATCTTTCAGGTGATCTGCTTAGCCCTCACTTGGTAGTTTGGCTTTGTGATCAGTTATGTGGCCATCACACAGATTCCAGAATACAGCGATCCCAAAAGCATGAACTACGTCCCCTACACCATGTGTTGGTGTGTGGTTAGTGGCTGCCTTGCCCTTGGCTGCTCCTTTCCCCACATGATGGTTTTCGATACATCCTCAGATACCATTCTGTATCTTCAAACTCTGAGAGAAATGCGAGAGGAAGAGGCTGAGAGGGAACTTCGACAACTTGCAGCTGGTCCCGCCTCGAGTGTGATTAATATATTGCAGGACATGGCAAGCTCTGCTGTGAGATGTGCTTTCCCAGGTCCCTGAGATTCTGAATTCATTTCTAGCTGAATAATGCTGAATAGATCACTGAATAGATATCACTGATATCAATGGATATCAATGGACAAATAGACGCTGAAGCGACCAATTCGTTTCACATCTCTAGACATCAGCCAGCTCAACGGCTTGGCAACACAATGCCTGCGGCGAACCGTGCTTTCAAAGTGTGTGGCACCTTCGACAGCAACAAAATCGACGATTGGGGTTTTCACTCAAGTTTCTGATAGGTTGTATGTTTCTACAGTATGTATATACAGTCCACTGACCACTCTTTTGTAGCACGATGCAGGCTCATGAACGCACGGCAGTTCACAGAGCGCATCGGACAGGATTACGCCGCAAAGTACTGTAGGCGATCCGAATTTGAGCCAGCCGCGTCATTCGACACAATGAGGTTGAGAGGAAAAACATGTTATAATCAATCATACATCACATATCCTATATCAAATATACCTCATTCATGTATATGTATACACTGTATATATGATATATACTTCAGTGGCTCAAAGACGATTTGTTGAAGGTCATGAGTCATGAGTCATGAGTCAAATAAAATCGGATGAAAACTGCACATTGACCTCAACAAGAGAAGCGACATACTCATTATAAAACCCTTACGGAATATAGCAAATCATGGAAGCTGACGACACTAGGGTAAGATCTGTTAAACACAGAACATCAACCATGAAGCTGGCTGACGTGGCTGGTATGACTGACATGGCTGCTCCGAAACAAGTGGAAGACGACCAACAATTTCGGGAACCAGGAGTTTTTCAATGTAGCAAGGGTATCCATGGAGTATCGCTTCCTCTCCTTCAACGCTTCCAGGACCCGACTTGAGCCGTGCCCAATTAAAGCTGCTGAGAGGAGGAGTCTGCACACTGAGATTCGGGATGGGGGGTCAGAAACACGTAGTCATCACTTTACATAACTGGTTGGAAAGGTGAGAGCAGAGGATGCATACATACTGTATGAATCTGGCGATTTTGGCTCGCCTTCTGCTGCTGTCATCAAGAGTGGCTCCGATCTGCTACAAGTTTTCGATTTTCTGAACTATCTGACCTTCATGCTTCGGGTGCTTGTGGTTGTGAACAGTTTCAGGCTGGAATCTACTTTTTCTTCATTTGGTATGGACGGTCGCTTGGAGAAAAGTTTACACGGCAAGGAGCATGTGTCGCAAGATTTCTCTCAACCTGGGCTCAGGTTGCAAGAACAGATCTTCAAGTACAAGTCGCCTTCCGGAGCGAAGCTTCTCGAACCAAAGATTCAGGATGTCAAACCAAGCTAACAAGTTCCAATGTCCAAGACGGCTACATCAAGCTTCACAAAACCTAGTTTCATCAGATTTGCCACGATTTGCCTCTGCTTCCCAACTATGGTTCTTGCGGTGTATCGAGGTTCACTTCGGTCTGGTTTCTGCAATTTCTTGATGCATTAGCCAATGTGGCGGTGGGCTGCTCGCCTGCAAGTGCCAATGTCCGTTCAGTATCAAAGCGGCGGTAGGTCGCTCCAATTTTGTTCCGCAATTTAGCATCCCTACAGTGACAACATTACTAGATGATTCGACATGGAAGTCTGCATTCACCGCATTTGCCAGCTTGTTTTGTGCTGCAGCTGTTCGCTGTGTGTGTGGATTTGGCTCCAAGACCACTCTGGGGTCAAGCAACCAGATATCTCAACGAAGCGGGTGTTGAAGAGTATTCAAGACCCATGGCGAGGCTGGTGTTCAGCATTCTTCTTAGTCTGCCCGTGTTGACCTTCACAGCAAAGACCCACATCACCGTGAAGACTGTGAAGGAAGAGTTGAATATTCAAAATGTGGAGCACCCCAGTGATGGAGTGATTGTGCGGATCATCGATCCTCCGCAAGATGAGCACGAGGAAGAACAGCACGAGGAAGAACAGGGGGAACAGGGGGAACAGGGGGAACACGGACAGGAAGAAGCCGCTCACGCTGGAGAGCACGGTGTCGAGCATGGATCCCATGGAGACGCCGAGCACCATGGGGATGCGGCACATGGCGAGCATGGCGAGCACGGAGAGCATGGAGAGCATGGAGAGCATGCTGAGGGACACGGGCATGAAGGCTGGGAGTGGAACATCCAAACAAGAAGCAGAAAATCAAGATGCATAGGATATCATAGGATATCATAGGATATCATAGGATATCATAGGATTACTGGATATTTATTGTGAACAGTCGTGATAATCATAAGTCCATCATTGTTAATGCAGGTCATGGCCACGAATCCCATGGCCATGGACACCATGCCCCTGATGATAAGACCTTGACGGCTTCCTATATGCTGATTGGTGGTGTCACTTTGGTCATGGCCATGTTCTACTTGGTGCAGCATCCGGAGCCGTGGTTTTTCAGATTTTTCATGGTTTTTGGAATTTTCCATAGGGGTATCCAGAAAATCCACAAATGGCTGGTGATTTCTTCAGGATCACACAGCATTCATGGATTCTAGCACAGTTGGAGTTTGGTAACGTTGCTGGTTTCCAAAACACTGGCATTGTTGCTGGTCAAGGTTGAACCACTCCCAAACACCGAACTTCTAGAAATTCTTTGTATCATTGGAATCTGATATTCTGCTACTGATCCTGTACGAATGGCGCCTCCAGCACTTAACATGTCAGACGTTGCTGTCTCAGGACCTGGACATTCGCTACTACAGCTGGAACATTCTCACACTGTCCGCCTGCATTTTCATTGCAGTCTTGGCCTCTGATGTGGTGAACCAGATGGCCAAACGATTCCTCTTCAGTGGCATTCATGTGGCCGGCTGGGGAACTGTTACTTGCACTTGCTTAGCTGGTGAAAACCTCAAAGATGAACCGAATAGACAACGTATGGAAATGCGACTAGGAAATGCTGGGGAAATTCGGGATCTTCAGTTACCCGTTGAAATCCAAGTGTTTTGTTCAAAACGGTCTTCTTTATCCTGACCAGAACGCGTCCAGTTTCGGTGTCACTCCGATGAATCCAGCCTGCAGGTTATGGTTGACATTTCGCTGGCAGTGATGTGGTTCTTGCTGTCTCAGCTAGTGACTGCCGCTTTGTCTGGTGCGTTTGGCGAGGAAGCAAAGGAACCCAAGGAGAGCAGCAACCATGCCAGCTTTCACTGTGAGTGTCCAGGAACTACAAGATGACAACACATGACCAACATGTACCATCATATTATCTGCATCATCGCACATCTTAGAAGATCTTAGATCTTATACATATATACATCTTATATCATCTTGTATATCATATACATGCAGTAGGTCTGCGAAACTTCAATCAAATTTTGCAGCAAAAAGGACGCCAGCAGTGAAGAAGAACGTCAAGAACTGGAGGAGCTCTGGGATCAGCGCGAGACCGCCATGCGCCTCACTGCAACAAGTGGAGGTTTCCATAGTCACGGCGGTACCGGATGGTTTATTTCATGGAAAATCCATCTATAAACGGATGATTTAGGGGTACCTCCATTTTAGGAAACCTCCAAATCTTGAAGAATGGAATCACATGCTTGGCCGAAATTGCGTTCAGAAAGCGCGTTGGAATGCCAGACTGGCGCATCTCTGAAGCTGCCAAATGCACAGTCGGAATCTTCGACTTTCCTTCACACAGGTCATACCGACTTTCAGAAACACGTGATCAGCTTTTCAGTGCCATCTCCATATGACATATGTGTTAATAGCTCCACTCTAAATTGGGCTACCCGTGGATCCAGAAAAATTGCTCCTTGTTGGTATCAAACCATGCCTGTTGGGCCCAGGAAATGCTGGGGAGGTCTGGTGGCACACTGCGCTGGCTTCGCCATCGTTGCCACTTTGGCTTCTTTGCAGGAGCTGGGCAATAGCAGTCAAGGAGGTCCTAAAAAAATGTACGGTGTATCCCTGTAGAGTGGTTGGTTTCATCCCAGATTATCTCCTTCAAGTGGTTAGCGAACTGGTCAGTGTGTCAAAGGTTATGTTTTATTTTATACCCAGGATGGCCCAGGATGTTTAATCAAGAACTGCAAGGATTCGGCCAGGACTCCTGCTAGGATCTTCCAGGAACTGCTGTTCTTGACAATTCTCAGGATCTGATTTGCTTCTCATGTGATTCTATTGTCATTTGGAGGACACTGAGCCCTTCAACAAATCCCCTGGTATGTCGCTTCTAGTTGTTCCAGGCCAGGACTTGTCTTGTGGAGACTTTTTTTTTGGAGTCGATGAGTTGATGTTTTTCCGTGGCTTTCCTCCGACCAGGCGCCCTGCTGCTGGTCACCATCCTGTACCGTGCAGCGGCCTTTACCCGAAAGAAGATCAGCGAGATGGACGATGGCGTCGTGAGCCGCGGGGAAGCCCTTTGGGATGAGATCTCTGAAGAGGAGCTACAAGTGGAGCTTATGGGGTCGCCATGGGTAGCTGGGATATTTTGGGGAGTCTGAAACCCCCAAGTGATGGCTATTTCGATAGTAAAAATATGTAAAAATGATGATAAACCAAGTGATCCAAGTGGATTGAGGTCCCAGTACCATATTTTTTCTGTCAACCACCTGTGAAATTGGGGAAAACTGTTTGTTGTGTTGCTCATGAACATGATTCTTTGGATTTCTCATTGATCCATTGCCACAGGCCGAAAACGAGTCCTTGTGCTTGGGCCTGTCCTTTGCCGCGATCAGAAGCATCAGCTTCTTCGCCATTGGGGCTATGCCGGACACCCACTTTCACGTCTATGGTGAGGTGGAAAACGCTGATTGGCATCGCGGATGGATGGTGCCTCGATTCACGGGATGGTGCCACATGGCCTTGGTTTGCACTATCAGTTGTTGTGAAGTTGCGAATTTTGCATTTGGTTCCGTTGAAACTGCCATCTAGCAAAATGGTTCGCGTCACGTGCGCACCAAACAAGGAAGTTTTGTTTTGGAATCTTCCCTTTGCCCCACTCGACTCGGCCAAGGTGCTTGCTGCAGTGTCCTTGTGCAGCATGGTGCTTGGCGTTTTGACCCTCAAGCTGAAGGAATCGATGTTTGGCGGACATGGACATGGTCATGCCCACTCGGATGAGCATGGGCTCGGTCATGAGGAAGTGGCACATGACGAATCTCAACTTGGCTGCGATACCCTCTGGTAAACTAATATAGCTATGGAAAATGGCCCATTTATATATATATATATTTAATATATATATATAGTTGATTTACCTATCAATTTTCCATAGCTATGTTAGTTTACTGGAGGGTATCTTATAATGGTCTTCTTCAAGATCATTTGATTTTGTTTGCCACAGAAGTGATGATTTGTTTGGATCCTAGAGGTATATTTTCTTTTGTCAGATGTCATACTGAGGAAGATGACATTCGCCTGCGCGCGTTGCTGATCCTTTCTGAGACTTTCATCATGAGCCTCAGCTGCAAAGCAGAAATGCATACGGCATTCCAAAGGTAACATCATTGCAAAGGCACATTTGCGACCAGGGAGAAAAGATGGGCCAGCTTCGACCCGAAGATAGACTGATTTGTGCAGCCTTTGAGTCGAGCTGTGGGAACTCCCGAGTTGTAGACTGGGATGGATAAAAACACCCAGCTCATCACCGGACCTGCAGCATTGAGTCCACACTTCAATTCATTTGAAAAAAGGACAAGAGATCTTCTTCTGTTTTTTTTGGGTCCCGCTTCGGTCAAACTGAAGATTTATCCAATCATTCAATCCGTGTTTAGAAAGTTTCGATGTGCGCGAGCTCAGGAGCTTTAGCTGGGGGATGCTCTCCAGTGCCATTGCCATGCTGAATGCCTTCCTGCCACATTTGGAGCATCACCTCATTGGACACCTCATCGTGGCCCTGGTCGTTTCAGCTCTGTCCTGCTTGATGCTGGTCTCCCTGGACAAGGTCGACCGATCAAATGTGCTGCCGACCAAAAAAAAAGGGGCTTACTTAGTGTAAATCTTGGGAATGCCCAACAGATACTTGCGAAAAAAAGGCAACAGATTCTTATTCTTGAGATGTATTTGTTTGACCTGTACATGGTTAATATCTTGAGCGTTTGGAAGAGAAATCCATGCCAGTGGAGAGTATAGACTTCTAAAACATCCACATCCATTGGGCTTTTGTTGTGCCTTCACTTTTTCGCAGGTGGCAGATACCTTGAAGGCAGGTGGCGACTCAGAGTCCGCAGTTCACATCATCCAGCACATCATCTTGGCTCACGGCCTGCTCATCGGTATCAGCTGGGAGGTGGGTTGAACGGATGGTGTTTGAGTCCCTGTGGATTAGGAGGTCATGTAGGTTCTGAATGTACCAACCTTGGGGAAGCATGGCAGCCAGTGCTCAGGTGTGCTTCGCCTTGGGAATGCACGCCATCGCACATGTTACGGAGGGACCCAACGTGGATGTCTACCTGGCGGTTTTCCTTTGCCTGGTGGTGGTGCCAGCCTATCGTCTCTTCATGTTGCCAGAGCTGAAACTACGGGAAGCCAAGACGAAATGCCATTGAACTCATCGAGGAGTTTAGCTGAGGGCAACAGCGGTATGCGCTGCGAGGTGAAGAATCTCATGTTTTTTTTCACACCAACACATGGATTTCATGATGCAACTCCCTTTTTTTTGCAAAGTCTCGACCTCGCAGTCAATTTCTCAGCACGTCTATAGTGAAGATTTGCTGGACCTCGCCACTGATTTGGAACAAAGCTGCAGGCGTATCATAGTTCTCACTTTTTCCTTTGAAATCTCTTGGAATCCTTTGAAATCCTTTTCAATGGCTGTCCCTTCCAAGAGAGAAGTGCACCCCGACGCAGCTTTCGACTTCAAACACCGAGGTGCTTTGGGCCGTTGCCTCGAAGGTAGTACTCCACTTCCACAGGCGAACTTGGGATGCCAATGGACACACTGGCTGGGTCAATTCCAGTTTGAAACCGTCCATTTTTGGGAAGTAATTTCAATTTTGACCCATAACCATTTGGGTTTCTCTGAAATGGGGCCTTGATTTGTGCGGATCATCATTTTGCCGCAGATTCTTCCCATCTAAACTGACAATATCTTGGGGATGTTGTTGGGCGCTCGATCCATAATATCTACCCGCCATTGGGTATTTACCCCAAAATTGATGGTTATCCCCTGTCGACTTTGCAAAGCCCTGGGAACATCTCAAACCAACCTGCTTTGCCGCAAGAAACACTCCTTTTCTCCCAAAGAAATGCAACAAATGAGGAATTCGACGGGACAGCGGGGTCGCCCAGTCGCGGCAGTCGCGAGGCCTTTCTGCTGTGTTGTGGCTTTGGACAGGTGCTGTCGTGGCTTGGCTTTGGATGGCTGGATGGCACATGATGTCAATTGATGTCATCCTGGGTACCCTCTGGTAAACTAACATAGCTATTGAAAATGGCCATTTATAGTGGATTTACCCATTAAAAATGGTGATTTTCCATAGCTATGTTAGTTTACCAGAGGGTAGTTGAACATCATTTTCCCATATTTTCCCCATTGGTCAGTGGCAGGTTTTACATGGTTTTACCGTGTATCCATTTCAGGGATCATCAACACCACGGATCATCGCACTGTCCGGCAGGAAGTACAGCACGAGTGCATCCTTGTCTGTCGGTCTTTCCTTTTCCGTGGCGACCATGGCGAAATCTGCCAAGATGGTTCCTGTGATGCTGCTTGGTTGAGAGCTAAAGTCTCGGGTGGATTTTACATATTTGTCCACAGTGACCTTCAGAGAGTTCTTTTTTATTCTTTTTTCTTTTTAGCTTCAATGACTTTAATGACTTTAATGACTTTAATGACTTTAATGTGTATTTTTTGTAATTCGGGCCTTGCTTGGATAATTTGGATCTTTCGAGCCTGTCAATCAGACGAGGATTGGTTCGCTTTTGCTTGGATCCATAACCTTTTCCTCCACTCAAATTTGTCAAGCTGCAGCCATCGTTTTGGGCACAGGACTGCCATTGGTCAGCTCCCAAAGCCGACTCAACGACTCAAAATGAACATCCACAGGCAATTACACAATGCTCTGTGAAACGTAAAGTAGGTAAAATATGGTAAACTTGACTAAAGCGCCATGACTGAAGAGCACAGAAAATAATTGCAAACACTGCTTGGGCACCTTCACTTGTATGAAGTCACCGGTGCAAAGCGTAGGATGATTCATCAATTTTTGTTATGTTCTTTTTGTGTGAGATGGCGTGTTCAGAGCGGTTTGGGTGGGACTTGCAGGAATCGTTTCCTTCGCCGAAGGCCGAAACAAGGAGCCTGGGCAAGGGGTGTGAGTTTCGTGAAAACAATTGTCAAACCTCCAGTCACTGTCTGGGTTTGAATGTCTGAAGTCTATGCAATATACACTTGCTACTTTGCATAGTCTTGGACTTGGACAACGAATTCCAATCACTGACCGGGTAGAGTTGTGTTCAACTTTGACAGTTGCAATGTGTTGCGAGCGACGCCAGAAAAGTGGCGAGAGCACAAAGCTGGGGCTCTTTTTCATCATGAGCTCCTTATTCTGCGATGGCAACTTGACAGCTTTCAGCTTTTCACTGTTTGAGTTTGTCCAAAAGTTGGCGACAGCAAAATCCAGCAGTTTCGAATTTTCACCACAATTTCAGACCCAATTTTGGCCAGGTATAGTCAGCGGCCTTCAGCAGCGACTCAAGGACCGATGCGAGGCCGAGAAGACGAAGGCGCTCTTCAGCCATTGCATCCATCCCAAGAAATCATGGCAGATGGCCAAACTTGGTAGGTCAAAATGTCGGAGTGAGATGTTTCTGAAGTTTCTCCTTCCTTTTTTAGGAACCACACAGTTTTGGAGTACCGAAAAAAATTGACTCACATCAATGTAGCCAACAACCAGTTGATGGGACCATGGGGATATTTCATTGGATACAGCTAACCAACTTGATATGATAATGGGTGTGTCTGAAATTGGGGTATACCCCCGAAAATGGCAATAAACAAATAGGCAAATGGATGATCACCGATAATTTTTTGGGACAAACGCTGTTTCAGTGGGATACACATAAAGAACTACGGCCAATCCCTCAGAAACACATCCAGTGACCTGGCTTTCAGGTGCGATCCTATGTGCTGGCCTCACCAATCTCACCAGGTCCAGTGTACTCCATGGAAAGACTGTTGACACCGGCAGTTTTGATGCGAATTCATCAGCTTACTTGGAGACCATTTGGTTGGATTCCCTTCATGCCTAGGACCTGATGTTTTGGACCAATCTCTACATGGAGCCTTGGTTAAGAACAGTCGCTGCCATTTGCACACTTGAGTGATTGACCATGTATGATCCAATTCACCGTGGCTACCTAAAGGCAGCCGATCTTCAAATTTGAAAACCCATATCATTCTCTGCGCGATGAGGCAGTAGCATCCTTGCTATTTGCTGTGGCACGATCAGAGATGCGCGAGGCGTATGACCAAAACATGGGATCTGTTGATGGGCAGGACACTTTTGCAGCAGTACCTAACCAAGGTACCCAAAAAGCATGATTTTGAACAGCGTAAATGATGATTAACCATATTTTTTTTGTGTGTACTCTATTTTCCGACAAATCATAGCTAAGCTCCGAACATGAAAAACTATGGCAAGGTGTGCTTTGTTCCATGCTGCAGGGCGCCAGGTTCTGCCTGCAGAATCCCCTCCTGGCGCGGAAGATCTTGAAGTTTGCTTTGTGTGGTGCTTTGGGACAGGTCGGCCCCGCATGTATCGCATGTGGCATTTTTTCCAATGCCTCAAAGCTGCAATAAATGCAGTTTATGTCTGGTGATCACTGGATTTCTAAGTGCCTTTGCTTCTGAATATCCCGGTGTCCCGTGTCCTTGGCAGGCTTGCATTTTCTACACCATTGCAAACTTTGATAGAAACTCAGCAGCAGCGTGTTTCCTTTTTTCCCCCGCTGGATTTCATTACAGAAGTCTGCAGTCAGCACAAATTCGGGTCCTAAGCCTTAGCCTGAGAAATCTATACTTTTTCAATCTGCTATGGACCCCCTCTGCGAGAAGCCAAGGGCCCGGCCGCTCGCCAGGTGTGGTGTGCTCTGCTCTGACCTCCACTCGGAAGCTTCTCTCCGTCATGATCTCCGTGCTTGAAGGCAGCAGGACTCCTTGGGTGCTAGTCATGGACCATACTGGCTAGGGGATGAATATCCAGAAGCGTGACATGGCGGTGTGGATCCATGGCCAGTTCTGTTTGTCAACGATCTTAGCAGTAGCCCAGTCAAAATGACCAGATTCCATGAAATGGTTCACGGATTTGCAGTTTTTTGGCATGGCAAGGGAGGCTCTGCAGAATCCTCCTTTTTGACATGACATGGAATTGATTGCTTGGGAAGGTTCCTTTTAGTTTGAAAATTCTTTGATTGCGTTTCCACACTACAGACTGTGGGACCGGTTAATGCACCTTCAAGATCTTCAAGCATCCCAGCCGCCTTTTGAAGTAAATCACTTTAGATGAGCAAAAAAGGACGCACACATTTTGCAGTTCCTAAAAGGTGAGGGCCTTCCCTACTTCGGATGGGTCGGTGTGGTCATTGCATCCGTGGGCATTACAGGCAGGTCATGGGGGGAGGGTGGAGAGCCTGACAACTCGTATGCAAGTAGTGCTGCAGGAGCAACACCACTGACAGACATCCTCTTCAATTGTGGCAACTAGTGTGATCAATGGTACTTTGACACTTCTGAAATTGATTTGTGTCTTTCAGCAGGCGAAATTGGGTCGGACAGGCACGGCACAAAGCAACTGTGCTGAAAGTGGCGGTGGTTACTGGTAGTTGTTTTGCGACCTCTTGGCCTATGAAGGTGGTTAAAGGTGATACGATTTGGAAAGATTTGGAAAGTGGGTTTGTTCTAACTATGATTCCTTCTAACTTGGCGATTCCTGAGATCTTTCGGAGTGTTTCGAGTTTTTGCTGATTGAGATGGACTTCTTCAACGATGAGAAATTGCACTGCTGGTTGCAAAAACTTGACCCCAGCTGAGGCAACCCCTGAGGAAGCTGCCTCCCAGTGGACCCAGCATCTCGTGACGGAGCTGGTACTTCGCCTCGAGATTTCGGATCATAAATTCAACCTTTGGGCCCCTTTGGGCCGAAGGTTTGTTGAACCGCATGATGGCTGATCCAGAATTGTTTTCTGTGCCCAGTAAGTCAAAGACCGACATGCTGAGACGAGTGGTCGCTGAACATCGGCGAATTCCTCTAGCAGTGGGTCATGACACGTTTTCCAAGTGTCTTGTTGCTGGGTGGTTCAAAAAAGCTGTTGCTGCTTCGTTTTTTGGGCATCGTCGATGCATCGTTGTGCTTCTGCCACGCTTGAGAACACACATACATGCAGATTCTGCAAACAAGCTACTCGTAGATTTGATTGAAATCATGTGGGAGCTCCCTCGATCAGGGAACTAAAGAGCTTGCTTGCAGAGTCAAAGAGAGCCTCTGACGCTTCCAATGCCAATTGAAGACAGTTTCACTGGAACTGATGTTCTCATTCTTGCTCTAACAAGTCTGCACAGCGTCCATGGAATTCCAAACGAGCTGCAAGAAACTTCAAGAAACACCAGGAAATGAAGGTGTCACACACACCCCCCCACCCACCCCCCCCCACATATCTGCACATATAAAACACATATTTGGACCTGGTCTAAGCCACAGACTTGCACGAATGGCCATTTCTCTGAAAACCCATCCCGGCCTTGGCACTGGAGCATGCAATCCGTCCGTTTCTGTCGAAAATGGCACACCTCTTCTGCAGGACAAAAGCCATGTTGGCAGAATTGATCAAAGCAGTCTCTGTTCTGTTGAGATTCCGGGTGTCTTGTCATGCAGCATGTATGGCTATGCTATCACATTCAATGCTGCAGCCCTTTCTCCATCGTTTGTGTTGCATTTAGCAGCGTATTTCCAAGACTCTCAAATGGTTGCTGAATAGCAGAGCCATCTATTGGGCAGGAAACTATGGCTCCTGGGTGTCTCCCATATTTGGGCATCATGACTAAAGCATACTAAAGCCACAGCATGGAGAAACTTGATGATGTTAAAACTACATAAAACTACCCAATCATTCACCTTCGCCCATTTAGCGTATTTTTCCGTTTGGGGTGTAATAAAACCATGTAAAACCCATTGTCTTGCTGACTCATGGGGTCACGCTGTCAGGAAGCCAGCTGGAGCAGTTTGTCTGTGGCCCAGAGATGGTGATGCGCATCCTAAGAGTCATCAGATCATCGTCTGATGAAAGCAGGTAATAGCAGGTATGCAATGATTGATCTCTTTCAGACTGCGGGAAACAATCTCTGGACACAAAGACAGGTGACTTTGTCAATAGATCTACGGTCTGCATCCGAAGTATTTCCCAGGTTTCAGCGGTCTGCTCTCATCGTTGGTGCGCGAGGAGAATGGAGAGGAGGACCAATCCGCCATCTGGATGGTTCAACCACTTCTTTTTTCATCTTTTTTCCCCAATTTTGGCAGTTGGTGGTATGATGTAGTAAGATGCAGATCATCATCATTTTCTACATCGATTTTGATGTTTGAAGCCATGGGGTCTCCGAAAAGGAGGAGGCCACAAGCTCCACAGGCCGAAAGAAGCTACCGCCTCCACAGCCAGGTTTCTCAAGGAATTTGGCAGTAAAACGCCCTAAAATCCAATGGTTTGACATGGGACTGGGTCAAAACCTCCAAAGAAAAATGCATGGAATTTGGGGGATGAACATCCATTTTTATGTCAGCGACATGTTGAGGTGAAAACCAGGGGTCCATATGGTTGAGCATGATTTTCCATGTGAAACTGACGATTTTGTTGTGGGTACGATGGACAACCATATTTCATTTTCGGACTGATTCATGCAGTGTGTTTCTTCTTCACCAGGAAAGTGAAAGCACTCAGAACTCTTCTTTGGTTCTATCAGGGGTGACCGTGAAGCTATTCGCAGAAGACCTGGACAGACAACTGCTATGAATCGCAGCATGGCAGGTCGGAGAACATGTAGACCGCAGCATGTTGCCTTTTGAAGGCGACAGGTTGGTGTGTTTTTTAAGAGCACAATTTTTGGAGAGGAATTCCATCAAATCAAAGCAACAAGAACCGGAGAACCACGGAGTGAATCCTGAGACTCAATGACTTTGCAACTCGATTCATGAATTTCAACAACAGACAAATACCATATCTCTATGCATTGTGATAAACAAAGATACAAAGACAGGTGAATAAGAAATCCACCAAAGACACCAATGGCCCATTTGGCGATGCCTTTTGTTTGATTGCAACGGCAAAGGCTGTTGCATCAGACACAAAGGTCCGGAGTCTCTGGCGCATCAAATGGTGCCCATATGTGCCCATCCAATGGGCAAGAAATGAGCCAATGTGCTGCAGATGTACTTCAGAATGTTGAGGATACCTTTCGTGGCATGGATTTGCCGAAGACGTTTCCTTCACCAAGAAAGGTACAACACGTGGTCCACCATTTGAATCCGATGGATCTCTAGTTTCATAGCCATCAGCAAATCCTCGGGATGGCGCCATGGTGAAAGCGGAATGATGGAAAGGATAGACGGATCTAGGTCGGTGAATGATGGTGAATGATGGTTAATGTAACGAGATATAAATAGAATTGAATGACAAATAGACAAATAGATGGATGGATGGGTGGATGGATGGATAGATAAAGAACACAGTAACACATCCTATTTGGAGGATTTCAAAAATTACCATTCGATGGTGGAGATGATATATCCTCAGTTGGATGCATGTGATCCGAACAAAACGGCTCCACTGCCCGGTGAATGGCACCAGGGTGGTTGGCCCTCCACTGGAGAGTTATTTGTTGCTGGAGATGGTGGAACCTTTCTTGGAACTTGGGTCAATGGAAAGCTGGGCGAAGCCGAGTTCTTGTCTACCTCTGGAGGCTTCCGGAGTGGTGAGATGGCTGGTGTGATCACCTGAAGGAAAAACACCTCAGATTGGAGGTCATGATGGAAGCCGTCGCCGTGGCAGCCTCGCCCTTTTGTAGAAAATGGCAGCCTCGTTTCACCGAGTTTCACCATGAAGGCCATGAAAAGTGGAGTTTCTCTTTGTATCTGTGTGAAACTTTGCTTAGGCCCCGGTCGGGATGGATCAATGATGTGATCGCCAGAGCCATCCCGCAGGCGATGAAACTTGGGCCATGTGTGCCATGTGGACCATGTGGGCCATGTGATGTGCTTTCTGTGATAGCAACGGCACTAGCCACGGTAAGTCATGGCATGAAGCAAGGCATAGATGACGAGTGATGACTTGCGAGGCCCGCGAAGGTGAACCGATACTAGAGCTTCTGACCATGGCACAGCAAAGGCTGCGATCCATTTGCTTCACCAAAGATTTGAAGTTCATAGTTTGCCGGAACCTAGGGTATATTTAAGTTATATAAGTATATATAAGTTATATATGATGTTATATGCATCTTTCCCGAAACCGGCATGTTTAAGTTATATATCTCTTCAAACCTTGGACGCTGGCACTGTAGGCGCCTCCTTCGGGGTCAGAAAGTGAATGTGAAGTACACCACCATGGTCGAGGCTTTTGGGCTCCTGCTGGATTACTGGATCAGCAAGGGAGATGAAAGCGGTCACTTGTGATGGCTATGTCTAAGTAAGGGCGGCGTAGTTTACGCAGCGTAGAGCATAACAACAATGCGCAACAGCGGTCGAGTCTGAAAAGTGAAAGGGTTGAACCAAAAGGTGTATTGACCTTAGACCAACCCACTGCGGCAAGAAGAAAGCACAAACACAGCCGCGTACTTTCCAAATGTTTCTGCAAGAGCAGAAAAGATTTTGTGGAACCTGTCAAGAACCTGATCACAAACACGTCGATTTCAGTGACACTTTTTGATATTTGATATATCCACGGTGGAATTATATTTATACATATATGTGCATACACCCAGTATCAGATTGAATCATCTCAGAAAAGATTTGCAGTCCTGTCAATAAAATGGCAGTCGGCAAAACAAGCAAGCACAAACATGACCGTGTATTTTCCAAATGTTTCCGCAAGAGCAGAGTAGTTTTGTGGAACCTGCCAGAACTTACTTGCAAACATATCGATCTCAGTACATTTCTTGATGTCTGATATATCCAGGGTGGAATTATATTTATACATATATGTGCACGCACCCAATATCAGAGTCAATCATCTCAGAAATGTTTGCAGTCTTGCTAATCAAATGGCACTTGGGTATGTGGACAGATGAATCATGTCTATATTAACCATCAAACATGCTCATGAAATCACCACTTATGGGGATATCTACCTTTAATAGTCGAGGTACATCGAGGTACTAACCTGCAAATCGCCCCCGGCTTGTGAAATTTGATGGCGAACATTATTCTTTTTCTGCAACCATTTGGTAGAATGGGGTACCCAATTTTCAGACAAAATAGCTATGGTTTAAAATGGTTGGTCCCTTTTCTTGGATGGTCATACTAACCAAGACAATTCTTGTGGGCATTCGTACGCCAACATCGTGGTTGTGTATGCCACTATGTCCCATAATATCCCATAATATCCCATTGTATCCCTGTGATAGGCCCATTGCAGCTTTTTTTTGCAGTTATCCAGTTATCCTCCGATCCCCTTCCCGGATCATCTTAAATATCCCCCCCTGCTTGTGGGGTATTCAGGCTGTCAACTCAGAGAACTTGCAGGGGGCCTTGCGCGAGGTGCGTTTGCTCTGCGGTCTCCCTTGCTGGTTGTTTGCCGTTCACCCCAAATAGACAGTGGGATTTCAGGGGTACCCGATTTTCAGAGACATTTTATATAATTTATCAAAGGAAGTTGGGAAGCAATACTTCCGAGTTACGAATGACTTTTACTTGATGAAATTGACTATGATGAAGGGTGGTACGTGATCTAACAATACATAATCTAACAATACATAACAAAAGAATAAGAAGCTATGAAATTGACTATGATGAAGGGTGGTAGATCATGTGACAATACATAATCCAACAATACATAACAAAAGAATAAGAAGCTATGAAATTGACTCTGATGAAGGGTGGTACATCATGTAACAATACATAATCTAACAATACATAGCAAAAGAATAAGAAGCGATGAAATTGACTATGATGAAGGGTGGTAGATCACATAACAATACATAATCTAACAGTACATAACAAAAGAATAAGAAGCTATGAAATTGACTATGATGAAGGGTGGTAGATCACATAACAAAACATAATCCAACAATACATAACAAAAGAATAAGAAGCTATGAAATTGACTATGATGAAGGGTGGTAGATCACATAACAAAACATAATCTAACAATACATAACAAAAGAATAAGAAGCGATGAAATTGACTATGATGAAGGGTGGTAGATCACATGACAATACATAACAAAAGAATAAGAAGCTATGACACAGGGTGGTGACGAAGGGATGTGGTTACGATGGGAAGTGGTGAGGAAGGGAAGTGGTGAGGAAGGGAAGTGGTGACGAAGGGAAGTGGTGAAGAAGGGAAGTGATGATGAAGGGGAGTGGTGACGAAGGGAAGTGGCGAGGAAGGGAAGTGGTGGAGAAGGAAAGTGGTGACGAAGGGAAGTGGTGAAGAAGGGAAGTGATGATGAAGGGGAGTGGTGACGCAGGGAAGTGGTGAGGAAGGGAAGTGGTGAAGAAGGGAAGTGGTGACGAAGGGAAGTGGTGAAGAAGGGAAGTGGTGACGAAGGGAAGTGGTGAGAAGGGAAGTGGTGACGAAGGGAAGTGGTGACGAAGGGAAGTGGTGGAGAAGGGAAGTGGTGACGAAGGGAAGCGGTGACGAAGGGAAGTGGTGACGAGGGAAGTGGTGACGAAGGGAAGTGGTGACGAAGGGAAGTGATGATGAAGGGGAATGGTGAGGAAGGGAGGTGGGGACGATGGGAAGTGGTGAGGAAGGGAAGTAGTGAGGAAGGGAAGTAGTGAGGAAGGGAAGTGGTGACGACGGGAAGTGGTGACGATGGGAAGTGGTGAGGAAGGGAAGGGGTGAGTTGGGGAGGAAGCCGGAGCACGAAACCTTGTGTTTTTCCGTGTAAAGTGGCTGCAGGCGACGATGAAAGGTACCTCGTGTGTGCGGCGGTTGCGGCTGCGGTCGGTTTATCGTTTTTTTTTGCCGCAGTGTCACGGTGGCTTCAAGCTGCTTTGGGTGTGGTTGTGTGTGCGTAGTTCTAGGGTGTTTTGGAATCTGTGGTTGCAGATCGCATTGGAATGGCTGCATGATCTTGCATGGGCTATGTTTTGGGGAGGAAGCCGGAGCACGAAACCTTGTGTTTTTCTGTGTAAAGTGGCTGCAGGCGACGATGAAAGGTACCTCGTGTGTGCGACGGGTGCGGCTGCGGTCGGTTTATCGTTTTTTTTTGGCCGCAGTGTCACGGTGGCTTCAAGCTGCTTTGGGTGTGGTTGTGTGTGCGTGGTTATAGGGTGTTTTGGAATCTGTGGTTGCAGATCGCATTGGAATGGCTGCATGATGTTGCATGGGTTATGTTTTGGGGAGGAAGCCGGAGCACGAAACCTTGTGTTTTTCCGTGTAAAGTGGCTGCAGGCGACGATGAAAGGTACCTCGTGTGTGCGACGGTTGCGGCTGCGGTCGGTTTATCGTTTTTTTTTTGCCGCAGTGTCACGGTGGCTTCAAGCTGCTTTGGGTGTGGTTGTGTGTGCGTAGTTATAGGGTGTTTTGGAATCTGTGGTTGCAGATCCCATTGGAATGGCTGCATGATGTTGCATGGGCTATGTTTTCGGGAGGAAGCCGGAGCACGAAACCTTGTGTTTTTCCGTGTACAGTGGCTGCAGCCGGCGATGAAAGGTACCTCGTCTGTGCGGTGGTTGCGGCTGGGGTCGTTTCTGTCGCGAATTGTTCCTCCTATGTGTTTTGCAACGAGTGGTTGTTCCTGTGTGCGTAGTTCTATGCGCTTCTTGAAGCTGTGGTGGCAGATCGCATTGGAATGGCTGCATGATTGTTGTCATTTGGTGTTGCCACGTCCGTAGATAGGTGCAGGTTTGCTACGGGATGCTGCGAAACGCAGTGTAGTGGCTGCATGAATGTTGCATGGGCTATGTTTTCGGGAGGAAGCCGGAGCACGAAACCTTGTGTTTTTCCGTGTACAGTGGCTGCAGCCGGCGATGAAAGGTACCTCGTCTGTGCGGCGGTTGCGGCTGGGGTCGTTTCTGTCGCGAATTGTTCCTCCTATGTGTTTTGCAACGAGTGGTTGTTCCTGTGCGCGTAGTTCTATGCGCTTCTTGAAGCTGTGGTGGCAGATCGCATTGGAATGGCTGCATGATTGTTGTCATTTGGTGTTGCCACGTCCGTAGATAGGTGCAGGTTTGCTACGGGATGCTGCGAAAGGCATTGTAGTGGCTGCGTCAAGGTTGGTCGGTGCTGCGGCTGCATGCGTAATACTGTTGTCTTTTGCAGCTGAGCATCGTAAATCGTATTGGAATGGCTGCATCCACGCTGCAATAGTGATTTGTCAGCAGATTTTCTCAACTTTGGCGCTAATAATTTTCCTTCTAAAAATCCTTTTAAAAAATGCTTCAAAATCGTCTTTTTTCTGCTTTGGCGTCGAGATCCGGTTTTGAAGCTGCAATTTTCGACACCGTTGCGCGTAGCTCTATTGTGTTTTGCAACTCAGTCTCTGCCGATCGCAATGCAATGGCTACGTCAAGGTTGCTTCGTGCCGCTGCATGCGTAATACGATTGTCTTTTGCGCTGAACAGCGTAATTCGTATTGGAATGGCTGCATCCAGGCTGCCATAGTGATTTGTCAGCAGATTTTCTCAATTTTGGCGCTAATAATTTTCCTTTTAAAATTCCTTTTAAAAAGTGCTTCAAAATCGTCTTTTTGTCGCTTTGGCGTCGAGATCCGGTTTTGGAGCTGCAATTTCCGACGCCATTGCACGTAGTTCTATTGTGTTTTGCAACTCAGTCTCTGCAGATCGCATTGTAGTGGCTGCGTCAAGGTTGCTTGGTGCAGCGGCTGCATGCGTAATACTATTGTCTTTTGCAGCTGAAGATCGTAAATCGTATTGGAATGGCTGCATCAAGGCTGCGAAAGTGATTTGTCAGCAGATTTTCCAATTTTGGCGCTAATAATTTTCCTTTTAAAATTCCTTTTAAAAAGTGCTTCAAAATCGTCTTTTTGTCGCTTTGGCGTCGAGATCCGGTTTTGGAGCTGCAATTTCCGACGCCATTGCACGTAGTTCTATTGTGTTTTGCACTCAGTCTCTGCAGATCGCATTGTAGTGGCTGCGTCAAGGTTGCTTGGTGCAGCGGCTGCATGCGTAATACTATTGTCTTTTGCAGCTGAAGATCGTAAATCGTATTGGAATGGCTGCATCAAGGCTGCGAAAGTGATTTGTCAGCAGATTTTCTCAATTTTGGCGCTAATAATTTTCCTTTTAAAATTCCTTTTAAAAAGTGCTTCAAAATCGTCTTTTTGTCGCTTTGGCGTCGAGATCCAGTTTTGGAGCTGCAATTCCTGTTGTGATTATGTACAAGAAAGCTTCTCTGTGCAAAAACTTTTTCTGTAAAAGCTTGCTGTGTGTAAAAGCTTCTCTGTGTGTAAAAGCGTCTCTGTGTAAAAGTTTCTGTGTGTGTAAACGCTTGCCATGTGTAAAAGCACTGTGCGTAAGTGTTCTGTGTGTAAACGCTTGCTGTGTGTGAAAGCTTGCTGTGTGTAAAAGCTCCTCTGTGTAAAAGCTTGTTGTGTGTAAAAGCTTCTCTGTTTAAAAAGCTTGCTGTGTGTGTAAACGCTTGCCATGTGTAAAAGCACTGTGTGTAAGTGTTCTGTGTGTAGACGCCCGCTGTGTGTGAAAGCTTGCTGTGTGTAAAAGCCTCTCTGTGAAGAAGCTTGCTGTGTGTGAAAGCTTGCTGTGTAAAGCTTCTCTGTGTAAAAGCTTGTTGTGTGTAAAAGCTTCTCTGTTTAAAAAGCTTGCTGTGTGTGTAAACGCTTGCCATGTGTAAAAGCACTGTGTGTAAGTGTTCTGTGTGTAAACGCTTGCTGTGTTTGAAAGCTTGCTGTGTGAAAAAGATTTGTGTGTAAAAGCTTGCTGTGTGTAAAAGCCTCTCTGTGTGTAAAAGCGTCTCTGTGCAAAAGTTTCTGTGTGTAAACGCTTGCCATGTGTAAAAGCACTGTGTGTAAGTGTTCTGTGTGTAAACGCTTGCTGTGTGTGAAAGCTTCTCTGTGAAGAAGCTTGTTGTGTGTAAAAGCTTCTGTGTGTAAAAGCTTCTCTGCTTGAAAAGCCTGCTGTGTGTAAAAGCTTCTCTGCGAAAGAACTTGATGTGTGTAGAAGCTTTGTAGTACAAAGTAGTACTGGAACGTGTTTTGTGCAAGCTTTGTAATACAAAGTAGTACTGGGAAGTAGTTTGTGCAAGCTTTGTAGTACAAAGTAGTACTGGGGAGTGCTTTGTGCAAGCTTTGTAGTGCAAAGTAGTACTGGGAAGTAGTTTGTGCAAGCTTTGTAGTACAAAGTAGTACTGGGAAGTAGTTTGTGCAAGCTTTGTAGTACAAAGTAGTACTGGGGAGTGTTTTGTGCAAGCTATGTAGTACAAAGTAGTACTGGGAAGTGGTTTTTGCAAGCTTTTGTATTAGACATCAGTACTGGGAAGTACTTGACATAAAAATAGCCAAGAAGAACTTAGCTGACATATGGGAAGGCATGGGATGAGATGAGAAGAGCTCAGATGAGATGAGTTGAGACGAAGTGCAAGTGTGAAGTGTGGAGTGTGGGGTGTGAAGGGTGCAATGTGAAGTGTGAGGAAAGTGTTTGCATTGTACCGGGGACGCGTGCAGGTCATGTTCTTGGACAACAACATTGCAACAGCTTCGCACAAAGCACGCACGCACAGGCCTGGCTGGCGCACTGCGCATGCAAGTTCCTTTCTAGTAGTATTGGGAAGTCATTCATGAAAGCTTAGATGACATATGAGAAGAGATGAGATGAGAAGAGCTGAGCTGGGATAAGGTGCGAAGAGCTCAGATGAGATGAAGTGTGGGGTGTGAAGAGTGCAGTGTGAAGTGTGAAGTGTGAAGTTTGGAGTGTGAAGGAAGCAGTGAGAAGTGAGAAGTGTGAAGTGTGGACTGTGAAGTGTGAAGTTTGGAGTGCGAAGAGTGCAGTGTGAAGTGTGGAGTGTGAAGTGTGAAGTGTGAAGTGTGGAGTCTTAAGAGTACAGTGTGAAGTGAAGTGTTGACTGCGAAGGGTGCAGTGTGAAGAGTGCAGTGTGAAGGGTGGAGTGTGAAGTGTGCAGTGTGGAGTGTGAAGACTGCAGTGAGAAGTGCGAAGTGCGAAGTGGAGCTTCAAATGTGACATGTGAAACAAGACACCACTTTCGCAGAGTGCACGCAGGCACGGGCTTGGCTGGCGCACGGCGCATGCAAGTTCTATAGATGAGAAAGATCTTATATATATCTTTAAGGCAACTTCCGCCCCGCCTCGTGCGGGCACTACTGGTATATATATATATATGTAATATATATATATATATATTTTTTTTTTTCCTGAGAGCTCTTTGCTGCCATGTCGCTGCGGCTCGGCACGTGCTCCGCACGGTGAATTCGGAAACTTCAAATCCAAATAAAAACCTGTCATCCTGCGTAATCTGGACCAAATGTTTTACCATACTCTGTCACTTGCATGGAACCACAGATTTCCAGAAGATGTGCAGGGACATTGTGATGGCCTTCAGCAGCCGTGCAACGGCCAAAAGCTGAAAGGACTGCATCTGACATCGCTTTGCATAGGGATGGCGGATATTCCTTCAGTGAGGACGTACGCCATTGTCCCAATTTGTTTTTACCTATCGATTGCCCCTTGGGGAGCTCTGTACGCACACGGTTGGCGTGCAGATGGTGCATCATCGATGGCAAATTGACACACAGGAATTCAGTGGGCTTTACAGTCTTAGCCCCAAGAAGACCTTGTGCAAAGCGAATTCTTTCTACACCTGGCAGTTGGCAAATCGCCTGTACAATAGGCAGACGCCAAATAGAGGCAGCGTCCTCCAGATCTACTGGCTCAGCCGGGTGCTCAGCAATTCCTACTGTTCCCGCAAGAGCAATTTCGATGATTGCCTCAAGCGTGAAAATCAGGAGGCTGTTGCCAATCAAAATTTGGGACAATTCTCTAAGTCCTAATGATGGTAGGCCCCACAGCTCAGGAAGCGTCCTCAGAACTCGTGGAAGTCCTCTTCCCATCGCCTGAACGTCGCGGTCATCTCCTTCTCCTTGCTCAGGATGAAGTGCCCCTCTGACACGAGACCATGTCTCGCAGGGGGGGCCAGCGATGAAGCCCACGACATGCCTGTCCCTGATCGCAGTCAGCCATAGTTGCCTGGTGTCTTCCCTGGTGGCATCTCCCCAATGGGCATTGATCACGATGTCTAACGACACCACTACCAGGTCAAATGCGGCTTCTGCTGGTAAATCCTTCTCCAAGTAATATTGCAGATCTCCCAGGCGGCGGCGTCCTGCAAAAGCGTGCAAGACAATGCGCGTGCGCCCCATCTGCGCTGGAACTTCTTGCATCTGATGGTGTAGCCACTGCTGCATCCACGAGGAGCACTGGCGGTGACAGTCGGCAATGCTCCCCTCTTGAGCTCGTGGTTCATGCAAGGATTGCAAGAAGTCCCAATTCATCGGGTCAAGAAGGTGGTCCATCTCCAAACAAAACTGTTGCAAGTCAGTATGGAAAACGGTCGCATCCTCCTCTGTGAAATTGGAAATGAAAAATTTGATGGTGTTGGTCATTCGAGTCCATGAAATCGCATGATTCAAAATCCATTCACGGACAGCGCGTCCAAAGGCCTGAACATCCAATTGGTGATCTCCATGATCCGCCACATAGTCAACCATGTAGATATGCATGGCCTCGTCAATGTCATGAAAAATGCGATGTCTACCAAGAACTCCCTGCGGCCCTTCTGCTTGAAGTGGAGGTAGACAGCGATCATGCTTATGTGCCAGTTCGCGATCAGCTCTTGATCCAGCTCCTGGTGCAATGTCATGGCATGTTGAACCTGCCAGGATAAGCTGTCTGCACCTCTGTGAATAATGAAGGTGCGCCTTCATTTTGCTGAAAGTGTGGAACTCTCGTAAGCACACTCTGCATTGAGTTTGATCAATGAAATGCCGAAGAACTGACTGCTGCTTGTGCTTCTTAAACATGTGGGCTCCTTCTCCTGCTTTGGTACGACATCGAAGCTGACATCCCATGCATCCATAGATCCCACCGGCCGGCTGGCCTTCATCAGTCGCAACAGTGATCTGGTCCAACTCAGGGTCAATTTCCAGAAAGCGCTGATGAACTCTCTCATGAAAGGCCACTACATGGAATGTCTTGCATCTCTGAAGCATGTCATGTCTGCATGCTCGCCTCAACAATCTCTTCCAATACTTTGGGTGATATCTGAGGAGATCATACCATTGGCTCACATGATGTCGGGGATCTTGCAATGAAGACGAATGGTGCAGTTGCTCCCACATCCAAATCAAGTCTTCCTCGATGAGCTGGACCCAGTGTGAGTCCTCTCCAAGCAGATGCCAGACATCGGGAACTCCACATTGGAAAAGTGTGGTGAGATACCTCAGTCTCGCACTCCTCAGCATCACAACAGGTGATGGTTGCTGGATGGTGGCAAGCAGCTCAGACTTTGAAAAGTGGCCGTCATGAGGCCATCGAAGGAGCCTTTGATACAGCTTCAATACTGCCGTTTCAAACTTCTGCATCGTGCGCACGTCATGTGCAACCCACGAATCTGCTCCGTATTGCAACTTGGTGACGACCAGGGTGTTGAAAATTTCCACGTTCTTGCTCAAAGGAATGTGCTCGTTGTGGTAGATGAGCTTCCTGTGCTGGTTGAACGCCTGGTGTGCGGTCGCAATTTTGATCTTGACCTCGCCATGTTGATCACTGGTGTGATGCAATTGGCCACCCAAGTGTTTGTACGATTTCACAATGGAAATGCGTTGCAGCTCATGCTCGCAAATGACATTGAAAAATCCACTGGCTGACGGGCCATAGTGTTTGACTTTCATCTTGCGACTGCCGCTGCCTCTAAAGCTCAGGAGGAGCTCTGTTTTTCCACGACTGAGATTCGGTGTCATGAGGTGTGTGCGGCACAAATCAAGCAGGCATCCAATAGCTGGTCCCACTCTGCTTTCAAGAAGTTGAGGTGTATCTCCTTGGATGCAGAGACAGAGGTCGTCCATCCAGGTGGGCCCTAAATAAGGCTTCATGCAAGTCTGGGCGTTGCGCTCGCCACTGTCTTGGAAGAAAGGCGGTTGCGACGTCACTGGCAAGTTCGCAATGAGCCTGTGATCTTCCAGGTATTTTTGCAGCTTCTGCAGAACAACACTCCATGTGAAGCCGAAGATCAAATCTGCAAATGAATCTCCCGGTCTCGTACCGAGATGTGTGGCAACCACATCTGACTGACCCTGCATCCAAAAATGCGTGTTGCAATGGATGGCACGGATACAGTTGCGTGCTGTGTAGCTCAAGCCTGCGCATTGGAGTGCCGTGCGTTCTTCCAGCAATGCGTGGATATCATGCATGGTTTCTGCTGGTAGATTCAGGCGGTGGAGGACAAAGGCTAATAGCTCATCTGTCGGCTTGCCGCCCATGGATATCTCACGCAAAATGCGGTAAAATGCTTCTGTGAGGTCTAGGAACAGGATGCCTACTGAGAGGCCTCGTTCCTTCGCCCTTCGCAAAAATGCTCTGGCCTGATGCAGAGCAAGCTGCACAGGCACTCTGCGTCGACCGCCCAACTGCTGTGCTTGCAGGAAGTGCTCGTACGTCTGTGCCTGGTGCTGCCGCAAACTTCTATGGATCGTCTTCCCCAAGTGCGAGGAGATGAGGAGTGATCTAAACGAAGTCACTTGGGCAGAATCTCCCTTGCCTTTGTAGGCTGGAACAAGGCGGCCACCCTTGTAGAGCAGCGGTTCCTGTCCATGGATTGCAATCTTCATCATCTGAGTGTACATGTTCACAGCAAGGAAGTCTGCATGTAGGTGGCATAATTCTCCTGGAATGTCATCCGGTCCTTGGGCTTTGCGGCTCGGGACACGACGCATTGCAATTTCCAAGTCAACAAGTGTAGGAACTTCACTGAATGAAATATCACAATGCTCTTGCCTCAAGCTTGTCAAGTCGTGGATCCAGTCATTTCGAAGCTGATCCCTCGAAAGTCTTTGCCCACCTTCCATGTGCTGAAAGAAACTAATCCATACCCCAAGTGCTTCTGTAGGCAGCATGCACGGTTGTTGCTCTGCATTGAGGAGGAATGGTAGAGGTTTCTTCTTCTGCTGCTTCATGTTTGTAGGGCCAATGAAAGGCTTGAGGGTTCGCAATAATTCCGACGCAGCTGTGCGGTCATCGAGTTGTTCCAAGCACTGGTTCATGATCTGGTTCTTGGAGAGCTGCAATGCCCGTCTCATGCGCTGTTTGAGCTGATGAAGTCCACACACAAATTTGACTTGGGAGCAACGCAAAGTGGTGCCATAATTGAACACTTCTGCCTGCTGTGGCTGAGCTGCTTTGTCCCTCCAAGCTTGGAAGCATTGGGTCAAGCCTTCTCTTCCAATTTGTCTGCGCAGAAGTTTGGATTTCTGTCTGAAGGCGAGCTTGTGGATCCTCATCTGCCAAATTTCGTCTGTGACATATACCTTTTTGGCTTGGCTGGATCTTTTTGGTAGGTGCTGCTTCATGGTCTTGTGCAAATGGCCCACCAAGTCATTCGCATGTGTCTCGGCATCCATGTGCCAGGCCGCTGGTCGGTATGTCTGGAGGGCATCCTTGAAGCTCTCACACGTAAACTGCTCCAAATCTCCAACTTGTTGGCAAAGTGGACTTGCTCGTCCTGCAGGGACTTGGAGCCATGTGTCCCATTGCATCTGAAGGGCTACGACGTTGTGGTCATCATGTGATTGTGCGAGGTCATATTCATGAAGCACTTGCGACCACGTGCACCTCTGGAGCCAATCTTGTGGAACTGCGACATGATCAATGCAGTGCTCAGAGCAGCCATCCACTGCGGTCCACGTATGATTGTTTCCAATGTGACACTGCGCTGTAGCTGGGAGACACAGTTCCCGTGCATGCAGCGCTTCTTTGAGGAAAATCGTGCTTGAGGAAGTCGCAAAACCAGGTTTGAGCACAGAAATGCCATCAGCTGGTCCAGGAGCTGCATTTGCGTCCATCATCCAAAAGAGCGGGTCATGATCACAATGCATTTGCAGGATGGATTGTGTCTGGGTCCACCATTGCTGTCTTTCGCCAAGTGGTCGCCCACTGTGCGGTGCATGGGTGTTGTATAGCCAGAAACTGCAAATGTGGTTGTCGCATCGGAGGAGCAGCCTTCTCTCATCACTGTGCACAACACAGAAGTCACTCCGATGCAGGTGATATTCTTTGTTGCGTCCACGTGCTTGCTTCCAGCCAATTGGCTGATCAAGGTTGATCCAAATTTCTACACCCAATTGGCCTGCAATGGCTCCTGATGCAAATACCAGGATGTTGTTCGCTGCGCGAAGACCACGTTCCGTCCTGGCTTCTTGTATTCCCATGCAGTTAATGCGGAAATGCTTCATTTGACTTTGGATATAGTGTAGCTTGCCTCCATGTCCTTGTGGTCCTTTGGAGAGTGATTGCACGTTTGCAGTTGCCAAGCAAAGACCACATTCAATCTTGAGTTGGCGCACCTGTTGCTTCAAGTCACCTGGACCTGTCTGAGTGAAAGGCTGCGGTGCAGGTAGATCAGGTGGTGGTACTGCAAAACCCTCTTCATGCCATTTGGGGACCCCATATCGCTCTCCAAAGATCATCCATAGATGACTCATGTGGGACTGCCATTCACGTAGATCGATTCGTTGGCGGGGATGATGAAATGAATGACGTGATTCTGCCTTCGCCACGAAGTCAACAAATTCGTTGAATGGGTCTCCTGCATGGGATTTGGTGTGCTGCCAGAGCAAATGGCCTGGCGGCAACGCACATTGGAGTGCTTGGAAAGTGCCTCGCATGAGACGAAAGGAATCGTCAGGATCTGCAACTCCTAAACTGCCAAATGCTTGTCCTCCAGTTGTACTGGAATCTGTGCATATGACGGTCATGACCGTGGTATTCTGTGCCAGTCTCCATAGTCCGGCAAAGGTGATGGCAGATCGTTCTGCCTGGTCAGATCCGATCCTTTGCACTCCAGTGTACGCTTGGCCATCAGGGTTGTAACGTACTGGATGTGCCATCCAACCAAGAGCATGGATGACTGCCGGGGAGTTCGTCTGGACATAGCGCTCGCCCAAAACCAGGAAAGCCCAGGTGTCTGCCAAGCCAAGTTCGTCCGCACGTTCTGGTGGCATCTTTCTGCCCTCCGGGCGTGAGGACCCATCAGTGTAGATGAGGAGACGATCATATGAGTCTAGGTCAAGACCTTCTTGAGGGGCTGGATGCAGGGCCGCTGCAATTTCATCTGGCAGTCCTGCTATCTGAAAGTCTCGGCATAGAACATCAGTTGCCGAACAAAAGAAGGCCTGAAGGTCTTGCTTGTTGAAACCTGGAGTCATTCTGCACTGCATTGATTGGCTCGGAATCTTGTCGAGGTCAATGAGTGGTTGCGGCTCAGGCAGCTGCGACAACTTGGGCAGTGGCCACGGAGTTCTGAGCCGGATTGTGGTTTCTGCTTGATCTGGTACTGGCTCTTGGTGTGAAAACACAACTTTGGTCCATTCCATTGTGAGGCGCTCCTGTTGCACAATGACCGCTCTGGAATAGTCAAGGTGACAAAGAAACTGCATCAACTGATTCTCTGTGAGTTCAGTACTCGCGCTATGGGCGAAGCATCCTTGTGGATCATGTACATCTTGGTGGCAGAAAAGATAATGGTGCAGTGGTTGGTCATCAATCTTTTGTGCATCGCATGATGGGACACAAAAATACTTGTTGTGCGGGTGACAGTCAAAAGCAGTGACATCATGGCCCCAGTGTTTGAGCTCCATTTGCACTTTCTCTGCTGTGACCTTGCCCTTGATTTCAATGAAAGTAGGTACGAGATCTTGCCGCCCGTTTGCAATAATTTCAACTGCTTGTATATCTTCTTGATTGGTCTCTAACTGCGCTGTCCCAATTCCAGCAGTATCACAGGGCCCATGGGTGTGAGCCACCTGCCCATGTGTTTGGCGCTCCTGTGTCTGACTCAATGTTGTGGACAGTTGCAGAAGGATCGGACCAAGCGGGCGTGTTGGTCTGATATGGATGAGGATGCCCATGCCACTTCGTCCCATCCATGGTCGGCCTCTGTGCAGTTGATGTGAGCCATACCAGACTTCGCAATGATGAGTCGGAGGGCTCTGGAAGCACTGCATCTGGTATCCAATCCCTTCAATGATACGCTCCATGTATACATGCTCATGCGTGGTGCCTGCAATCTGGGTACTGGGTCCTCTGCTAGGCATGGTAGTATCATGGAGGTATAATGTCCATAGATTGGTGACAAGCGTTTCATGTGGATTCTGCACAAAGATGATGTTTCCAGCGAGATCCGGTTCCATCTCCGGTGGATGCGGCTGCACCAGGATCAGTTCATGTTCTTCATGTGAAACAACATGTTCTCGCCAGGCTTGTTTGATGACCCTTTCCCAATTTTCAAAGTCTGCTTGCAGTCGGACTCTTCGAGGATGAAGGCACTGATACCTTTGTCGCTCATGATCGACAAACCAGACTTCAAACACAGCAGATTTTCCAGCTTCTTCGCAGTGCTGGGTCTTGTCACTCCAGTGTACATGCAAGTCCTGGATGAACTCATTTTGCTGCTGGATGATGGGACAACCTGGTCTGAACACTGGTGCATTCGGATTCAATCTCGCTGGCACTGCACTTCTGTTGCTCGTTGTCTGCATCAGATTGAGTGTGTCATCTTCTGCTTGATCCCAAGCTTGTGCGCTCATGTATGTGACATCCTGGATGATAGTGAGTAATGAGATGCCATGGTGTGTCATGATGTGCAGGCCTTCAGGTAGTTGGCGATCACCATGCCATATCATGCACTGCAAGTCCGAGATCTGCGGATAGCATGCACTCACCCTGTCAATAGCAACAACAACATGTTCTTTGACTGTGACCCTTGGCAGGAAATGCGCGGAGTGTTGGAAAGAAGCTGTAGGATCTCTGGAGTCCACCAACGTGATCACTGCTGCACGTTCATCCTCTGGCGTTCTTTGCAGCAAAATCAGGTGAGGCAGACATGTAGGCTGCATTCTCGTTGTGGGAGGTTGTGGCTCAACTACATAGAAGTCGACTGGCTGTCCATCTTCAAGAAGGTCATGCCATCTTCTCAACAGCTGTTGATGCCATGTCCCAAAGTCGCTGGTGAGTCTCACCGTGCGATAATGCTGACAACTTCGGTGAACTGGATGGGTGAGAAACCATGTATTCACAAAGAGAACTGGTCCTTCTTCAGCTACTTCAGTGGCTCCATTTTCCTCCAATTGCTCCATGATGCGCTGGATGTGCTCCGGTTGTTCATCCAGACCAGGGCGTGGCACAATGCCTCCAGGAGCTTCATGGTCCAAGGTGGTGATGTAGTCTCTTGTAATGTCTCCGACATCATCCTCAGCCCGATCCTCTGGTTGTGGCGCGTCAATGAAACACTCCTTGGTGTCACTGATGAACCAGGGTCTGACTGGCAGTGCTGGGGCTGACAATTGTAGGAGAGCAGTTTCTTCTTCATCTGGTCTGAGTGGCACAATAGGATGGTCAATGATGGTGTCGTACCAACCAAGTGCATAAAGAGCATGCCTGTCACATAGCTCTGCAAGTGTAACTCCTTGATGACACGCCGTGGCCACGCACCGGGTGCCGATGTGTTCGACTGAGCTGTCACCAGGTGGCACTGCAATGCGCAGATAAATGCCATGACTCAGTTCCATGGGACTGGCACTGAAAGGCGACACCAGATTGCCATTGCACCATAAGATACAGGACCTTTGAGTTGTTCTGCAATACTCTGCGAGGCCCAGTCGATGCAACAGTGTGATTCTTCCAATGTGTCTAGGAAGTCTGACAACTCTCCGTACTACTTCTGGTTGTGTCATAGGATGTGCAGCATGAAATTCAACGTCAAGCAGGATCAGCTGCAGAGGGGAGCCTTGTGAAAGATCACCATGTCGATGTCCAATCAGTGCTTCCACGCCCGCATCTGCAAGGTCTTGTGGTGCTTGGCGAACATGATGCAGATATAATAGGTCATGATGGCTTACACCCAAGGCTTGTGCCGCCTGGCGGTGCATCGCTTCTGCATTGTTCCAGTCAACTCGAAGTGGTACGGGTTGATGATCCATGGCATAGAGATATGTCGCAAACCAATCTTGTGGCTCATGATGTTGTCCATCAGTACTGGCAGTTCCCTCATCGTCAGAGCTGTGGTCAGTTTCATGAGCATCTGGCTGCATCTCATTCGGATCAATGGCAAGATCATTGCGTTCCATAATTCTGTCATCATCCTCAAAAGTCGGTCCAAAAGTTCGATCACGTTCATGATTGCACATGGACATGAAAGAAGATTCATCACTGAGCAGGTGCTGCAAGGGTCGAAAGAGCTTGGTGTCCTTGACCATGGTATTGCTCGGAAATTTCCATCTGTGAAAAAAATGCTCATGCTGTACACCCACAAAGAGCTCCGCAATGTGATGGAATCTCACGCGCAAATCTCTGTCTGAACCCCTGACTGTCCTTCCTGCTGGTTTTTGATTTGGTTGATGAGACAACGGTAGCTCCTGCACATTGAATGCATGGTCTAACGCGTCTATGCTGGCTTTCCATTCGTTCACAAAATCGGGCTCGGTCAGGACGGAGTGCGTCCATTGATGAACCACGTAGTCCTCCTGCTGGAACTGCCCTGCATGCAGCCCTTGGCAAACCTCCAACTTGTGGTCTATTTGCCGGGCCCACCAAAAGGCTGAAGCGCTGCCTGTCCATAAGCAGGCGGCCCAGTGACATCTCCTGCTTCGCCTGGGTCCGTTCTCTGCTTTTTGCTGGCCTGCTCCCCTTGTTCTGCAATTGGACGAGTTCGGAGTGCTTCCATGCTGGTCACCATGGCCGTGATGTTGGCCTTGATCTCCTCTGCCGTCGCCATTCGGTCTGGTGGATCCTCGTCCATGCCATCCGAGATGTCTTCGACTTCTTCCACATGGGCCGCATCCTGGCGATCGTTGTCCTCCTTGGCAGTGTCGTATTTCTGCTTTGCTTCCAACACTGCTTCTTTGGCGGCCGTCACCTTTTTCTCCAAGTCTGCGTCCTTGCCTGCAAAATCGATGGCAAATGTTTTCCATCGTTTGATCGATTCTTCGATGTATTGATTCCAGGACTGATGCAGGTTTGTGCGGGCAGTTTGCGCCTGCTGCAACATCTTGCGTTTCTTCTCTAACTTGTCGAAGGCCTGGCGCACCGTTTTCGCCGTGACAGGCGGCGCTTCCGGCGGCTTTTTGGCTTTCTCGATCACTGTCTGCATCTCGTCCGTAGGAGTCAAATCTGAAGTCTCGATTGCATGTACCAGCTCCGTCAACAGCGACGCTTCTGCACTCCCCATCGCAGTGGTTGTGGTCGATGCTGTCTGGGCTCCTTGTGTGGAAGTCTGCCATGGCGGTTCCAACGCTGGAGCTCCATAATTGACAGGCTTCTCCTTTTTCTTCTGTTTGGGTGTCTTTGGTCTCCTGCGTGGTGAAGGTGCTGAATAATCTTGGGCTTCTCGATACTGATCCGCTCTTCTGCGCGGAGAATACCCTCGATGGGTCCAGTCTTCCTTCTTCCACTGTCTCCTTGAGTTCGATCTCGTCGATTCTGCATGTTGTGACTTCTGTCCATGAACGTAGTGGATGTCTATGCACTTGGCCCAGGGGCTGTAACACGATCCGCACTGCGCTGCAGCCTGTTTGTTCAGCCTCTTGCACCAAAAGCATCTCCACGGTTCTTTTGTTGACGTCGCCATCTCTTCGGAAAGGCGTCGAAGGAGAACCGGATCTTTGGAATGGTGCCGGCGCAATCGCCGATGTATTTCTGCAATCTGGCCCCCTGTGAGAGAGATCCAGCCACGTCGATGTAGATGCCACTGATGACGGGCCACAGCCCGTTGCCGGCGTTGTCGCCTCCTCTTGGTGGGCGTAATTCTCAAAGAAGAACAGGATCACCACAACAAAGACAGAGACGTAGTTCATGTACAAGCACAAATAGGGATCAGGTAGTGGTAGTACTGCAGGACGAAGTCGACCACAGTACAAAGCCAGCCAGATGCAACCCAAAGCGCTAGTCAACCCAGATTTGTACGTGGCTGGGACCACAGATCCAAGGTGATGCTTGGGTGACTAATCCAAGCAGAGCACACGTGCTCGTAGCGCACCAGTTGTCCAGGGAAATTCCAGTTCAGACAAACAGCGGTCGCTGCACAAAAGAAAGGCTGGCCACTATGGCGAGCCCGGGGGTGACGGGAACAAAACCCCCTAAGGTAGTGGACACGGAAACTGGCGTGGGGCAATCCCTATCAGTTCCAGCCAAACCTTATATATATATATTTATATGTGCAACAATACATCATCAGTTGTTTGGCTTGGTCAGCTATCAGTCTTCCACTTTGGTTCGAGGGAATAGACATACTGTAAGTCAACTTGATGGGTCCCTATTGAGGAGGAGTTTGTGTGGAATCCATCTCCTTGTGTTGTTCAAAAGTGGTGCTTCCGGAGGTCGCGATGGCATTTGCCAGGAAAACCAATGGAAAGAACCGCGCCTTTGGCTGTTCATATCTGAAGATCCAGGAGATCATGTTGAGCATAGGTCACTAGGTCACAAAAAGATATGAACATGATCTCCTGGATCTGAACATGCCATGAAATGATGGTCCGCCTTTTGTGAGGCTCTGGTGCAGACCTCACTTGGCGGCAAAAGGTCTGGCAGATCGTGGAATTGAAACGACAAGCCCAGGGATTGCAGGCGACTTCAATGGTGAGATGAAGCAATGTGGAAGAATACTATTGGCCAAAGATGGAGAATATGGAAGAACTTTCAGCTCTTCCAAAGCCCAGATTCTCAATCTTGATTGGAAACACAGGTTGGAGATCAAGGACGGTTGGAGATCGCCTGCCTGCAGGAGGAAAGCGAGCATTGCTGGCGGTGGAGGTTTGTGGTGGAGACTTTGAAAGCGCACCGAAGTTTGGAAAACAAGGACAGCATATGCACTATGCTAAGTTTCTGGTGCTCCGGTTCATTTTCTGGGAAGCGTTCTATTTCTTGACCAAGAACAAACCCTTTGAAATACATATTTCTAGGTCAAAAACATCATGCGCTGGGTGAGTGTGCATGCTAGGAGAGCTTGGAGAGCAAGCTTCAGAGGACAGTGGCAACAGAGCTTCACTACAAATGCAGTGGCATCTTGGATCATCAGATCATCGTCAGGATGGTGAGATTCAGTTGGTTTCAGTTGAATATGTTGAATATGTTGAACATCCACTTATCCATCAAGACTGAGAATCAACTGTTCATATCAGCTGGATGCAGCTAGCAGCTAGCTGTTTACTTCCACGGCGATGCCATACCTTTCAAAGCTAAGTCTGCAGGATGAACGAATTTTGGCCACAGCTCGCGGCTTAGAGAATGCCATGGTGCCAGTGTGATTCGTTCTGTGATTCTATGCACCATTGCATGGGAGCACCAGCACTTTCCAAGTCCACCCTGATACCGGCTCTATTTCATATCTTACAATATCTCCCATCATAAGGTGCATAAAACAATACATTTTCCTTGGGATGAATGTGGCTGAAGGTTCCATCAGCTCTGTCGCAGCTCAGAAGAACTTGCACGGCTGCCTCCCGTTGAAGTGGAGTCGGAGACTTTGCATTTGGAAGGTGCGGAGTGGGTTGGGTGTCGCCTTTGGAAAGTGAAGATTTCTTTTTTCATTTCTTACACCCATTGGCTTTTGGGCTTTGGGTTCAGGGACTGACATGTCATTCACTTTTGTGGACTGCTTGCCAGCTGGCTGTATTTGAGATGTCGTGCAAGGAGAGCAGGAGGCGTCGAAGCCGACAGCCAGTAGAAGTCTCCCTTCGTTTGGAAGCTCAAACTATTCGTCAAGGCAATTGCGCAATGCCTGGTTATGCTGTCGTTATGCTTCTCGCAAGTATACATACATTTTTTTCGCGCAATGGTGGCCATCATTTGTTTTTTTGCCGCCATTAAATATTGCCCTTTCCTCAAGTTTACCAGTCGACTGGACCCCTAGCGCAGCGATCGGTGCCCTTGTGAGGTTAAAGGTCAATGGCAGCCTCTACAGGGGTCATCGCTATGTGGGGGTTTGAGCCTCGTGGAACTCGTGGAATTGAAAGGAAAGAGCGATTGTGTGGCTGTCGGCGAGGTTAAAGGTGCTGAGTGGAAGACCCGAGCATCGAGGAGAAGCGCGGGAGTGTGATGATATTTTTTCACAGAGTTCCAGAAGCCACAAGCATCTTGTCACCAATTCTTGCAGCCATTGGCCTTGGATCAAGAGTGATAAATGAAGCTGAACATGGCAGGAGATGAAATGTTGAGATGTAATAAGCCTGGTTAGATCTGGTTATAAAATAGTCGTCTCAAAACAAGAAGGTGCAGCAATCAATAGAATAATGGACTTTCCATGTTCATAACATGCCAAGTGCTGTGACATCCAAATAGCACTAGTCTGAACAGCCGCTCATTCACGCGGTAAATCTTCATTGTTCAGGCATAGACCGCATGCTGTAACGCAACATAGTTTAAAAGGTACAATGCCGACAAACAAATAGAAAGTGGCGAGGTGAGATATTTGAATATTTGGATCGATCAGTTTCCTTTGGCATGAACTTCCAGGAGGGTTTAGCAACAAACCTCCCATGGTGTTTGCAGGCGAAAGCTCAGTACCTGGAAGGTGACTGGCATTTTGGATGTTTGCCTCATGTCAATCAGAGTTTTTTTTGTTGTGGTGATGAGCTGATCGAACTCCGAGAACATGGTGAACGTGTTCTCATCTATCGCAAAAGAGCGTTGAATGATGCAGCTGATCAGATGGATAGCTTCCGCGATTTGTCTGAACTGTCACGGAAATCCGATGCCTCGTGGTGTGCTGCTAAAGATCGGGCTTTGGAATATCTCTGGCTGGCATTTTCTGAAGCACGGGTGTTGGCCATTGGGGGTTTAGAGGTCTTGCGCTTTGGTCTGCAAGACCTGTCATGTCAGGTATGTTGGGCCTCGGAGGCAGAAAGATCTGCACAGATTGCAAGGGTCATCCATCGCGACCTGCAGGCGGTCCTGACGAGATTACAACAACTGAGGTATGGCCTGCCCACATGGGAACCATGTCTGCCACACTGGTGGCAGTTTTTAGCTGCCCCTTTCAATGTGGTCAATGTCAGAGTGCGCATGGCTAGCAATGTGGATCGCATGCTGGCACTGCGGCAATGGATGGAATCGATAGCTGTGTCTATGACTGCAGTAGCGGGAGAGTTTCAATCTCTCTCATACATCCTACATTCAAGTTCCGATCTTCCAAGCACAGAACCCTCCGCCACATTGGAGGGACAGATCCGCGATGTCCCAGTCCCAAATCAACAATCTGGCAGGGTAGCTCTGTTTCTGCATGAGTGCGCACAGATTTCGTATCCTAAAGTTGATATCATCACAGTTGGGAAGGAAGAATGTCAATCCCTTTGGCGGAAATTTCCTTATGCCTCCCCGAGCACCTCAGTGATGCTTCCCAATGCGAGCCTACGTGTGTCCTGCTTCACCATTCCCTCAGAACCGCAGCTGGGGCAACTGACCAACTTCCTCCAGGGCGGCCAGGAGGCACCCAGGATTCCTGGCTGTTCATTGGTGGAATCTGCAACACCTTTTGACTCAAAGGTTTTGGATGTCCATTGGGTCCAAAATGTCCAAAATGTCCAAAATGTCCAAAATGTCCACAGCTCAAAGGCCTTGATTTTTGTCTGTCTTCACAGCACCTTCTGTGGAGGACATGGGGATCGTCTCTTTGGCTTGCTATCGGCCTACCTTGCTGCCCTGCTGTCTGGTAGAGCATTTTATATTGATATGAGGGCACCCATCCCCTTGTCCAGTCTGCTATATCCCAAGAGATCCTGGCCTGCGATCTCGGGTTCATGCATGACATATCGTTGGACCTCCGCAGAGGATCAGGAAAGTTTGGATGGAGATATCCAGCAATTCATGAAAGATGGCTCGGAGGTTTTATGTGTTGCTTCCAACCTGAGGCTTTTTAAGTCACTTTTGAAATATGACATGTCGAAACAGTTCACTCGGCCTGGTTTGCTTTCTGGACTCTTCCTGGATCTTTTTTCATTGGCTTCGATGCCAAGAGCCTTGCTCCTGGACTTCCGACGCAAATTGGATGGTCGGAAGCTGATTGGAATCCACTTCAGAGCAGGAAACGAGACCAGCTGGTCAGATCCCGCACGCCATGCCCTGTCAGAGCTGGAGCTGGCATTAACATGTGCTGCAACGGTGGAGAACCATCTGAATCTTCAGGACTCTGCATGGCTGTTGGCAGCAGATACCTTGAAAATCCGGCAGCAGCCAGCTGTGGTGCAGCTGCATAGTATCGGAAAAATTGTTTATCTCGAGGATCGACCGACCCATATTGACAGATCCAGCCCTGATGTGGATGGCATTTTTCAGTCATGGGCCGCCTGGTGGGTCTTAGCTTTTGAGACTGAAGCGCTCCTTTTATCGCATTCCAACTTCGGTTGGAGTGCTGCGGAGATCGGCCAAAGACGTGCCTTCCATTTCCCTTCTTGTAGGCCAGCCGATGTGACAAGTCCTTGAAAAAGGTGCAAAACCTCTTGTGAGGGTGAAGGAGCAACATAGTGACATAGTGATGAAAGTGATGTTTGTTGGAACTGAAGATGGATTCGCAGATTCTTTCATGCTTTCTCCTGAAAAAAAAAGAGTCATCAGGTGCCATCGCTCATCCAGGTAACGTGTTGGATTTGGTTCAAGTGTGCAGCCGCTTCTGCCAACAGTCTCAGCTCAACCATCTTTCGGCAGGAGCCGATGGTGCGCTTCTGACTTTCGTGCAGAGGCAGCGAAAGAGGTGTGCAGCCCATCCGTTCCTGTGAGGTTTGGAGACGCTTTGGTTGTGCATCAGCTGTCTTCGAGGCACAAGTCGGGCCAAGATTGTCCCGGTCCATGTCACAAAAGCTTCAGGCACGCCAAGTTTTTCACTGCTGATTTGGTGTGCACTGGTAACAGAGACTCCTGTTTGAAACACAGTGATGCGATTCTTGGGAGATTAGTCAGTAAAAGAGTTCAACTGCTCTGCTTGGACGATTTTGCTCACATCTATATATACTGACTGTAATCATCTATATATACTATATTACTATATGATATGTATTCACATCCACCATGCGCAAAGCTTGGAAGGAAAGCGGGGATCAGAGCTTCAAAAGAGCTGGAAATAGCTGGACCACGAGCTGCTAACTCCATTTCGTGCAGGACAGCTCTATCATGGATCCTTTGGCACAAGCCTCTCCTCAAAAGAAGCTGCGGCATTTGATGATCCGAAGGCAGGGATGGTCTTTCCAGTACGGGCACAAGGGCACTACCCCCAACACCAGTGGCAACAAATGTCGCAACGACGGTCAGGTGGCATGAGGTGTAAGATGGTGTAAGTGAAACTGAACCAGCGTTGGACAAGACTCTCGCAGAGTGACACTCAAGCTACTTCTTGGATCCTTCTTCCAAGAGAGCAAGAGCGATTAATGTAACAATTATCAGATTCTGTATGCAAAACGTACAATTATTTTATATTATTGTCATGCCATTCCTTGAGGCCTCAACGCAGAAAGTTGCCCAGAAGGCTAAGTTTGAAATCGGTCGATCCAGGCCTGTCCAGAGCGACAACACAACGTTCTGCTCAACGCGGACCAGCTTTCAATCTCCCAAAGCAGCGAGTGCGTCGCCGGAGAAGAAGCAGGCAGGGAAATGCTTGAAACACGGGAAAAAATATTGCGTAGTTGGATAGTATACAACCCCATAAATGCTTAACTATACCATTCGCCAACGGGGGGTAACCAAGGATAGAACACGATCATTATTAATTAATTTAATTATCAACCAACGGACATGATGCTTCATCCCATCACAAGGATCTTTAAGGTATCGTTTTCCCTAGGGAATATATGGTGCATTCAGAGCCCCTTAGGAATTTCATGTGTGCCTCAGTGAAGTGGGCGAACGATCAAAATCAGAAACAGCCAGAGTTAAGTAGCCCAAACATTAAAGCTTCAGCTGATCAACACATGAACCATGCGCGAAGTTCATGTGAAAGCAAGACACCTTCCCTTTCCAGTCGTTCCTGCAGTGACAGCCTCCCGATCCCAAACGGTAGCGAAGGTCCTGGGTCCATCCCTTCCAAAGAGAAGGCGATCTCAACATCGTAGGCAATCTGAGGCGCTGTGTGTGGAGGTTCCAAATTCCATGTCAAGTCTTTCAGAGAAAAGTAGCTGATTTGTGATGTATCCTTCATTGTTCCATGTCCTGTTTAGGACACTCAACTTTGAAATATATAGTTGATTTACTCCTAGCGTGGAAGCCTGCAAGCAACCCCTGCAACACCGTGACGCTATAGTCAAACGGTGGTCTAAAGAAAGGATGCAGCATAAAAGTAGTGGTTCTGGGTGCGACTCAATTACAAGTATCACTATCACCAGTATCGCCAGTATCAGCAGTATCACCAGTGATAAAGGTATTTCAAATCTGGGATCTATGTGGGATCTTTCCAATCATCACAGAAGGGGCCGAAAAAACATCTGATGACAGGTGTACCTCTCATCAGTGATGCTCCAAGAAGGAGGCATCAAGAGTTAGGGCGGCCCAGCCTTTCACACGCGCTGCAATGCAGATTGGGTCGGGAAGCTGTGACCCTTTTTACATGATATCAGACTGGTATCAAAGCATCCAAAATCAGCAATTGTGAACATCTACAAACACAATGGATGTTTCCCTGAAGCTGAAGACACTTGTGTTTTTTGCAGTTTGTTGCAGTTGCAGCAGAGTATCCCCAAATCATCCACTTCAATAGGATTATCCACTACTACAAACCATTCAGCTATTGGGGTACCCCCATTTATGGAAACCCGCATTTTGGATCATCCATAAACTGCAGCAGTGATTTCCAAACTGCAACCGACAAGGTTGGAGTGACCTGGGCATGGGCCGCGACAGAAAGACCCGGGGACGGTGATGGAGATTTGATTGTTCCAGATTTTCAGGGCGTGCCATGAGAGACTGGTGCAGTTCATGGATCACTTGAAAACACATCGATCTGTGGGTTTCCAGATGTTTCTTACATGTTTCTCTATGTTTCTCTTGCCTATCAACGTCTTCGGATCATGCAAATTGATGCGTGATGTGCGAAACGGTGACACCAGGAAGCCTTTTTCGAGCCCAGAGCTTGGCAGACATTTTCTGGGTTTTTCAGTACCTCCACTGATTTGAAAGATTTTGCCGTGAAAACCAGGGCTTCATTCGATTCCTCTCTTTCAGGTGAGAACCTCGGTGCTGCCGATTTCATCGATGGTCTTAGCCCCAGACACTTGGCAAAGGATGGTAGGTACGTTCCTGTTGACTTCAAGAAACTGTAGGGAAAACATGGGTGTGTCTGAACATGGTATATATATATAATATATATATATAATATATATAATATATATATATATAATATATAATATATAATATATAATATATATAATATATTATATATATAATATATGATATCAGTATATCCACAAAAACGGTCATTTAAATTTAATATCATTTCATGGTGATTTTTAATGGGAAAAAGGGATGATCAACCACTGGATTTTTGGATTCCCCATATTTCCGTGGCGCCGAGTCGCGAGGTTCACCCATGGATGAAACTCCAAGAGCCGAGGTCCAGGTGTTGCGCAGGGCTGAAGAGCTTTTCCCCTTAATGTCATGTACTTGTATTCATAGAAGTGAATAGATTTTCAATGATTTTCATACGTCTAATTATAATAATATATATATATATTTATTAATATATATTATATGATATATGTGTGGATGAACTTTCAATATGTACTCTCCTTGGAAGAAGTGCGCTGAGAGCCCTTGTAGGGGTCGACATTTCGACCTCCATGCGCAAACATGGTCCCAGATGCATCTTGCAGAGGTTAACGGCGATGCGAAAGTTTCCTTCACAGATTTCCAGGATTCTTCACAGAGGCCTCGCAATTTTTGACCCCCAGAATCGATTGGAACTTGCCGCATATGTCATAGGTGATACTAGTTGGTACACACGTTCACGTTGGGTTCATTGCCTCAAAACGATATTTTCGGGGGATGTGCAGACTCGCAAGACTTCTTGTCTTCCATCTCATTCTGTGGAAATATCAAGCTGACGTTTGCCGTCTGAATGTTGAAGAACAGCACTGCACTCAAGAAACATAAGTGTGAACCACAACCGAACATGCTAAGTCTCATCGAACTGCCATGGAGGATTCTACTGGTGCCTTCCATCATGTCACATGGCCGGCTTGCCAGCAGGGTATCGATCCAAACTGCACCCCATGTAATATTAGATTCATAGCCACAAACCAGTCACTTTTCTTCCCATTGAACATTGCCATATTTTGTCAGTGTACATCCAATCATATATATATATATATATTCATATATCATATATCATGGGGATGTACGTAACCAACTAACCAACTAACCAACTAACCAACTAACCAACTAACCAACTAACCAACTAACCAACTAACCAACTAACCAACTAGCCAACTCTATGATATTATGGATGTGTTTGACCATGTTTTTTTTTTTAAAGCCCCCTATAGATTCGCCCAAAAATGCCGTAGGTCCCCCTGGCCATTGACCGATGAGCACGAGCAGCCGACCTGGGACGAAGCGCTGCCGGAGCCTCCGAGGAATTCACTGATTCGGAGGCTGGGATATGTTGGGATGTGAACAACCAATGTATATTATATGATATATGATTATACGTATGACAATATGTATATATATATATATATATTATATAAACTGTATATATATATGTATATATATATATATGTATATATATATGTGATATATATAATGAATAGATACACATAAGGATATCTCAAACAGCAACAATGGGAATATCACTAGCCGCAACTGCGGATTTCACTAAGAAAAACCGAATACGAAACACCTGCGAAATCTCCAAGAATTCCATGTTTCCCCAAACCTACAGCGCAAACAAAGTCGATCATCAACCAGGCATTTGGGGTCCCCAATTCCGTGACCCAAACCATATTCCTACGAACACTCGTTGAACCCTACGAAGTGTGAAGGCCTAACACATTTTAGATCATACACATCCAACATCATCCAACCGCAGCAGGCCAGTGTCTGCCGCTGCACTACGAAATGTCAAGGATGCCGGTTGGGTTGTGGCCAAGCTGAAGCCCCAAGATGCAGACTTTGATCGTTGGGTCGCCGTTTTTGTGTTGAGGACTCCACCACCAATATCTACCTCCAGGCACTTGCCTTGGGGTGCAGAGCACACCTGATGTATGAAAGAGATCCCTAGGTGCCTACAGATGCCAAAAAATCATATCAATGTGGTAAAAGGAATCTACAGCGATGCAAGTCTGGTTTTGGCATAGTTGCCAGAACCCTCTGAACGAGTAAGTTTAGTTTGTACATCCATGCGGTCTTTCTTTGCTTCCTCAAGGAATGTGCCAGCCAAAAGCTACTTCCGAGGCCAGGGAATGCATCGCTTCACAAGAAACAGCTGCGAGCCATTGTGTGTTTGCCATTGGTTTCCCCTTTAAATCCATGATTTTTGGCTTCTCTTCACTCAGAAACATATTGGATCATTACCATTCATTACCCATACTGTATTACTACTCATCTAAACATGACCCAGACAATCACCTCCCAGGCCATCACCGCTGATCACGGGCCATTCCTGTCGTTTGGACGCCCGGCATTCGGGCCTCAACGACGCGGAACTCAACGCCTGCCGAGTCTGCATGGCGCAGCTCAGCGTGGAAGCCGTGGATTTGGAGGCCCTGTGGATGGCGTGGGGGATGGGACGCCATTTTAAAGGGAACACTTATGGGAAACATGGTGATAAACTGATAAACATCGTAGATTTGTGGGCAGCCTGATGGCATGATGTCTGACCAGGTATGGGTATTATCCTAATGACAAGTTGTGCTTCAAAGGTGGGAAGGTGTCACTTGCAGAGGCCAACATGACGCTCAGTGATCAAACTATCGCTGATTTCCTCGTTGTGACCTCAAAGTGTTGGCAACATGGTGGTTGGCACATGTGTGGTTGAAACGAACCATGGGGGTTTGCCCAAAAGTGCGGGGGACACCATTCTATAGCCATTTCAATGGAAGAAAACTTAATCTAAACCGTGGGCGACTATTTTTGGAGAAACCTCCATAATATGTCCAACTCAGTTATTTGCCATTTGCCCATTCAATGGTCCCGTGGTGCCTGTCCAGTGGCTGAGGGCTCACTCGGAGCTGCGAGCCTGTCAAGCCTGTCGTTTCTCAGCTTGACGAAGCCTTAGCTGGGCCTTAGCGATCAGTGGGATGCGTGTTGCGACTTGATGCGACTTGTTGAGGGCAATTCTTGGCTTCGAAAGTGGTCATTTCCCACTAATTACTACTAACCATTCTTTAGTTGCCACTATTTACCAGGGTCATTATTCTCCCACAATTATCCCACTAATGGCCCATCCCACTTGATAATATCATGGATTATCAAACACCAGGAAGGACTGCTCTGGGGCTGGAGCTCGCACAGCAGCTGTGATGTGAACAGCTCAGTTAGCGACACCATGGTGCAAAGATCCCTTGGGGATCCTTGGGGTTTGATGGATTTCTCACAGATTCCAGGGTACTTGCAGACGTCAAGGTGAGTTTGTCTGAAAATTTAGGGAAACCCCCATTCTATCCACTGGTTCACATGAAAATTGCCATTGGGGTCCCATCCTCCGTGCCAAGGCTGCAGATGTTGGGAGACTTCAACAGCTTGAAAACCTTGGTCGCTTGGCGTGATCTGCTGTGGGACATGTTTGTTTTACCATTTGGATGACCTCAGACCAGCAACTGTTGGCAGGACCTTTCCCAGTGTTGGAAATTGAGAAACTGTCGAAACCCACCAATGGTGCCATGTTTTCAGGACTTGAGTGGCATCAAAATCAACATGCAGGCTCGTGCTGCGGAGCTGGGCGGGTTTGATGTCAATTGCAGCTCAAGTGAAAGTCCTGGAATCATGAAACTGGAAAGTGCGGCCAAATGATACGATCATACACTCTATAATGCTTCTATTGACAGTTATTACAGTATTATATAGATAGATGTATTTATTTTACATAGAGCATGGGTTGTATATTGAGATGAGGACTGGACCACATATGACTGGACGGAATATCACCAAGAACAACTGGTTTCGAGTCCCGATAAGAACTAACAACCACCATCAACCAGCGTCAAAAGAGTTGGACCATGACATTCACAGCTGGGGATGGCAAACTTGTAGAGTTTTTTTTTCTGTTGCATCAGAAAAATGTCCAGACTAATTTGGTAGAGGAAGTGCTCTCACTTGTCCCCAATCTGAATAATTATCCGCAATGCCATTTACATCCAGATAAGCTTAGTCACTAAAGATCTACAGATATAAATCAAACTTCATGCCCCCCTTGGCACCCAACCAATTGAGCAGTGGCTGCAAAACCCCTGTTGGTTAATTATAATAGGGGGTCAAAATTATAATAGCAAAACTAACTATTATATTTGGGATCATCATCATCATCATCATCATCATTGATTATTTTCACTTAGCCATTATTGGGGATTGCTAATAATCTAATACTCCGTATATGGTCAATCATTAACTATTAGCATCATCCGTTATTGGCATTTCTATGAATCAACCAGTGCAGGGATGGAATGAGAGGCCTTTCACGCATTGTGTGGAACGCTTGGGAAGAGCCTTAGCTGAATTCATGGATGGTTTACTTCAATTTGACTAATACTGATGCAAGTGATACCCACGCTTTTGTTCATCATTCCTCCATCATTTCTCTATCAGGTTTGTCTGAAACTAGTGTGCCCCGAAACCCATGTGTTGACCGCCATTTTTGACATGATTTCATGGCAATACATTGACATTTGAACCCCCCAGAGATATTTACAGAGCCACCTATCATATCAAAGTTGGTTAGATCTCCAGAAATTTTGGTTATTGTTGTTTATCTAACCAACCCTATCATTTTGGTATTGGTTATTCTTGGTTTATGTACCAAAACTTTCCCTATCATTTGCGACTCTGGGACCCCAAGGCACCCAGCCCTTGAGTCCTTGCAGCTGGCAGATCTGGGCATTGGCTCTTCTGGTGTGGCACTCGGGGGCGGGGGGCTGGCCCATTTCCATCAAAAATTGAGGGTTTTAACCATCCAATGGTTTACATAACATGGATTAACCATCCTGAAATGTGGATTAACCATCCTGAAATGTGGATATAGATGGATATTCAGCCAATATCATATTAAAAGTGCGTGAACGGATCCAGTATTAAACCAAGGTTTCTAGGGGGTATTTCATATTAGGATGCTAGGATTAGTGGTCAAGCATTGCCCCAACTACCTGTAGGTCATGACTTATCCGTTGGTGCACACAAGCTTTTCGGTTGTGAACTTAGCCGTCTACTCCCAAAAAATCAAAAGCATTTGTTGTTGATTAAAAAATCAAAAGCATTTTTGCTGCTTATAGACCCAATTCGATTGTGACAGTTAGAACGATGGACATAGCGAGGAACAGTTGGTTTCGGATCCATTTCACGGTGACTGCGGATTTTGCAACCATCCTTATTGATAAGCGCCCCATCTTTGCTCGGTTGCAGATCCTTTTTTGTTGTCAAACAAAAGCCCAGTGACTTGTAAGCTATGTAAACATGGTTCCTAACCATGGTTTATAACAATTTTTCATATCTCTTGTTTGTGACGCACAATATACAGTATATCTAAATAGTAGACAATAGACACATCATTCGATGATACTTCACATATTTGACACATCTATATACGTCTATACATCTATACATCTATACATCTATACATACATACATACATACATACATACATACATACATACATACATACATACATACATACATACATACATACATACATACATACATACATACATACATACATACATACATACATACATACATACATACATACATACATACATACATACATACATACATACATACATACATACATACATACATACATACATACATAACATACATACATACATACATACATACATACATACATACATACATACATACATACATACATACATACATACATACATACATACATACATACATACATACATACATACATACATACATACATACATACATACATACACATACATACATACATACATACATACATACATACATACATACATACATACATACATACATACATACATACATACATACATACATACATACATACATACATACATACATACATACATACATACATACATACATACATACATACATACATACATACATACATACATACATACATACATACATACATACATACATACATACATACATACATACATACATACATACATACATACATACATACATACATACATACATACATACATACATACATACATACATACATACATACAGCATACATACATAGATACATAGATACATACATACATACATACATACATACATACATACATACATACATACATACATACACACATACATACATACATACATACATACATACATACATACATACATACATACATACATACATACATACATACATACATACATACATACATACATACAATAGTATTATTATGTATCTTAATAATAGTATTTAATGTATATATATATACATATATATATATATATGGCCCAGTGTCTGGTGGTCCCCCCCCGGAGTCCTTACCCCTTGCCAGGCACGGTCGGCTCGGGCTCCTTGATCCCATCCCTGGATTCCATCCTCAGCAACCGCACGCTGCGGGAGCGCCTTGGTGATAACAAGATGGTGATAACGGTGATAACGGTGATAATGATACGCCTTGGGATTATGTAATCTCCCAACTTGTTATTTAAAAAAAATGGTGATAACGGGAGATTTTTAAGGGAGATTTTTCCAAGGGATTACAATCTGAGAAAACATCTTGGGAGATTTTGAAGATATTTCTTGGGAGGAACATAGAAATGATCAGTGTTGGGAGTTATATTCTGAGATTCTCCACTTTTTGGGATGAACGGACTGAGAGCAGAATAGAAAAGTCCTGTTTGCCAAGCCGTGACCAACTGGATCAGCTGTTGGTTAGGCTGGATCTAAGCTGGAACCTCTTTGACGCCCAGGCGAGCATTGCTGGATCTGCTGTGTTTTGGATGTGGCCATGGTGGGTGATATGCCCTACTTTAGATACTTTAGATACTTTAGATAGGAACATCAGCCATTCATATCATCAATGGATCAGATAGGGGCGTGGTGGATTTTCAACTTCAACATTTTCCTATGTAGAACATAAAACATCCACCATGTTCCAAATCATCATCCATCATTTTCATCTAAGTGGTAGAGTTTCCATTGCCAACTTAGCCCATTGTCCAGGTTCTGGTGAACCTCGGTCGACGTGCAGGGGCGCCCATTGTGGGTGGTCTCTAAGCACCATTCGTTGGGATTTGTCAAGGGAAAATCTGCTGGAAAGTGCTGGAAAGACTGGGTTTTTGCCATGAGATACAGGGCTTTCCAGTAGATTCTCGCTGATTCATGAATATTCAGGACCTGCACGTAAATCGAGTACGATTTTCAACAGACGCCGCATAAACCTGCAACTTCTACCCTATCACCAGCTTGGCTGGGTAGCTGGGAGAAAGATGATACTCCAAATCAAGATCCTTTATAAAGGAAAGTGAAAACAACACATTCCAATTCAGAGGCGATAGGGTCCATCAGAAGGCAAAAATCAGACTACAGAGAGTAGGGAGGGCCTCTGCCGAAGAGTGGTGCAAAGTTGCCGGTGCCCACATTTGAGGGGTGTAACCAGCAACATTTATATAGTAAACCCCAAAAAGACACAAAAGATAGAAAAGTGAAGTCATACTCAGTGTTCAATATGTTCAATTACATGTTTTTTCTTGGGGGTTGCTATACCCCAATTCCATCAGGTCCGCGAGAGCAATCTCTCCAGCCTGCGGATTGCCAGCTGCGCGACGCTGGTGCCACTCCTCAGATGCCAAAGTCATGTGACTGTCGCATTTTCCCAATTTTGTGGGCTCTGAAAGGTACCTCCAATAGGTGCCCCAGGTACCCCATAGGCCCTACCACGTGGATTCCCCGAGGTATCTGACAATGGGCAGGAAGTCGGACAGCCAGTAGGAAGCTCAACGATGCCATGCACATTCCCAGAATATACTGCTTTGTAGATCAAGGTTGTATAGCACCTGTAGAATATACTACGATGGTATAAAAATGTATAATATGTTTCAAGATCAAAGAATATTCTTGATTTGTTAACAAAGGCTGCATTCCTGGAGTATTTGTCTAGCTCGTGCGGGCCCAAGACTTTCAGCACAACCTTGGGATGACTTCATCAGGAATTCTGTCGATCCGCTTTGTTTCTTTAGCTGCTCTGCTCTGTCGACTTTCTAGCGATATTTTTGTTGCCCCGTCCACTTGAATTGTTCAGGTGTCCTTTGAAAGAACTTGATATCTCCCTGAATCGGATCGACTACAGAGCGGCTATTGTGTTGGAGGACGGCAGTGAGATCTGAAAGCTGTCTTTGATCCTGACTTGAAGCCTGGGAGTCTGAAGGACTTTCTGTCGCAGAATTCCAGACTCAGAGCAACCTGGCACCACTTAAAATTCTGAGCAAGTGATCCAGAGTATGGAATGATTCAAATGCTTTTTCTTCCAAAAATTGGCTCAGATGATACTATGTTAGTCTCCGAGCATCCAAATGGGTTTGTTCAACAATTAGAGTACCCATTCCCTGCAATGGTTTTTCATCATCATTGTCCGCATTGTCCGCATTGTCTAATGGCCATAAATTGAGGAAACCCCATATTTGGACAAACCGGAATCCCCATTATGGGCACTTCAAGTCCATTGTTCATGGGTGGAATCTCTATTTTTGATAGTTAAATCATCTTATATAAATCGCTAAATCATGCTAAATCCATATAGACTATCATAATCTATCATATAGATCACATAGTCAACGCCCCAATTTGTTTCATGGTGGGTCATCCGCTTCCCTGCTTTGATCACCGGGACTTTTCCCGGACTCTAAGGCCCTGGATCTGTCCCACAATCCGTTGGGACCCGTGGGCATTCGCAGCCTGATACGGCTGTTGGTCTATGAGGAGCCGGGAGACTCGGGAGATGAAGAGCTGGTCGCACTGGATGGGATGAACATGGATGAACCGCCCATTTGGGTATGGGTCAATACCTATAGATACATTTTTAGTGGGATGAACATCCATTTACCAGCTATTTTGGGGTTCACTAGGTACCAGGGTTTTGACCCATCCCCATTTTACGGAGATTGATCTGTGAGCAAAAATGGGGTTGAACTAGCCATTGTATGGAGATGTGGGGGATGTGTATAACCAACAATGTGATATGGCTTTGTCCGAAAACCCCGTGGTTTTGTGTTCCAATGGATGGCCGTTTGACAATGGGAAACAGAATGATGATCCATCTGAATTTGAGGCTACCCTAGTTTCAGACAAACCCATGTGGTTAAAATATTACCATTTTGATGGGACATTATAATATATTATAATGAGCAAGCTTTTGGGACTTATATATGACAATATATGACATAGTGAACAGTGATGTCCCGCTTTTGAGACGTATATGGGGGAACATGTTCAGAGTCCATCAGCGCCGTCGGGTTTGCCCAGGTCTGGACTGAGCCGGATCCATTTGGAAGGCGAGATGCGGCGAGATGGGGTACCCCCAGAAAAGGCTGGTGATGTTGAGAAGGTGATGAGAATCAAACAGCTAATGAAACCATTCATTTTGTGCCCGAGAAAAATCGCCCCCAGCAGAAATTCATGCCGCAGGCTGCTCAAACGGAGAACATCCATCAGCCATTCCGGACTTGTGGCTTGGACCGTTGGATGTCAACCAGGGTCCAAGCTGGTCCATGATACCCTCCAGGCTAACATAGACAGATGTAGAAAACCCAGCATCTGTAGATGATTTTCACAGGGAAACCATGGGTTTTCTACATCTATGTTAGTTTAACCCCAAGGTAATCGTGTTTCTAATACCAAAATTAAGATCTTTGCCACCTGCACCTCTTCCTGGTTTGATGTGATTCAATCTGAACCATCCTCTGTCTCAACAGCTCCCGAAATTCTTACCCCATTTTGCCTCGAACTGACATGGTTCCTACAAGCTTGCTTTACACATTTCTTCTCCGAAGTAGTGGTGCTGCGGTGCCTTGCAGCTCCGCGAATTAAACCGCAATGTTTTGTACAGTCTTTTTGGAGGCTCCAGGCATCTATGGGTAGAACTCGCTGGTAATATCTCTCATTGGGATACTGCGGAGCGATCCCGACATAGTTTTGTGGACAATTTTTGTCCAGAAGGAGGAATAGTACTAACACGATAAACGAGAACATATACAATAAAGATAAACATGATAATCATGACAATCATAGTGATAGTGCTACTAGTAATGACAAGAGTGACAATGATGATAACAAAACACACACACACATATTATATATATACACAATATAATATATAAACATATATAGTAACGATGTCATAACTATGGATTGTGAGATGAGTTACATAGGGTACCATCTCAGGAGTGCTGGATTTAGCCCTTCGTACTCGTACCTGAGGCAGTTCATCAATACAAATAACCCTGGTGGCCACTATATGTTGCAGCTTGACAGTCGAAGGCTCAGTGCAGTCTGTGAAAAAATCGCGACTGGGTCACTGGGTCGGTCCAAAAATAGGATGGTCCACCAGGTTTAGAACACAAATTTTCCAGTTAAGAGTTGTGAAAATAGGGCCTACCCGATTTCTGGGCGCACGCCACTGAGTTTCCGGGTCTGCAGATACTGAGGACCTGACCATCGTTCCCTGCTGAGGACAGACATGGTTGCTTGTTTCGGTACCAAAGAAGACATACTGAAATGTGCCAAATACGAAATGCGATGCCTTTACTTCTTGAAGGATGCTCTACAAGTCCTGTGATCGTTTGGGCATTCCAGCGAGCCAGGCCATCGATGTTGGGAACCTTTTTTGGTCTTGGGAGCAGCACGAAATGAAATGCAAAAAGGATCTGAAGGGGAGTGCTGAATCAGAATTGATCAGGAAGAAACTCAAGCGAGCTTATTCAAGGTCAGAAGAGCTCATGGTACTGCATGTTTGTGAGTTTGAATGACCATTGCGAATTCATGAGTCTAAACCAGCAGCCTGAGCAAAACTGGGGTGACTTGCGGCAGGCCTTCTCGCACGTGCAATATTCTCGTGGCAACTATTCACATCCCTCAGCCAGGATTCTAAGCCAAAGGAGCGAGGCTTCTGGATCGTCACTTCAGATTTTGGGAATGATCTCCTGGTATCTTCTGGTTGGATTTAGTGGAATTTGGTAGTTTAGAGAGACCTTCTTTCTGGACGTTTGTTGCATTTCGACAAATGCCAAGTACAGCCGTGGTCAGTAGCAGGGCTTCGGAGATCTTTCTGCTAGTCGAACTCGGTCAGCTGAAGCTTCGCTTAGGTCGGTGGAGATGGTGTTTATGAAGTTCGTACCGATGGCAGGCATGTTGTAAGTGTCCTTTCTTTCAGCCTGACATAAAGTTATCATTTCCGGATCTTGCCCAGTTGCTTTTCTGCTACTAGTAACTACTAGTACTTTGCTGGCAGTCTGCATCAGGCTTCAGGCAACCTTCAAGGTTGAGAAGGCTATTCATCAATCCATGAAGGCCAGTGCTTCTGAAGAGGAAGCTGCTTATCACCTGCAGGCAGTTGATGTCTCACCTGCGGCATTTTTTTGGCCACTGCCTTCAACTGCAGGTTGACGAGGATGACTTCGTGACATTTTTCCAGAAGAGAAATGAAAAGATGAGGCGTGCCCACCAAGCTGCATAGTAGTCCCTGTGCCAACAGTTCACAACAGTTCAACAGTGGAGTAAAAGGTCATAGGCTTTCAACCGGACAAAGACTGGGACATGTGCGACCTCTTAACCGGCATTGGTTCCGCTGCCGAAAGGCTGTATCCCTCGGAGAGGAAGCAGCTTCTACTCTTCAATGTCTGGAGGACCGACAAAAAGCTGCTGGGATCAGTCGGGGCGCCAGCCCTATGCCAGGACAGTGGCCAAAGTGATGCCAGATCAGGTCGTCTTCCTCAATGCTTTGGCACGGGATATTCACTTGCCTGGTCCCCAGGGATGCTCTTTGGGGCAAGTACAACTGTGAGTCAGATTGGGCTGGTCACTGGTCGCTCTTTCCCACAATCTCCTGAGGCCATTTTCTTTGGTTGAGCAGCTGGAAACTGAGATGTCACGGCCAGGGTGCTTCCGCTAGTTGAATTATTCGAGATGACCATACCTCAGGATATCTTGTGCTGATAGGGACAGGAACGAAAACGCATTTGCGCTGCCAACAAGATGGGCGAAGTGGGAAGAAGTGACGGGAAATACTCTACAGTCGACGTTGAATGAGAATCCGTGGAGCGCACAACATGCCCTCCAGGTTTTGCAGGTCGTGTACCAACCCCTCAGAAGTTGTGCCCCATGGGCTGTAAAAAAACACTTCGACGAGTAAGGCATTCTTTTTCACTGGGTGCCCAAAAAGTCGTGGCCAGGTATGCAAGCTATTCCCATCCTTCTCATCCTTTGCCAGGGCCCTGTATGCCTGGGATGCCATGAATGGCCATCAGTTGGGGCCAGCTTTCTGGACAAACGGATTCACCTAACTATTGGCAATGATCAACCAGAACGAACATCAAATCAATAAGTAATTGTATGCATACGGATACGTATAAATCATATATATATATACATACATATGTAATATACATATCTATTTATATGATTTATGTATGTATGTATGCATGCATGCATGAATGCAATGCAATGCGATGCGATGCGATGCGATGCGATGCGATTGCATGTCATGTCATGTCATGTCATGTCATGTCATGTCATGTCATGTCATGTCATGTCATGTCATGTCATGTATGTATGTTATTTCATGCAATGTCTACAAAAAATATTTCACGATGTGTATCTGCACCAAGGTCGTTGATCGCTGCTTACTGCTCATGCCAGGGCCTAAGTTCTGCTGCCAGATAAACCATCCTGACAAACTTACCAGGAATCAGTGGTGTTCATCTATTCCAATTGGAGGTTAACTTTGGTATATATGATTATAGGCAGTTGTATGAATATAAAAATTTATATATATATATATATAAATAACTAACATTACATACACTAACTTTATCCATAGTTGTGTTGCCACCCGAAATTGATTGTAGATGCTGAGAATGACCAATTCCGTGGTCACCTTGGTAGCAAAAAAATGATCCATTCCCACATTAGAACGTGCAGTTGCTTCCCATCTCAAAGATAACTGAGGGCTCGTGCCCAACCAAGATGGATCCTGGATGTAGTTTTTTCTCCTGCAAAGATAGATCTCCTGACATGCAAGTGATGGTGCATGATGGTTGGTGTGAACCTTGACATTTGATCCTCGAAAGGCATGCGCGGTCTATCTCTGATGTGACGCACGTCTTGGGCAATGTCTCCAAGCTGATGTTCTTCAACGTGGAGAACCCCACCGGCCACTACAGGCTGGGTGGAGATGACTGGGTCATCCTGCAGTGTTTCGTTGTGAAGACAAGAGACGACGCTGTGCCAGGCTCGATCTCTCAAACCCAGCAGATTACAGCGTAGCTGAAAGCCTAGCAAAGTGCTCAGAGACATCTTTTTGGCTGAGAATAGCCATAGTTGGATTGGAACGGATTGGAAACATGGTTGAGACTTCGCATCCTTCAAGTATTGTTCACTATGTTAACTTGGGCTCGTTTGTTTAATCAGTACCAACCTTCAGCCTCTGTTGCCCAGCTGGGCTAAACATATCTACAGATTGTCGAACCAACTTGACGGAGGTTCTTCTTGACAGCTGGGAATCTGCGCTCAAGAGTGGGCCTCAAGACCGTTGAGGTGTTCAAGCATTGATCCATGTTTAGGTATATAAAGAGTTGGCCGACATGTGAGCGTTTTCACCTGGTGGATTCCTAGATTGCCAGATTTGTTCCTGTTTTCTGAGGCAAGGACATGGCAAAGTTGATGTCTCTCAAAAGGGAAACTGGTCACAGGCGGCCGGTGGGATGCTTGGTGGCTATTCGCTTGAAAGTTCAATAGAAGTATGGTGCGAGTTGGTGGCAGTTGGCATGACCAAAACTTCTGGTGAACAGAAAGACTTCGATGTTGGGCTAGCGGCTATAGGATAGGTTCGCTAAGGCTTCTGACTGAGAATCCAAAAGTTTCGGCTTCACCCAAAATGGACTATTCATCATAGGCCTTTCAGAAAAGAATACTACGAACCCCCCAACCATCGGTGGCGCAAACATCATCCCTACGACCTGGCGGGAGAAATCTCATTCTTTCAAGTTTCAAGCCTGGCAGGTGCGGAACCCGATCTTTTGCGACCATCCATTCAAGGCCGGGAGTTCATCAAGGCTGAGTCTTTTCCAACAAAGTCGGTGTCAATGCTTGGTCAACAGGGCCTTAATTTTGAATCCGGGGCTGAGACCAAGCCTCCAAGTGTGGTGAGATCTTGGAGCTAAGAGGTCAGCCCGAATGGATTTGCGAGGCTCCCATCATCACCGAGTGGCTTTTGCCAGAGGTGCACACCCTGACTCGAGCTATTCAAATGCTTAGGCTGAGAATCTCACTCGAGCAAGAAAGGCATTTTTAACTAACAGCTATTAACAGCTGATATTCCAGCTGATATTCCAACTCATATTCTCCAGATATTATTGAGGATTAAACAGGATACGTCAGCCATTCCCAGTTATTCATGACATCATAACTTGGTTTTCATGTGATTTCTTAAAATAGGGGTACCCCAAATTATCCAAAATTGGACCATTTTAGTATTGAAACTCATAGGTTTTGGTAAGCAACGACTGACCAACGACGTTCGGTCGAGGCGGGTAAGTTGGACTTCGACTATTCCAGTTCCCGCAGACCGCCTCGAGGCCCAACGTCTGAGTGGAAACCGAAATAAAACGATGAAACACCTGCAGTAAAGCTTAAGTCAAAAACACAACTGCCCAATATCATCAATACCTGTAGTACCGCACAAGGCGGTGGCGGAAGTTTCAAGAATAGGAAACCTATACTGTAGGAGAGATTGGATGTTGTGAATTATGGATGGCAGAGCGAATCCGCTGATGGACAGAAAGCTGGTTGGTGTTGTGTTTTTTTGGAGTGGTTGCAATGGTTGCAGTGGTCACCTCACCACAACTGCTGGATGTAGTGTGGTGTAGTGCAGTTGTTGTAGTTGTAGCTGTAGTTGTAGTGTGGTATAGTGGAGTTGTAGTTGCAATGTAGTGTAATGAGTGTAGTGTAGTTGCAGTGGCAGTTGCATTTGTAGTTGTGGCGCGGTGGAATTGGTGTAGTGTAGCGTAGTGCAGTGTAATGTAGTGGTAGTGGTAGTGGTAGTGGTAGTGGTAGTGGTAGTAGTAGTAGTAGTAGTAGCAGTAGTAGCAGTAGTAGTAGTAGTAGCAGTAGTAGTAGTAGTAGCAGTAGTAGTAGTAGTAGTAGTAGTACTAGTAGTAGTAGTAGTAGTAGTAGTAGTAGTAGTAGTAGTGCTAGTAGTAGTAGTAGTGCTACTAGTAGTAGTAGTAGTAGTAGTAGAAGAAGTAGTAGTAGTACTGTAGTAGTAGCAGCAGTAGTAGTAGTAGTAGTAGTAGCAGCAGTAGCAGTAGCAGTAGCAGTAGCAGTAGCAGTAGCAGCAGCAGCAGCAGCAGCAGCAGCAGCAGCAGTAGTAGTAGTAGTAGTAGGAGTAGGAGTAGGAGTAGGAGTAGGAGTAGGAGCAGCAGCAGCAGCAGCAGGAGGAGGAGGAGGAGGAGGAGTAGTAGTAGTAGTAGTTGTTGTTGTTGTCGTCGTCGTCGTCGTCGTCGTCGTTGTCGTTGTTGTCGTTATCGTCGTGGTTGTGGTTGTGGTTGTGGTTGTTGTGGTTGCGGTTGCGGTTGTGGTTGTGGTTGTGGTTGTTGTTGTTGTTGCTGTTGCTGTTGCTGTCGTCGTCGTCGTCGTCGTCGTCGTGGTCGTCGTCGTCGTCGTTGTTGTCGTCGTCGTCGTCGTCGTGGTTGTTGTTGTTGTTGTGGTGGCATTAATGTAGTGAAGTGTAATTAGATGTAATTAGTGCAGTGTAGTGTAATTAGTGTATATAGTGTAATGTAGCGTAGTCTATTTGTATTTGTAGATGTAGTAGTAGTGTAGTTGTAGTTGTAGTTGTCTAAAGCTTGAAAACGAAGCTAGTCTGCGAGACTTTCTCAGTTTCTGAACAGCAATTCTGGGAGACGTCCTCAAGTTTTGAACTTGACAACGTCAAAAACGAAGCAAGTCTGTGACACTTCCTCAATTTTCGAAGTTGACACCGTCAAAAACGAAGCAATTTCTGCGAGACTTCCTTGGAAAGTTGAGTGCAGAGCTGACGGCCTCGTACCAATGCGTTTTGCGATTTTTCCAGTCCATGTCTCTAAAGTATTGCGCCTGCCAGGGAAAAGTGAGGCCAGGTCATACGAAGTGCTGCACCTGTCACACAAAATCATCTTCCCAAAACTGAAGATCTGATGCTCCAAAATGCAACCCCTCTCAGGAAATCAGCGCCCTGACCTCCTAACAACATCTCTGGTGAACATATCTCTTGTACTGCGCCTGCCACGTGAAATGCATCTTTCCAGATCCTCTTCAAGTGTCCCGCGCCTGCCATCAATTTTGGAAATGCCACCAAACCCTCACGTTTTGCTCACTTGTGGCAAGGTGCGGAATCCCTTGCGCCTGCCACGCAAAATCACATCTGAACTTTAACATTTTGACTTGGAAATGTGCTTCGCGCCACAACGGCGTGCACTTTTTCGACATCTCAATTTCAAAAAGTGCTCCGAACCTGGTGTGTGCTTCTTGCCACAGCGGCGTCCACTTTTTCGTCATCTCAACTTCCAAAAGTTTTCCCACACAGGTGTTTTGTACATTTTGATTTGGAAATGTGCTTCGCGCCACAACGGCGTGCACTTATTTCAGCATCTCGACTTCCAAAAGTGGTCCGATGTTGGTGCGTTTTGTACATTTTGACTTGGACATGTGCTTCGCGCCGCAACGGCGTGCATTTTGTCATCCCTCATCTGGCCAGATGGCTCCGCACCCGCCACTTTAGCGAGGCTACTTTTTGACCCTCCGGAACCACAAATCATTAGAAAAACGCAGTGT
>CAMXCT020001002.1:699512-727012 GCA_947184155.2 Cladocopium goreaui
ATCGAGTTCCGAAGAAGTCGGCGCAGGCAAACTTTGCGCTGCAGCTGCACAACTTTGATGAGCGAACAGCCCTGTGTTTGATCATCCACTTGGCCAAGAAGGACCCAATGGCTGACGAAAAAGATCCCGCAGAAATGGGCATGATTTTTTTTGGCCAGCTAAAGATTTTGGACTATTTTTTAGAACCAAGCATCATCCCATGTAAGAATCACCTAGTTTGTCATCGTCCCCTGCGTTTTGAAGGGATTTCCAGCCATGGGTTTCCCAGCGCCGGAGGAGCGGCTGACCAACATCCAAAGGCCCCGATGGATCAAAGGCGATGGAACGGAGGATCCGTAGGGAGCTGAATGGGGCGGAGGTGGAATGTGATTGGGGTTGTTTGGAAATTTGGAACACCACCATTGGACATCATTGGACCATGATATTTGGCACAGTTTTTTTCAAGATTTCTCATCATTGTCACCGCGAAATTTACGAAATCTGCTACATATTGTAGCCAGAAGAAAGGGGACGCATTTCTTGGATCCCGATAGGGATGGGGCAGTTTAACCCTGACAAAGCCCTGGCCATCAAAATAGCTAGAGTAAATTCATGTTCCTCAAAAACACAGCTGGGTTTTGAATGGTACTCGTCCCCAGATGCCGAGGCTTACCTTTGGATTGCCTCGCAGTGACAAGCTCAGACGACTGGCAGACCTCCAGTAGGAGCTCATGTGGGACACTCACTGGAGGTTGGGAGACTTTCTCCAATATTCCCACAGAGGGGACCGTCTACATCAGCTATAAATGTGCACCCGAAGATCGGAACTTCAAGGCGGGATTGAGTGGAAAAGAAGCGGCTTGGCACCGGAAAATCATGGAAACACACCGAAATTATGTATATATGTATCCCCAACAATTGTTGGAGTTTTCATCATTTTCCCCATTGAAATGGCCGGAACAGGCCGGACAAATCAAAATGTGTTGACCATATTTTTCCAACTGTGTCACATTGCTACCTTCCACAGCCGCCTTGGAAAAATCAGAAAGATCTACTGGACTTTGACTTCAGGTGTCCCATGCTTCAGTCATGGACTGATCCAAGTTCCGGACAGGTCAGGAAAAGCCACTTGGAGACCTACAGCAATTGGGTTTGTGATGTGACAGAGAATGAGGTGGGTACAGCAATTGGTTTCTCTCAGATTTTCTGAGTTTCCATGGGGGCACATGAGTACCGGCAACTCTTCCTTGGAGCTCATTTTTGCAACGTGTCTATCTTTAACGCAAAATTACACATTAGTATATACTAGTATAAACTATGAGTCCAAGTGCCATTTCAAGTCATTGCCTTCCTGCTCATGGCATCTGCCAGTGTGGTATTTGTTGACAAGATTCTCTTTGCAGATCAACATCCAGATGAGTGCTGCAACGATATCGTTACAATCGCAAAACTTAAAGAACCTTTCCAATTTACAGATTTTACAGTTCAAAGTAGGTATAGTGCCACGTGCAGAGCCATGATTGCTTGATCTCAGGACCATAATCGGATACCAAAAACAATATGGCAGATTTTGGTGTCGGAGCTGGAGGTGCTGTGGTGGGCCTCCACCAACGAAGTGCCAGTGGACGTGATGGAGTTCTTGGAGCTGTGGACCCGGGCAAATAGCCGCATCGATGACGAATCATGGCACGTTGAAGTCCTGTTGAAAACCACGGACTGAGGTTTCTGATAGAGGACTATGATGACGTCTATGAGGTGCCTGACTTAAAAAAAATGAACGGGCAGAAACGGCGAGACTTCAGGCTGTGATTATCGGGTTGCTTGGCTTGGCCAATCATTCCATCAGGCCTTTGATGATATTAAGCGACCGTGCGACACTGAGTCTGACTGGGTGATCTAGGTAGGGACTTCAAAGCCTCAGGATCCTCAGGAGAGGTCAAGTACTTATTTGATCTTACTTCTACATGTTGCAGGGGATGTTGAGTCTATCTTGATGGGTGGACGTGCTAACACAAGGTCAAGTGGATCAGAAGTTGCCTGTTGTCAACTCGCGGAAGCAGCAAGAGTGGCTCAAGCAAAGATGATCACTCCAGGCAGGGTGAGACTTGGACGGCCAGGAAAGGATGAAAGCCACGTTTCCAACGTTTCACTTCCAGATCCTGATCCTCCTGATCTTCCTGTGCCGGACGATCTTGGTTTGCGTCCTGACGCGCATGGCCGAATAGATGAGACGCCTGCTCTGGTCAGCGGGATGAGCAGCTCCAGTGACTCTGGTGACAGTGCAGAGTCACAGACAGATATAGATCAGACAGAACTTCAGAGGCAGGCATTGCATTCGAAGGTTGCAGGGAAGCTTTCAAAGATGGATGTCATCAATCCTGAGGTTTTGAGGGTAACACCTGCATATCGGGCTTTTGAGCGGTGCGCTCAAGCCCTTGCGAGTTGGAGAAGACGGTGACCTGTACTTCAAGAGTGAGAGAAGTGAGAAGATCTCCACCTTTTGGAGCCATTCTTGGCATGGGGGTCACCGGAGGAAGATCATGACTTTGATTAGTTTTTACAGCGGGGCCGCAGCTGTGATCTTGGGCAGCCTGGTGGCTGTTCTGATGATGTTTCTCTTTGGCTTTGCCGATCTCCCTGCCTGGTACCGGATCGAATCCAACGGCGTTGGCCACGCGCGTTGGTCACTGTGCTTTGGCTTTCTGGCCACTTCTGTGGCGATGCTGTTCTGGCGGCCTCAAGATCGGGTGTTCTTGGACAGGATTTGTATTCATGAAAAAGACTTGACACTGAAAACTCAAGCCATCTTAAGCTTGGCTGGGCTGCTGAAAAAGTCCGATTTGATGCTCATTCTTTGGGATCCAACCTGGACAGAGCGAATGTGGTGCTTGTTTGAACTTGCAGCCTTCTTAAAAAGCAGAAAGGCTCGATGACGGAACAGGAATTGATCATCAGACCAGTCCTTCTCGGGCCTGTTTCCATTGCAATGTTCATCACTTCTTCTGCGGTGATGCTTCCGCTGACCTTTTTTGGGGATCTCCCAGTGACGGAGTCATGGCCTATGCCCCTCTTGTTTCTGTGATTTTCTTGTGCGGCCTGGTCACTGCCTACATATTTGTAGGCACCTTGAGAAGGTACTTCCGAGATCTGGAGATTATGAAGCAACAGTTGAAGGTGATCTCTTTCGATCTCGCCACTTGTTTGCGAGCAGGACCATGTGAATGAATCAGGGAATGCTTTTCTTTGTGACCGGCTGTTGGTGAAGAAATGTGTAAATGTGTGGTCTGGTAGCCAAGAAGCTTTCGAGGAAACTGTACGTTCAGAGGTTCTGGACATCGTGAGCAGGGATCTGACTCACGGAGTTTTCACCAGCAAGTCGTGGGTTCTTGGAGTCACGGTTCCAATCCTATGGAGCTTCATGGACATGGCGGCCTCCAAAACCATCGTTTCTGCACAAAATTTATGGCATTATCGAGCCTTGAATTATTTCTTGAATGGCCTGGCCATTTGGCTGACTCTCCCTGCAATCATAGACTTGATAGTCACTGTTTGCAATGTTACTCGTGGTGTGCTCCGTCATCATTGCTTGGACATCGTGAAGAATTTTGTGGTCGCACATGGTCGCACTATTTGCGTCTTTCCAGTTGGAATCATGGGATCGCCTTGCTGATCTTTTCACTCGTCTGTCGCTGCCTCACTTTCGGCATCAAGACCTGGTTGAAACCCGGTTGAAATCCGATTGAAATCCGGTTGAACACATGATCAAATTCCATGGTCATGGTCGGAATGGATCAGTTCGAGGTAACCATCAAGATAATGACCCAAGCACTGCTCAGCAGGCGACTCCTGCGAGAATGCTGCAGGAACTGACGCCATTTGGATCGTGTCAGACTGATGGGAGTCAATGACTGTTGCAGGAAAAATAGCAACAAAAAGGTGAACATGTTGCTTCGTTGCATCAGTTGCAGCCTTTCTGGCTGGTATTTTGCTTTTTCTTTGCACCTCTGCCTCTTAAGTATGAGCCATGCAACATTTCATTTAAAGCCTGCAGCCTGAAGTGAAAATGCAGGACGTGGATTATCAAACACAACCACTACATAATTATTAAAGGGCTACGCCCTCTGCCGCCGACCCCTGGACACTGGAGGGTCATGCCTGCCTCTGTGTCGTAAGCATGAAATGAACTCTAAAGAAACCAGAAACTGACTTAAACAAACCATTTGTATGAAAGTTGAAATCAAAGAACCTACAAGAAAACTAGCTGTCTGAGCTGTCTTCCTGCCGCCAAAAGCCTCACAAACGGCGCCTTCACCACACCAAAACAGCAGGGCCCTGAGGGACGGACCGGGCCTGCGGGCCACTGCCTAACGTTGCTTTCGGAACCTCCAAGGGCGCCCGGGACACGTTTCGGTGCAGCCTAGTGCCTAACGTTGCTTTCTGAAACCAGAAGAAAATCTCCAGGACAGCGCCCGGCAGGTGGCCAAAAGACACGCTACTGGGCCGCCAAGGGCGCCGGGAGACGTTTCGGTGCAGCCTAGTGCCTAAAGTTGCTTTCTGAAACCAGACGAAAATCTCCTGGAAAGCGCCCGGCAGGTCGCCAAAGGACACGCTGCTGGGCCGCCAAGGGCGCCGGGACACGTTTCGGTGCAGCCTAGTGCCTAACGTTGCTTTCTGAAACCAGAAGAAAATCTCCTGGAAAGCGCCCGGCAGGTCGCCAAAGGACACGCTGCTGGGCCGCCAAGGGCGCCGGGACACGTTTCGGTGCAACCTAGTGCCTAACGTTGCTTTCTGAAACCAGAAGAAAATCTCCAGGAAAGCGCCCGGCAGGTCGCCAAAAGACACGCTGCTGGGCCGAAGGGCGCCGGGACACGTTTCGGTGCAGCCTAGTGCCTAACGTTGCTCTCTGAAACCAGAAGAAAATCTCCCGGAAAGCGTCCGGCAGGTGGCCAAAAGACACGCTGCTGGGCTGCCAAGGGCGCCGGGACACGTTTCGGTGCAACCTAGTGCCTAACCTTGCTTTCTGAAACCAGAAGAAAATCTCCAGGAAAGCGCCCGGCAGGTGGCCAAAAGACACGCTGCTGGGCCGCCAAGGGCGCCGGGACACGTTTCGGTGCCTAACGTTGCTTTCTAAAACCAGAAGAAAATCTCCAGGACAGCTATCGGCAGGTGGCCAAAAGACACGCTGCTGGGCCGCCAAGGGCACCGGGAGACGTTTCGGTGCAGCCTAGTGCCTAAAGTTGCTTTCTGAAACCAGAAGAAAATCTCCTGGAAAGCGCCCGGCAGGTCGCCAAAGGACACGCTGCTGGGCCGCCAAGGGCGCCGGGACACGTTTCGGTGCAGCCTAGTGCCTAACGTTGCTTTCTGAAACCAGAAGAAAATCTCCAGGAAAGCGCCCGGCAGGTCGCCAAAGGACACGCTGCTGGGCCGCCAAGGGCGCCGGGAGACGTTTCGGTGCAGCCTAGTGCCTAACGTTGCTTTCTGAAACCAGAAGAAAATCTCCTGGAAAGCGCCCGGCAGGTGCCAAAAACACGCTGCTGGGCCGCCAAGGGCGCCGGGACACGTTTCGGTGCAGCCTAGTGCCTAACGTTGCTTTCTGAAACCAGAAGAAAATCTCCAGGAAAGCGCCCGGCAGGTGGCCAAAAGACACGCTGCTGGGCCGCCAAGGGCCCCGGGACACGTTTCGGTGCAACCTAGTGCCTAACGTTGCTTTCTGAAACCAGAAGAAAATCTCCAGGAAAGCGCCCGGCAGGTGGCCAAAAGACACGCTGCTGGGCCGCCAAGGGCGCCGGGACACGTTTCGGTGCAACCTAGTGCCTAACGTTGCTTTCTGAAACCAGAAGAAAATCTCCAGGACAGCGATCGGCAGGTGGCCAAAAGACACGCTGCTGGGCCGCCAAGGGCGCCCGGGACACGTTTCGGTGCAACCTAGTGCCTAACGTTGCTTTCTGAAACCAGAAGAAAATCTCCAGGAAAGCGCCCGGCAGGTGGCCAAAAGACACGCTGCTGGGCCGCCAAGGGCGCCGGGACACGTTTCGGTGCAACCTAGTGCCTAACGTTGCTTTCTGAAACCAGAAGAAAATCTCCAGGAAAGCGCCCGGCAGGTGGCCAAAAGACACGCTGCTGGGCCGCCAAGGGCGCCGGGACACGTTTCGGTGCAACCTAGTGCCTAACGTTGCTTTCTGAAACCAGAAGAAAATCTCCAGGAAAGCGATCCGGCAGGTGGCCAAAAGACACGCTGCTGGGCCGCCAAGGGCGCCGGGACACGTTTCGGTGCAGCCTAGTGCCTAACGTTGCTTTCTGAAACCAGAAGAAAATCTCCAGGACAGCGATCGGCAGGTGGCCAAAAGACACGCTGCTGGGCCGCCAAGGGCCCCGGGACACGTTTCGGTGCAACCTAGTGCCTAACGTTGCTTTCTGAAACCAGAAGAAAATCTCCAGGAAAGCGCCCGGCAGGTGGCCAAAAGACACGCTGCTGGGCCGCCAAGGGCGCCGGGACACGTTTCGGTGCAACCTAGTGCCTAACGTTGCTTTCTGAAACCAGAAGAAAATATAGAAAATCTCCAGGACAGCGATCGGCAGGTGGCCAAAAGACACGCTGCTGGGCCGCCAAGGGCGCCCGGACACGTTTCGGTGCAGCCTAGTGCCTAACGTTGCTTTCTGAAACCAGAAGAAAATCTCCTGGAAAGCGCCCGGCAGGTCGCCAAAGAACACGCTGCTGGGCCGCCAAGGGCGCCGGGACACGTTTCGGTGCAACCTAGTGCCTAACGTTGCTTTCTGAAACCAGAAGCAAATCTCCAGGAAAGCGCCCGGCAGGTGGCCAAGGGCGCGGGGAGACGTTTAGGGGCAGCCTAGTGCCTAACGTTGCTTTCTGAAACCAAAGAAAATCTCCAGGAAAGCGCCCGGCAGGTGGCCAAGGGCGCCAAGGGAGACGTTTAGGGGCAGCCTAGTGCCTAACGTTGCTTTCTGAAACCAGAAGAAAATCTCCAGGAAAGCGTGGCAAGGGCGCCGCGAGGCCTTTGGAGGCAGGCTAGTGCCTAACGTTGCTTTCTGAAGCCACTAGAAAAGCTCTTGGAAAGCGCCCAGAATCCTGGAAAAACTTTTTCTCGGGCGCGCTCCCCCTGCAGATTGCTGGGGTCGGCGGATATAATTAAATTATATGCATACAATATACAATATACAATATACAACATACAATATACACTATACACTATACAACTACATCTACGTACATATATATATATAATATTTAGACGACATACAATATACATATTATATATAGACACACAATACACATGATAATATAAATGAACAACAAAATCATACAGTAATATCAATACAGGATTATATACATCGGCATGTACATTGTCATAAATTTATGTACTGGTCATATTATTCCATGAATTCTGGCGCCAAAGAATCCGAGGACCAGCACGGTCCTCACACTTCGAGACTTTGAACAGGGCTTGAGGTGATCTTTTCAGGGCGACCATGGCTTTTGGTACCTGAACAACATGGGAAAAACATGGGAAAAACATGGGAAAAACATGGGAAAAACATGGGGAAAACCTGGGAAAAGATGGGAAAACACATTGGAAAAAAAACATATGAAAAAACATGGGGAAAATGGGAAAACTGGGAAAACTGGGAAACATCAGAACATTATCAATAAACCATGGTTTATCACGGTTTATTTTTGTATATCATCGTTTCCCCTATGAACATTTTGTCAGAAATGGGCGTATACGTTAAATATTTTGGCATATTAAACACCATATCAGCAATCTTAGTTTCTTCACTAGACCGTATTGATATTTTTTTCCATGTTGATCTTGCATTTGATATTGGAGGATTGAACATATATTTGGATATTGGGGTCATACCATGGTTCATCCGAAGACTAGCCCTTTTTGTGGTTTTTCTCTGAATGGTACCATCGCAAACATCGAGGTACGGCATACCGAATCCACCGATTTGCGTCTCTTTTTTTTTCGGGTGATTGGGACCTTGATAGATCATCCTCCTTGATCCATAGAGATCATTTTAGTATAGACTTATGAAAGAAATCACACCATGGTTTTTAGTATGACATAGTATGACATATTTCTCCATGAACATTGGAGATCATTTTTGAAATAACACCATGCTTTTTGGGGTCCCATTTTGAGAAAGCTGCGGTTCTCCAATTTTGGGATCCGCCAGGCGACTGAAGTGCACCAAGTTCAAGGGTCGACGAGAGATGGAACAGATCATGGGCCTGGACCTCAGTTCAGCCCTTGAACATACCCTGGGTGAGTTATGCTACCATTTTTTTTGAGGATTATGATAACCCATAGTAAATAGGAGGGAAACCTATCAACTAGTATAATGAGATGGGATAAACAGGTATTTTTAATGGCTCAGTTTAAGAGTTTTAATGTGGGTTTGGTGCCCGAAAATGACCGGGGGGAAGCACACAGGCAATCCAACGGATTATGCCCATTTTCCTGAAATTGACACATGGCCATAACTGGGGGTATCCACCATTTTCAGACAAATCCATATGATGTTTCACAATGGTATACAGTTGTCGAACTTGGTAGTTGAAACGCATGATGACTCAGCAGTTCAGAACTTGATCTATGAGGGGAAGCTGAGAGCCTCCAGCGATAATTCAGCTGGGCCGCACACCATGCTGCTAGAGCAACCAAACTTCCCTCACAAGGCTCTCAAGGTCAATGCTTGCAGCAAATCATTTCTGTGAAGCACCGCTAAATGCTCGCTGTACTAAGGTGTCTTTCGCATCTTGCCTGAATCATGGGTTTTCTTCCTCGTGCCATGAACGTTTTTCGTCACTCTTCAAGGACTTTATTCCACCTTTGGTGACTAAGGCTACTTGGACCCCAGCGGTGAGGGCCAAGTCTCTCGCAATGAGTGGGGTAGCTGGGCTGAATCAGCCGCCATGGTTTTTCGAAGATATCCCATCTGAATGGCGAGAATCTTCATTTGGGTATGGCCCAAAATGATCAGCCCCAAAATAGATGTCCATGTTTGGAGATGCTGGAAGTATGTGGAAGTACCGAGCCTCAGAAACTGGTGCAGTTGGTGTTACACCCTCTGGCCACCAGCCCAGTGAACGAGACGGGTTGGATGGACATTCTCAACTTTGGGATCTTTGGGCATTGGTCAATGCGCCCTGCTGCCAGGAAACCACCAGACATTTCACGGCGCTTTTTGATTTCTTAGAATTGACCATACCGACATTGAACAGCTTTTAAAGTAAGACAGTTAAATCCATTGTCCTTGTGCTTTGGTGCCCATGCTTGACATGACTCACTGGTTATGCCTTTAGCTAATTGATGCTAATTGTATGCAACAGGGCAGCCGTGCAGGGTGCAAATAGCAAGCCTCCGAGAAAGAGACGTGTGATGCGACACTCATGTATTTCAACATATTTCAACAAAACCAAACACGTCTGTGCGTTCTGTAAATAGATGCAGCGAGACTTTTGATCTGATTAGTGGCTCCATCGTCTCTAAGGCATGCTGGAGCTGTGCCACAAAGAGATGGTATACTCAATCAAGGACACAACGGGAGGCAGGCGAAGCGTGAATCGTTGTGATGGAATCCCTGCTGAATTCTGTGTTTGGATGACAATTTGTGATTCCTCGTGATGCATAAAGATACGCCCTGGGTCTTGGTTTTTTCTGATGTGTTGCAAAAGTAGGCATACCTTTGCACTTCTCTTGAAAATTCTTGAAATAAGGATTCGATTCAGTGACCTGCCAAACCTTTTGTTCTCGAGGAGTTTGTCCACTTCTGCCAGCGTTCATTTGGAAATGACTTGAACGTGTTGTCCTCAAAAATGAAGTGTGTTGTGGTGGTGCAAAAGATTTCAAACATGCTGGCGGTTGCAGCAATGATCACTTCACATCTCAGCCGTCCATAGCTGCCATAGCTGAGCCACCAGGCTGCTTGGGCGGTCTTTGACCTCAATGGGGACAACTTCATCTCTGTGGTAGCCTCAAAGCGGCGGTGGCCATCTGAAGTAATCGAAGTACTGTAATCTGTAGATCATTGAGATCCAATTTACCAATATCGTTTGACAAAACCAAAGAGATTTGTGAGAGAAGCTGCCTTTTTGCCGTATTTTGCCATCATATTCAGACTTTAGCCAAAGGACTTGGGGGATCAAGACGATCAGGCTCAAGCTGCGTGACTCGCCAAGGAACAAGAATGGACAAGTGTTGCACGGTCGTCCTCCTATTTTGGTCCCACTCTGCCCATCTTCCGCTTCTTGGATAAAGACGATGAGGGTACCATCTCCTTTGAGGAGTTCGAGGAGCGGCTTGGAGTAGTCTATTTTTTTTCAATCGGGATGAACAAATCATATGTGAGTACCCGACAAAATTAGCGGAAGACTAAAGTACTAGGGAGTGGACTTGGGATGTTCAAATTTGTGTGAAAACCTTCACAACCGATAGGGGACCACCCACTTTGGCCATGTCCATTGCGAGTAGTAAGTAATTTTGTTCGCCGCTCATATACAAATCATAATAAATCCACAGATTCTCATCCTGTTGCTGCCGCTGTTGCCATCTTTATCCTTGTTCTTGATAAGACTGCACAATGTCCAGGAGCTACAGAAGTTTCACGAGCCACCAAAACCAGATTTGCAGGCATCGAGGGCGTCAGACAGCGAGGGCAGCATTCAAATTCGCTGGAAGTCTCGGGAAAGAGAATTTACAGAAGCGCCTGTTGACACTGATCCTCTTGATCTAAAGCACACAGCACAATTATGCAAGATGTCATTACCAGAACGAGACAAAATTTCCGAACCCATTGGTTAGGGTTGGCTGGTCACAAGTTGGATCGTTGGTGACATCCAAGATCAATAAGATCACCTGAAATGCCAAGGTTGCCCATCCTGCACTCACGTTGCTTTCGGCTGGAAGAGAAATTGCCACTTCCATTTTTTTCTTTCCTTACCCGCGGGATTGTAGCAGCAATGGAAAGAAGGCGTCGTTCCATCACACTGTGCGGTCTCTTGCAGCTTTGATGAGAGCCTTTAGATAGCAGTTTCTGTAGTTCCTTTTTTGCTTTTCATGATATTCCCATTTGATCTCCATCAATTGGGTATGGGCCAAAATTGGGTACCCCAATAACTAGATGGTGAGTACTAAACAAAGACTAAAATCATCTAAAATCTGTGGTTTTACTGGGCTTCAATATTGAGCCATACCTAATTGCTGGTATCATCACATGGCCATGACGACCGAGGTCCTTTCCTCTCTTCTGGCCTCAGTGCTTTCTGATCGATAGCTTGGCCACCAGCCAGTGCAAAGTACTGCAGGAGAGGGAAAGTGGCTCCACAGTGTGCTTAGTTGGCTGCATCCTGGCATCCAAACATTGGGCTACACCGAAGATCACCAAATTATGGAAAATCTATGGCCATTTGTAGGTAGGAATCCATTATATGATAGAAACTTATGCCATTTTAGTGGGAAAAGCTGCAAAACTATGGCCTTTTTGCTGACGAACCAAACATGTTTGTCACTGGTTTGGATTGCTCCTTCGAATGGCCCCTGGGACTTGAGAGTTTGGGGTGTTACGGACAAAAGGACATTGGACGTGAGACAAGAAAAGTGTTGTTCCTGGAAGCAGTTGTCAAATAAGGATGATCAGGACATTACTTTTCTGGATTTGGTGAACCATGTTTGGTTACAAGTGTGCGGTCCCTACCGCTTCTAGTGAAATATATAAATTTTGTATCCACACCCTTGATTGCTTTGACTAGGATCAGAAAACTATGCCAGGAGCCAAGCGATGAGTAGGTAGGAGTTCTTGACGTGCAAATCTGAGGCATGCACTTCAATCCTTTCTCCACTTTCTCAGCTCGACGAGTTGCGCAGACCTTGGCAGAGAATCAGACTTTGAAGGCGGTTGTTCTGGAGATGTTCGATCACCGTTGGCACAGAATGTTTGGGGCTCAGCATCATTAGGCTTGCTGTGAAAACTTAACACTTGTAGAACCGTTATCATTCAATAGCAGGATTAGCTGGAACTGGGCGTCGGGTGTGTTGTAGAATATGGCTTTCAGAGGGGTTCTTGTTGCTTATTTGTGCTTAACTAGTTTTGATAACTTCCCTGGTTGCCCTTGGACAGCCTTGGCTGCAAGGCTCGAGCTGCACTCCGATGGTGAAATGCGGCTGATTTTCGACAACGAGATGCAAGCTGTGGCTGAGATTCTTGGTTTAAACTGGATATAACTGGATTGGAATGCAGGGACGAACCCAGTTTCAAGATGTTTCAAGGATCATTCAATATCCTTCAATTTGGAGTGCTCACTTCTACCAGCTGGACTTTCTTTTTAACCAAAACCCCGTGGCTTTTGTAATCCCAGCGAATGTCCTGGACTTTGTCAGGATTGCCAATGCCTCCGGTGTCCCGATTGCATTTGCCGATTTGTCAGATGAAGAGCTAGACATGGTATTCGACCGAGTCATCAATGAGACCTTGGCAGATGTGCAAGAACCATTCAGTGGTTGGATGCGAATTTGGAAAGATCTGACCGAAAGTATCTCAATGTTCCTGGGAGATGGTAACGGATCCAGCTCCGAATCGACTGTTCTATATCACTTTCTTTCCTCACTGTGTGTGCTGCTGACGACCCCCATTGCTCTGCTGCGAAATGTTCTGGTGCTCATCATGGAAGCGCCGTTTTCGAACACCGCCTGGCTGCTGCTGATCTTCATTGCCATCCCTGCCTTTCTCCTAACCCAGACGGACGTTGGTACTGCTGGTGCCACGTCCAGTTCTGGTGCGGATGGACTCCTAAACTTGGCCAGTCTTCTACTGACGATCCTTGGACCAAGCAATCATATGCATCCCACTTACGGTAGCATGTGGTTAGTAACCCTTACAATCACATTCATGTATATTATAATATTATATATATAATATTTATAATATATATAACATTTATAATATAAAATATATATAATAAATATAATATATATAATACATATAATATATATATATATAATAAATATAATATATATATAATATTTATAATATATATAATATTTATAATATATATAATATTTATAATATAAAAATATATATAATAAATATAATATATATAATATATATATAATATATATATATTATATAATATATAATATATATAATAAATATAATATTTATAATATATATAATATATATTATATATGTAATGTATATAATATATATAATATATATTATATATGTAATGTATATAATATATATAATATATATTATATATGTAATGTATATAATATATATAATATCTATTATATATATTATATATAATATATATAATATACATATAATATATATAATATAATATATATATATAGTATATAATGTAAAACTATAACCCGTATGTAACTGGGGTTATGGGATAAACATCCAGAAACCGGTTTTCCCCATTGTACCATGGTTTAAAAGTTTAAATGTCCATAACTGGGTGGTTAAATACCCCATTTTCAGACACGTATACAGTATCATAATGTCCCACAGCTGCATGTCTTCGCGCGTCAGGCTCCCGATGTTGGCCCTCTGGCGAATCTTGCTGCGTGCCATCATCAGAGAACGCGACTCTCACATTGCGGAAAAGATCCGGCAATCCTGTGATGCTCACGAGATACTCGGCAGGGCCGAAACAAGTGGGAGGTAGTCTGCTGAGTCTAGTGTTTTTTCTTGTCAAATAAGTCCCTGCGGAAACCGCAACCAAAGTACAAGGAAGGAACACTTCAGACTGTATACATTGAAGTTTATGAAGTTATGAAGTTGAGAAGGCAAATGAAGTTGTGCAGGTTTTAAGTCATTAGGCCTTACTTAATCCATATTTTACAGCCGGGAAGGTTCGGTCTCTCGCATCGATCTTGGACCGAAGAGTCCATCCTGAGGACAGTTTTGGTGGTGTTGGGAAGTTTGCACGTGCCTGGTGTAAGCCGCAACTTGCGATAGCTCTGCATCTCCAGCTTAACAGAGGCACCACCAGTGACTGTTTCGAAATTGACCAGTGGAAACTGAAAGAATGACGAGCACCGTCACATGTGAACAGAGAATGACCGACCTGAAGCATGCCTCTTGGGAGTTACATGGATTTTTGATGTAAAACCAGGCCATCACCAGACGAGTGTTTCGGTACTGTCATCGTGGAGCTCTATACCACATTGGACCATGCTCAAAGGCTCAAAGTGAAGTTGAATTGTAACCTTGTACCTTCAGTATGTTGGCCGCGTAGTTTCAATGAACGTGGTACGCTGCCTGAAGCGTTTGCACTGGAAGCCAGCAGTCCAGGATTGTTCAGGCGGCCTTCTGAACAATCCCTGGAGTGCTGGAGTAAGACGACACATCCAATGCGAATCATCCAGAATCCGTGAGGCGCCTTTTTTTCAGTTCTTGCCGTCTTGCCGCTGTTTATTTTGGGTTGTGGAGTTGTGGCCTCCTTTTCCTGTGACTGAGTCACGGACCCTCGGGTTGTGCGTGTGAGAAGGGCGGGTGCAGGACAGCAGAAGGTGCTGTTTCTTGAAACCAAGAAGACACTCCTCGCAGCTGGGAGTTCTCTGCAATGAGTGCAGTGGGTAAGGCTTGCAGCAGGACAACTATAGCCGGCCACCGGTGTGGTGCTGCTCAAGCCATGAGCACTGGTCTTGATGGCAAAAAACGTCGGGAATCAGCTGTTCTTGCAGTCTCTGTCAAGGCCGCATAACCAGAGGAAGAATCCCTTAGCGCTTGTCTTTCTGCCATACTATGAATCCCACAGAAACATGACCAACCCCGGACCTCATCCGTTGAGCATCCTGTCCGTTTCAGGCCATGGAGCAAGGCATCCACTTGATGAAAGTCAATGGTGCACTGATGCGGGACTGCCAGCAGGTTACTGTTGGTATTCCCAGGATGCCACACCAAAAAAAACTGGGTCCACCGGGTACACCGGGCACACCCCAAAGTGGTCATTTAAATCATGATCCGTTGGAATCGGGCTTTCCCACCTTCAAACAAAACCCAAGTGGCTTTGTCTGAAAATAGTGTAACAGTGTACCCCTACATCCAATGGTGAATCATCATTTTCCCTATTAACTGGCTATAACTGGGGGTATACACACACATATATATATATATTATAATATACACATATGTATGTATATACCATATTTTCAGACAATACCCAAATGAAAATTGCTTGGAGTGGCTCATTCACAGCAGGACCTTTTACCCACACGTCTCCGAGTCCGTGCACGCCTGGCCAGAGCAAGGGCCGGTGCTGAAGGCTCCGAAGTTGGTTCCTGGTTGGATCATTTCGGTTCCAAGAGGCAAAGATTGAGACATTTGGATGGCACTCAGCCATCCATTTTTGGTATTAGATGTCATAAAACCATCCAAAAAGATCCCGAAAGTGGAGTATTACAGTATGACCCAAAAATGTCGGACGTGATTATTTTGACTCATTATTACATCGTCCGTATAAATGTTAAATCATACGTTTTCACGTATTTTGACCCATAGCTGGTTGCTTCTCTCGCACCTTTGGAGGTGGCAGAAGGGCAAGACCCCTGTTGGACCAGGTGGGCTGTGGAGGAATTGGATCCCAAAAATGGTGGTTTTTCATGGCAAAATGTTGGGGGATTTAGCATGATTTACCCAGCAATTTTAGCATCGACTAAGCCGACTAAGCATGATAACGGCTAAGAATGACTACTCCTGGTCGGTATAATGATTGATTAAGGGTTTTTAATATTTTTTAATTAGGGGTAGCGGATCCATTGATCGTAACCTGGCCATCCTTGATGGGAGCCGCTTCAGGCAACGCTGCAAAATCTTCAAAAGGCCGGATGCTGTGGATTCTGTTTGATTCTTTGAATTTCCTCGAGCTCAGTTGCTCCAATGACTCTAATGTGTTCAAGTTTGACATGCAGAGCATAGCTATCCCTCTCCGGATACCGCTGCGCTTTTTGCAGTCACAGATTGTGTATGGCCAGTTCTTCTCTATACCCGACCAATAGCAACGCGTTTGGTCGAGTGAGTCATGCAGTACATTTGAGATGCCTATCTGATTTTTCTGCATTTCTGAAGGCCATTAAAAGAAACCCATCAACCATGGGCTCGCGAGCAAGCGCACCCAGACTTGTTTGCGTGGTCCAGGGACACAGGGAGTGGAGTTTTCATAGAACCGAGCAGCAGAAGTGAAATTTAATGCCAAATTTAAACCAAGAGGTTGAGCATCTGTCTTCCATGTTTTGGATCCGCAATTTGTCCCTCGTAGTTCCTTTGTGAAGAGACGCATTCTCTCATTTTTTTTACAATAGGGGTATCCCCCAAACCGTTCCAAACTATTGGTTTCCCTGTGGAAAATGTCCGATATACATATATGAGATGCGGTCAAAATAAGCGTAGACTACTTTAGCAAGGGAGGGTTCAGTTGTGTTGAGAAACTGCGCCAAACCATGCAAAGTGATAGGGCCCCCAAAAAAACGAGAACTTGAAACAATATGAGACTTGGTGTAAACCAAGCAAATATTGTTGTGTGCCTTCACTCGATGGGCAAAATTGATGAAGAAAATTCAACCTGCAGTGCCCACGTATCTTGCAGTTGCCATACCATTTGTTGTCCAAGGTGATTGAACCGTTGCTTTCTGCAGGCAGTTGTTTTTTTCTCCCAGGTCCCAAAGCAGTAGAACTAAACTCAACTAAATGAAACCGAATTCTGAATTAAATTAAAGCATAGTTTCAAATCTAATTCTGAGTTCCTCTTTCCTTTTATTTTCCTTTTGAATGCTGCAGTAAACCAAAATTGATTTTGAATCCAATTCGGCATTTCATTTATATTATTTTATTTTATTTCCTTTTTGTTTCTTTCTTCTTCCTTCGTTTTCTTTTCTCGTTCTTTACTTCCTTCTTCCTTTTAGTTTTTCATTTGTCCTTTTTGTTCCATGTTCCCTTTTCTTTTCCTTTCTTGATCATCAAGGTGTTCCAATTTAGGGATAACCTACCGACAAGCTTTTGTTGAAAAAGGACCCCCGGACGAGGGATAGACTCATTTGATCCCACCAAGAAGAACTCAACAAAAAAGTGAAGAGGTTCTCAACCCTAGGCCAGATATAGATATTATATATATATATGTACACAGATATAATTTGATATATTAATTATTAGTATATTTTGTATATCATGATATTAGATGATATTAGATGATAGTTAGATGATAGTTAGATGATATCTAGTATATTAATATCATTAGATATATTAGTATCATCTAACGTTGAGGTTCCGGCTTGGGGTTCTGTGGCTTCCCCTGAGTTGATCAACGGCCTGGAGAAAGTTCTAAGTGCCAACGGAGTGAAAGCGCGCGAAGATCTCAGTGAATCGCTGGTTGATGGCTTGTCCCAAGCACATTAGCCACATTTAGACAGGTCATTAGGTATTCGTGGGATAATATGGGATAATATCATTCATGAACTGGCTTCTTCGTGGGATAATATCATGAACTGGCTGTTGGTAATACTATATATCATCCATTCTAATAAGATGTTCCATGATAAATTATCCAGCTATTGGGGTGCCCCCATTTCAGGACACCCCCTAAAAATCGGGTGATAACACGCGCTTCCAGGGCGTGTGACCTTGATGAAGACCAACAACTTCAAGGAGCCATTGACGCAAACATATGGCTCTGTCCAGAAATGGGCTATACCAGTATACCGCAAGTTATGCCCATATATGGCCATATATGGCCATGTTGAATCATGTTGAATCATGTTGAATCATGTTGAATCACAATGTTAAGAGAGAACATGATCAGATACTGATTCAACATGATTTTGTGATATTTTGTGATGTGGTCAACTTCCTGCCAGTCCGAGTTGCTTGAGGATGGACTGCGTGAGCTTGTCTGCGAGGTTGACATACCAGACACTGTGCCGTTATCCTGGAAATTCCTGGAATATGGAGGTCGCTTAAGTCATGTGGGACACGAAAGGCATTCCAAAATTGGCAATCATCCATTTTTTTGTTTTGGGGGACCCTGGTTTTTGAGAAACACCCACTTTGCCATTGTTTGTATATTTTCAAGCTGTCACAGTTCGTTCTGAAAGCGTAGGGTATTGTGCCAACCAGCTACAAAGCCATAGAGACATGGCAGATGAGGTCACCATGTGGCCTGCAAAGAGCCTTGCAAGCTTCCTTCGAGGAGCAACGAAGTGCATGAGATGTAGATGTTGCCTGCTCAACTGCCATGGACCATTGGATTCAACCCAAGATGACTCGTGCTCTGCAGAACGCCCACTCTGAAGCAGCGGGGTTTCTGCACGCACTGCGGCTGGCGTGTGCGCAAGTGAGTACTTTGGCTGAAAGAGGGACGAAAGCTGCAAAAAACCTTGCAAAAGTATTCATCTCCATGTTGGACGTTCTTATCTGGCATATTCTCATCACCAAATTTCACCACCTGCATTTCAGATGCTCATCGAAAGAATCAAGTTCCCAAGTTTCATTTCTTTCCTGCAAGGGATACAGCTGATTGAGTCTAGAGGCTCTGAGGTAAGAAAAAACAACAACCTTCATCAGTGCAAAAGCTCCTACTTATGCATGTCTTGAGCAAATAGCCAAGCTGGCCTGCCAAGAGCTTCACCAAGGTACACTTGAAGTGGAAGTGAGGCGCTTTTGGGACCGGAGTTTGTTGCATGTTGCATCGAGGAGTGCTACAAGAAGGACTGTACTGTTGAATGGGGATAGCAGAGCATGCTGCATATCAGACACAATGAGATGCTGAAAATCGAGGTCTTGTCCCAAGTGCAGATTCCTTGGCTTTTTTGAAGAGCCCTACTAGTACTACTAATCACGATCACGATCTTAACGGATGGTGGACTTGGTGGAGCAGAAGGATCCGAACAATTTCTGGTCAGTTCCAAAGGCAAATTCCTCGAAGCTGTTCAGTTTCAAGACCAAGAAATTGTTGGGTGTTTCGCTTCGCCACCAGCCATGGAAAGGGCCGATGCCTTCTTTTGGAACGGAAAACACTCTCTGCTTCCACAGTTCCATGTTTCCCTGGTCTGTGAGACTTCCATGCCTGGTTTTTCACCTTGCCATAAGAACCCACCACTGCATGCTACCAGGCCTTCAAAAGAACGGTTGGTCAACAATCTTCGCATGACGATCCCCAACATTGGCATCAATGCCCGAAGGGGAGCGGCTGTCATGGAGGTGGGCTGCATTGCCTGCATCATGCTGCTGCTTTTGAGAGCCTGTTGGATTGGGCACTTGTGGTGGTTCAGGCTGCGCTGAAATGTTCAGCCATCTACAAGTGGAAGCCTCAGATGGTTGAAGGATGTTGAAGGTGGGAAAGGGATTGAAGTGTCAAGATTGTTCATTTTCTGTCAATAGTTTTGATAGTTTTGTTTTCTTTCATTTTGTCTTGTTTCGGAGAGGTTCATGATGTTCATGCGCACCGGAGTGAGGCCTGTGTTGGATGAGTCGGCGGACCTGTCCGAAGTGTTGTCCAGGCGCAGGAAATGATGGGGACCCCTGTCTTTTCAACAGGACTAAGTCAGCTGATCGTCTTGTGGGATAGGTCAGAATTACAACATATGATACTATGTCAATATAGCAGATATCATATGCATAATATGTTTCATATATTTGTACTATGACATTCATAATCTCAATGTTTCTCAATCATGGTTGGGCATATTTTGGAATAATGAACAGTATTAGTTGCTTCGAAGTCGGAGAGTTTCTTGTTTGATATCAGAGGCCAAGCAAATGTGTCTCCGGTTGCGGCCTCAGTGACGTCGGCATCAGCTGATGCATAGCTCAATGGATTGGTTTTTTCGGGAAATTTTACTGGTTTAAGCCCCATGATCTTCATGGGAAAATCTATGGTTTCCGGTTAAGATTTTCCCTTGAACCAATCCATTGAATACCCAGAAACTTCAGGTGGACAGCTGGTACCTGTTACGCATGAGACTCTCCGTGATCCTCCATGGCAGGGTGCTGGGAAGCTCAGCAAACACCCGCAGCATATGGCGTATGTACATATCCAGATTCATATACATATGTGTACTGTATATATATATATATCATATATATATACTAGTATGATATATATATATATGATATATATATATGATATATATATGATATATATATAACATACAATATACGTGCATACATCAATTATATATTAATATATCTGTATGTATCCAAATGGCATACAATAGCAAATTTGTTGGTCTTCACGAATTTGACCTTTGAGGTGCAAAAGCTGTCTGGTTTGTTGGCTATGTCTGGTGCAGCACATCAACAGCTGAAGGAGATGGATTTTGGGGATATCATGGGAAATCCACAGGATATATGTTTGTCTCGAAAAAGCCAGCTATGTAATATAGGTTTGTCCCCAAAATGGTGGATTTAACAAGCAAGAATGAGGATTAAACATCAAACATAGGGATGCCACCAATGTAGAATGGATGTAGTTTTGTCCAGAAATGGGGTGTACATTGCTCATTGACCCAATGCCATGAATTAATGGTGAGTTCCATATGCGAAGGATAAACCACTGGCTGGGGTCTTTGAAATTTAGAAACACCGCAGGAAAGATTGGCACCTGGTAGCAGCTGGGCCAAAGGCGTTTTTGGTGATCAGGCGCGAGTGCCTGGCCTCGAAATTGGGTGTCGGATCCCATCCTTAAAAACATCCAGCATCCACCGAGGCATACCGAGGCCAGACATCGATAGAAAGGTGTATTCTTGTGGGGTTTGCCACACCACCAGGATCGCGGATTTTTTTCCCATGGTGACACGGTTAGGCCGGTTAGGCCCTTCGAAAGGTAACGCGTTTGCAGGTTCCTCGAACGCATCAAAGTCGGAGTTGGAGAGGAACGTCGCTGATTGGCGGAAGCCTCTATGATCCAGGCTAGACACGGTTTGGAGGTTTTTGGCACTGCGAGTTGTAGTGGTCACCAGTGCTTAAATTCAAAGAGCAGGAACAGCATCCTTGAAGTGAAATGGTTCGGATCATTTTGACAATCGGGATGCGTTGTTTTTCTTCCATGCTGATTGTCACAAGAATAAGCTCGCTGTTTGAGGCGTCAAGAAAAGGGAAAGGCTCTCAGAAGAGGTGATCCTGGCACAGACAGAATTCTTTAGCCATCTTTATATTTGCAATGCAGCACGCCTTGAGCAGTCAGCCGTATCAGCCGTAAGAATCATACATGGTGTATACCACACTTTGCACAGTTCTTCGACATAGTGACTAAAACTGGAAAAGAGCACAGGTGATCCTGGCACAGCGCATCTATGAGCAGCAGGACAGCAACAGGGCACCTGAGTGCAAAGGACAAGTTGTGATCAGGCGATACTCACGTTCTGCTAGGTGTAGCGGCAGTGTAGCGTTTGTCTCTCCATGTTGATGGGCTCATGCCTTGGCGTTTTAGTAGTACAACAGAGTAGTGGCCCGATAAAGCTTGGAACATTCTGACATTGTGGGTTCTGTCGCTTAAGCAGGGGTTGGGGTGTTTCTTTAGCCAGGACACAGCAGCTCATGATTTGGTGGCATCCAGGCTTCATGCCCACTTTACATCTTTAAGCATCTTGCCGCGTCTCAGTTTATGATGGACCCTGAAACCATGGACCCCTCTTATTTGGGATATATGATAATCTGACCTGTTGGATTCGGGAATACCTCATTTTCAGTCAGACCCTTCTGCTGGTTTCTCTGAACAAGTCTGACCGCTAGCTGGACACGCTTCGTGATCTGAGGAATCAGATTTTGCACGGGAGAAAGATGATCTCCGGTTGTACACCTCCGGTTGTCAACCATTTTCTGGAAAGACAAATCTTTGGGTAAATCATGCGTTTAGTTTCTGACCACAAGTTTTTTTTTGGGATTGCAGGAGTATGTGCAAGACACTTGAATGACTCCAACAAGAAAACGTGTTTTGGGTCCATCGACCCGTAGCCACTTGCAAGGGTCAACTCCTCTTTCCCTTTACTCATAACCACTAGCCATAAATGGGCGAATGAAAGTGCTGTGCCCAACCATTATTCCTGTATATTATTTTGTAGATCCCTGTCAACTGATAACTGGATGATTATTAGATAATTATCCTAGCAACTACGTATATACAAAACACATATTTAACCAACCATTGCTGCAAGCATAAGAACTATGTGATGAATCTGGCTTTAGTGCTTCACTTACTAAGGTGACTTGCGCGATGCATGGGACATCTTAGAAACGTCCTTTGAAGTGATTTGGGTGAACAACAGGCAAGGCGGCTGCTCCGGTGCGATGTTTGTCTCGTGGGTGGATACCCAGATAGCACGGACAGCTCTGATTTGTGACTTTTTGTTAAATGAGAAAAATGATAATCAACCATCAATGCCTCCTTTTTTGAATGGAACCATGAGGTTTTAAGACATTACAATAAATTGGGGATCCCCTGTTTTCAGATAAACCCGAACTTTAGGGCATCCAGTCCAGCAAGAATCCCCATTGCTAGGTTCCGTGAGCCTGATGCCTTTGGATATCCATGTGTCCAGATGCTTGGCTCCAGTGATATTTCGGATGGCTCAAGCGCTGTGCCAAAAATATCCATGGGGATCAACGATGATCAACATCTATTCACCAGCTTTTCAATGATTTTCACCAGGGCTACTTGGGTTTTGACCCATTTTGTTTAAACGGAGTGAGTCGCCCCTTGTTGGACTGAGGATTGCTGTGAAACAGCAGGTCCAGGATCCTAGGCACTGCAGCAAGGAGTGTGTCCTTGCTCACATCAGCAAGATTACCTTGCACTACGAGCCTCTCTTTCAGGCGGCTTCTCGGGTTCTGGCTCTCCGCGGTTCTCCGTCGCACGCGAAATTAGGAGGTGGTCGTACGAGCCCTTCACCCCAAGAGATTTGTAAACACCCTTTTTCCGGTTGGTTTCAGATGCTCTCAGTTCAACGATATTCGCAATGACAAGCCCCAATGAGTAATATCAGTAATATGATTTTTCAGCACATTTTTCAGGGAATGACAACCCATCAGATTTCGCCAGATCTTTCAGCACATCTACCCGCTGAGTCAAGATCTGGCAGGTCAAGATCAGTGTGACCGCTGAGGATCTCCATGAGGATGGCTTGGGGACATTCTGACAGCCGGTGGCTTGGGATCCCATTTTTTTCTAGGGCTTTGACATTATTAACCATCATTAACCATTATTACCATTATTAACCATGATTATAATCATAACCATGATTATAATGTTTTTATGCTGCCGATGATTACCCTCTCCAAGTCGCTGTGAGTGGCTGCCAGGAGCTCCAGGAGGCCTTAGCGAAGTGTGGCATCGACGGCAGCAGCTTCGACTTGGCGGAGGATTGGATTTTTTGGACAGTTCTCGCAACGCAAGAACTGAAATTTACGGTTATAATCGTGGTTAATGATGGTTACTGATGATTAATGATGTAGCAGTTTTCGGTGTGGTTCACCAGCATGAAGCAGCTGAAAAAATGGATCCCCTGAGTTCTCAGGCTGTGGTGGCCAATGTCTTGGTGAGGTCCTCGTGGACTTTTTCGACATGACATACCCTCTGGTAAACTAACATAGCTGTGGAACATCACCATGTTTAATGGGTAAATCAACGAACTCAATGGTCCATTTTCAATAGCAAACTGTTAAATTACCAGAGGCTAAATCAATAGCCTGGGCATATGGGTTCAACAAAAATACCCTGGGATCCCATACATGATGGGATGACCCTGGGTATTTCAAGATCCCCATGATGACCATACCCCGCAATTCATCTATGAAATACAATTGCAACTTGACCACATGGAAGAAGCCCTGCAAGTCCAAAGGTTTCGTTTGTTGAGCCACCAAGGATTGCACACGGATTCAGATGCAAAGTTGGGCACTTGGAACATCCACAAACGGCTAGCAGTCGGGTTGACCATGGTTCACAGCACATGTTCCGAACATAGGTAATAGTCATAGCCCCAAATCCAGTGATATATGGACATATATGTTCATGTTCGTTATGAAAATGGCAAGTTTCCTAGTTCCTCAATTTTTGTTGGGAGCTGCAGGGAGCGCAGTGGAAGAAGTTGAGCGCGTGTTGGCATTCCTGGAGAGGTGCGTCCCAAGCTGTGGGAGTTCTGATGGCCATGTCATGTGGTCCCAGTGATTCTCTCCTGGTGAGGTATGCTCTGCAAATTGGTGAGAAGGAGGGGGCCCGTGGGCCCCGATTTTCATCTGACTCTGAAGCTGTGTTGGCAGTTTTTTCAAAATCAACCATGACATTGCTGGGCCATTCTCCAAAGAGATTTGTATGACAACAGAATTGAATCTTGTACTTTCATGAGACATGGATCGTTGTGGTTGAATCATGAAAAAATAACATCACATCTCGTGACTTCATCGTCAGATGTGATGGCGCCACCAGGAGCGAGACACAGTCAAGGCCTTGCTTTGGGATTCTGTAGCACAAGCAGAAGCCATGGGTTGTGTCGGGATGCCCAGTGGAACAGTGGACCCCCCCATTGGGTTTTAGGGGTACCAAAGTTGACCCATATCCTTTTGGGGGTTGAAAAAAAAACCATAGGTAAAGGCCAGGTGATTTAGCTCCATAGAGAAGGGCCCATTTGTTTTCCTGTTGATTCTTGAAACATCTTTTGAAATTGATTTGGGTATTTCCCTCATTTGCCAAGATCTATCTGTGAGGAATTGGTTTGTTGACCCAACAATTCATGATACATGTATACATGGTATCTAGGTTGGTGTCTACACTAATATGCCATCCATTCATACATAGAAGACCAACTCCTTCAGGTAGGAAAGGAGCATCTACCGGCAATACAAGTGGTTCCCCACAGATTTGATCCCGAGGCTCGATCCAATCTGCTGAAAATTCTTGAGAGATACACAAGCCACTTCGTGGGCAGCTCAGATCCGTTCCAAGACATATCTTGCATCAGATGTACTATGTATATCTATGTATGGCATCTATGTCTTCCCAATGCCATAGATTATTGATGATTATCGACTTATCGATGATTATTGAAGAGAGTGGGCACGAAAAAAGCCACGAGCAGAAGAATCATCTCCATCTCCCAGCGACGAAGGTGAAGGCAACTCTGGGCATCCAGCTAGTTGAGGACAGGGCCCGTGGCGTGGGTCCAACGAGGAAGGTCCTCTCTAAAGAGAAATTCCGAAGTTCTTATGGCAGGACCAAAACGGTCAACTGATGCTGCTGCTGATGATGATGATGATGGTGATGATGATGATGATGATGAAGATGAAGATGATGAAGAGGATGAAGTGCCTGAAGTCCCAGGTGACAATCAAGGGCCATTTTTTCAGGAATGTTCGCAGTACAGCAAGACTCCCTGCGATACTTCGCAGAAACCCAAGCCACCAGGATAAAGGACCTTCCGCAGAGGCGCAGCACCGTGGGGCCACGGGATGTGATCCGCACATCCGCGAAGGATCTGTGGTTTCCCAAGAATATCAGATATTATACAGTACTTTCCTACCTACCTACATACCTACATACAATACATTCACATTCACATTCACATTCATATGTACATGTACATTGACACTTACATTGACATTTACATTGACATTTACATTTACATTTACATTACATACATAAATGATCCATTGTATGCCTATTGCATGCAATCACCCATATGCGGATTTATGTCGAGCACCCCTCGCTCCAGCGCACCTGAGTCTAGGTTCTTCCTCGCCGGCCAGTGTTGACCAGGAGCGAAGCTGTGCTGGGTCAATGATGATTTTCTAAACATTTCCAACCCATGGCACCCATGGTATGGACGGCTATTGCATGCTATTGCTGTGTCCCCTGTCATTGTCAGTTACTGAGTATCCTATTTGTTTGGACAAAGCCATGTATCAGGATGGGGTCACGTTTGCTATATCATGTTATATCAATTTTAGACATTGCTTCCAACAGCCATGATCCCAAATGGCCAATGCAGAGGATCTCAGCAATGGTGGGTCCCTTGAAAGTGGAGCATCTGGAGCCAGGGGCTAAGCTGGGCTGAACTCGCTAGCATGTGATTTTTGGATAGTGTGGTGACCACAAATGCCTCCGCAAAGACATGTCATCACATGTCATTGTTTCGTATTGTTTCTTGAAGGACAACCACCCAGAAAATCTTGGTGATTTATGGTGATTTGGTGGGATTTCCTGGTCACTTGGCCAAGAGAAAGCATGCGAGACCAGAAGTTTGGGCTTTGTCATGTCACTGATGCATCATGGAAGTCATGCTCAAGTGGCTGCTACAAAGGTTTCACTTCAAAGATGGACTGCGGAAGGTCCGGGGCCACAGAGGACTCAAACTCTCAGGTTTCAAAATATGTATTCGTTCTGAAGACTATCAGTACCCGGAGTGCGAATGAGAGTGTAGCTGCCAGAGAGTCAAACTTTTCAGGCTTTGATAAGTATACCATGGAGCCTTCCACAGGCTTAGGAATTTCCATACCATTGCGCCGCTTGTGGCGTGTGCTGTGAGATCATTCTCTGCACTTGTCCCTCAAGAGGTCGTTTCACTGCTGCCAAAGTTTTGCAGCACTTGAGCAGACACGACCCAATTGCCTTAACATGCTTTAACATGATTCACTGTTTCTATCGGTTTGCTTTCATTGCTCTCAACATGAACTTCAACATTCAGCGATCAGCTGCCTCTTGCCTTCCTCGCGGACCTCGGGCAGACGATTCAATGCTGCATCCCGCAGCTGATGATCCGCTCGATGCTTAAGCTGCTGCTCCTTCAACCCCTGCTGTGATAATGCTGCAAATGTGCAACGGCAAGAGGAGTCCGCTAGATACACTGGGAATACTCACATGAAGATCATGAAGGCCATGAAGGCTTATGATTAGGCTATTATGATTAATTTATGATTACCAAGTGAATTTTTATGTTGATGGAATCGTTGGAATCGTGATGTAAGCAGCTCCCTGCCTCTCAGGATCCTTGCATGGCTACTTGTTCGCGTACGCGGCCGTGGAACTGGCATTGAAATATGGGCATGGCATCAATACGGGTCGGTATGGACATAAAATGAAATAAGCATAAATAAACTACTCCAAAAGTCCAGTGGATGTTCATGATTTCCCTGTTTAAACCCCCATTGAAATTGCCATGTTGGGAATTTCTCGATTTTTGGAGCTGCATCCCCAGGCACACATCGTGTTGTGCAAGTTATGCACTGAGCCCAGGGTCAAGTCTCAACGTGCTGCCTCTCTGTTCTCGCCCATCATCCAGCCGTTGCCATGTCAAGGCCCTGTGACCGTTGATTTTTTTTGTTGAATTTCTCACGATTCGAAGGTACAGCTGATGATGATTCTGATGATAATGATGCTGTTGTTGTTGTTGTTGCTGCTGTTGTTGTTGTTGTTGCTGCTGTTGCTGTTGCTGTTGCTGCTGCTGCTGCTGTTGTTGTTGTTGTTCTTGTTCTTGTTGTTGTTGTTGTTGTTGTTGTTGTTGTTGTTG
>CAMXCT020001002.1:732012-792874 GCA_947184155.2 Cladocopium goreaui
TTGAAAGAAACTTAAAACTTCACAGCCAGGGCAGCCAGGTGTCAGGCCCATGATTGTAGCCTTGGACCATGAGTCCAGCGACCAGAGTTCCACCCAGGTCCAGCGGTGCGGCTGTTCACATGAACTGCAGCAATATGGTTCCTGCGAAGGTAGAGGATGGAGATGGGAGCAGCTGCTGGAGATGGGAGCTGCCCTGGCTTTATCTGGCTTTCGGGCATCTGAACATGGGAAAGCTATGGAAAGCTAATGTTCAAAATGTTGAAACTCGGAGGTCGGAATGGGTTCGAGACTATTCACTGTTGGCTTGACGATTCCTGAGCTATTGAGTTGATAGCACAAAGTCCGGCTGCTACTATTGTTATATAATGCTGCTCATTAGCTTCTACCGCCAGCACCATCTGTGTGATGAGTGCCATTCTTGGTCTGGAGTACTGGAAGTACCATGATTGTTGTCATTGCTCGCAATCATATTGAGAACTACCTTTGTATCAAGCAGCCACTGCAGGACGCCATTGTCATACACATTTTTTTGATGAGTTTTTTTCCCAGATTGTATTGCTTCCTAAGTCCAACCAGTTGTTTGAAGCACAAGAATAAGTTGAAAGCAAACAATAGCAACGCTGCAACGCTGTCTCGATTTCCCCTCTTGCCTTCTGTGGGAACAAAAGGACCTGCTGGGAATGACTAGAACCACTGTCGACAGGCCGGGTGCCGTCCATCCATGGGTTTAAGTGGTCATGATCTGCCATGGATGCCGATGTGTTGACGAGACAGGTCCAGCCGAGAAAGTGTGGCGCGTCCAATATGGATTCCACATTCAGGCCCTGAATTTGGGTTTTCCATTCACACAGGAAATACTATACATTGTGAAATATGTTGTTATTTGTTGATTTAGTTGCAGCACATGTCGACAGATATGTTTGTATTGATTTCACTTACTTGTTCTCATTGTTCTCGACAAAAAACGCCACAACTTTCGTTTGGTCGCTGGAGAAGTCTCGTGCTCGCCAAAGTGCTTCTGGTGCTCACCTTTGGGTTTGAAGATATTGAGATTTGTCCTAGCAACAAGACGAGAATGGTGGAATGGTGATCCGCTCTGTAACACTCACCCTAGCGACTTGAAATCACCTGGCCAGTCATGCTGACAGAGAGCTTACTGTATCCGAGACACATTAAAACAACTACCCGGTTGCTCGCTTAATACATACACATTCACATACACGTTTGGCTATTAAAGCAAAGACAAGGTCTCCTGGTTCATACATGAGCAGTCACACGCAGGCATATCGACAGAGAGAGAGCGAGAGAGAGAGAGAGAGAGAGACGCGCATGCACTGCTAGAGATTTTTGAAATCATCTCCACGGCACTCTGCACCCTTCATGTTGGAGGTATCGTCCATCCCTCACCCTTGCCTCCTCCCAACCCTTTTATGTAGGAGGCATCGTTAATGCCCACGAATCCATACGTTACCATGTTCCCTTGTTTGCTCACCTGTAACCGTGGCGCTTCCATGGCGCAAGGTTGTCGAACCTTTCCGAGAAAGTACGTTGGAACTTTCTGAGGGCTCTGACTTGATCCCGCAAAGAACAAGAATCGTGCGCTGCTGTGGGTTGTTTGGTGTCTGCTAAATTACTCTGAACTCTACAGTATCAAAGGATATCAAAGGCAATTCTTGATCCAACCTTCAACATCATGTGTCAGTATAATATAGTATAATATGATACCTTGAGACAGATCTTGCAGACAACCATTCAGCTGAGGCTGTTTCATGCTTTTTGACTCTTTTTGGAGGAAAATCACATCCTAAGATCCCTTTGTTGTGCTTCCCGTCGATGATTTGGCGAGGTTTTTTCCGCACGAGTCCTGCTGGGAGATGCACCAAGGGAGAGTGCGCACGCTGGGGCCGCTGAAGGGTGGAGCTTTTGCGAGGGTTTCGGGATGTTACTGGTATGGATCGGTCAAATAGCTGGGTATATCCTCAATCCACCGATTAGTCATCATATTCCACACAGCCCCATGATTTTGCACCAAACTCATGCATGCCTTGTTTGTTGGCATGGAATGGAGCTGCCGAACAACCCTTTTTTTATGGATCTGTAGATCTTGAATGCAGCTATCCAGATTTGGATGGTGATTTGCAGCTGTGGAAGCCTCTCAAAGACGGATAGCTTCCTTTTAAATCGCAGCACACTTCAGACACGATGGTATCATTTCCAGTGAATAACTCGACGCCGCCCGCAAAACCAGAATGCCACTTATACTGCAAGGGGAAAAAGAGCCAAAAGTCTTAGAGTTGTTGCGTCATGTTGCCCAGAAGGGGCTTATCCTGTTGTTTAGCAGTTTAGCCAACTCTAAAGCATCGATGCCATCAAACTGAGTCTTGCTCAGAAGTCACCAAACGGAACTTCCGTTCCCAGCCATGCAGTGCTCCAGAAAATGCGGAGTGTGAACTTCTTGATGTCTCCGCGGACATGCTTGCGGGGTGGGCAACCGTACACGTTGCGGACCGACATTTCCATGAGCAAGGACACCACCCACGGGGAAATGCGTCGGCACGAGCACCATTGCAACACATGCTGCAGCAGAAACTTTGGATGTGTCATTGAAGCTTTCCCGAGAAGAGGACTAGGCAGACTATATACATGGATTAACATGCTTGATGCATGACCCATGAACCACTGAAATATATATATATATATATTATATATATACATACACACACACACAGAGATTGTTCATGCCAATGCCACACATGCAGTTCTGGCAAGTCTCAGTGAGGACATTCAAGATCAGCTGCCAGTGCACCGAAGAGGGTCTGTCGCTTGTCCAATTGCTCAGATCACATCGTCCCAAGCACCACAGCAATGAGGTTGCCGCTGCCCGATTGGTACTAATATTGATTATCCCATAATATCCTTGAGTATACCACTATGCCCAAATTCAATGTTCATGGTCTATTTTCAGGGAAACCAATGATTTATAGCTATAAATGACCACGAATTCTGGATGAGTTGAAGCTACCGGCTGCAGCTGAGGTCTCCCCACTTCGTACCCGGCCGCCCTTCCCTTCACCACACTGGTGGTGTTTCAGAGGAAATGCCGGCGCTGCTGCTCCAGCCAGGTGGTACACGAGCCACAGGCCCCTTGGTTGGTGATATTAGTATCCCCGTGGCAATTTCCGCGCTAGAAATGGATGAATTGTGCATAGTCTATGCGAGATCCGTAATGTATTGGAATTTCAACATTGGAGTCAGGTTAGTCATTTTATTGTTAAGGGGTTGGTCTGAGCATTTTATTGGACAGGGAAATCCTGATGATTTTTAACATGTTAAAATTCCATTCTAATTTTATTGCAAAAAATTGAATGTTTGGAGCATTTTATTGCAGAATGGAACCAGTGCTTTTCCAGGATCTCTTTATATCGATTTTATTGGGCATATCATTTGAGACAGCGGATTTTAAGGAATTTGAAGGTGCAAAAGGGTTCATGTACATGACTGTGCAATTGGACAGGTGTAGTATCTGTTCATATCATGTGACAAAAGCCTATGACCGTGTAGGCTCCTTTAGGATCAAAAAGTCGCGCTGCTCTGCCTAACACAGGTTATGAGCCCAACGCTCAGCTGAGGGGCGCCTGCCATGTCGTGGACTAGGTCGTGTTCGGTGCCACTTGGTAGAAGTGGACCTCGTGCTCTACGGCTGGATCAAGAAGGCCAAGAAGGGCATGGAAGAGACCGAGCTGGACATGATGGCAGAGACCTTCGGCGTGGAGATGAAAGAGCTCTACCCAATGGCAGTGATGGTCAAGGTGGAGGACGAGCTCTACTACGAGGCGAACATGGAGGGGCTCTACGGCAAGAACTGGATGTGAGCACTGACCTGTTGGACTTGGGCACCGAGCCGAATCCGTGGTGGTCAGCAGGGGTTCAGCAAGAACACCTACGAGAAGCACGTCAGTTGGCCATGGAGCAGCCGATGTGGACGCCAAGGGAAGAGGTCTCAGTCAAGGAGGACCTTCCGGAGATAGAAGATGCAGACGCGTCGCGAGAGTTGGAGCCGCTAGCAATGGGACGAATGAGTGCTCCGTCAAGTTGGAGTACAAGACGAGGTGTGGCCTTGCAGACTCAAGGGGCTATGCCATCAAATGATGATGAAGACCTTCGGTATCCTCAAGATGCTGGACAAGGTCAAGGCCTTCGGTATCCTCAAGATGCTGGACAAGGTCGCCGTGAAGTACACCCTCAAGGTGTGGACCTTCGACATCCTCAAGATGTTGGACAAGGTCAACATGCAGGACACCCTCAAGGTGTCGATCAATTTGCACACTCTCAAGGTGTGGACCTTCGGTATCCTCAAGATGCTGGACAAGGTCAACGTGCTGGACACCCTCAAGGTGTCGAACAATGTGGACACCCTCAAGGTGTCGATCAAGTTAGGCACCCTCAAGGTGTCGATCAAGTTAGGCACCCTCAAGGTGTCGATCAAGTTAGGCACCCTCAAGGTGTCGATCAAGTTAGGCACCCTCAAGGTGTCGATCAAGTTAGGCACCCTCAAGGTGTCGATCAAGATGAACACCCTCAAGGTGTTGAACAAGTTGGGCACCATCGAGGTGTCGCGACAGGGCTACTTGCTGGAGAAGTGCAACGTTCTGGCAAGGGGCATGGTCAAGGAAGAGTTGTGCAGCCCAATGGGATGGGAGGTGAGATACCATCTCATGGGGTTGCAAGACAAGGTGGGAAGACTGGAGGACTGGGAGGTGAGATACCAGTTCAAAGGTCTGACATCATGCAAGAGGCTGGACACCATCGAGGAGTCAGCCGTGGACCCTCAAGGTCTGAAGTTAATGTGCAAGAGGCTGGACACCATCGAGGAGTCAGCCGTCATGGACCCTCAAGGTCTGAAGGAAATGTGCAAGAGACTGGACGCCACCGAGGAGTCAGTCATGGTTATGGACCTGAACGACGTCAAGTTCAAGGTCATCCAACAGTACCAAGTGGTCTGCGAGATCAATCTCAAAGACGAGGTCATCGGCAAGATGATGGATCACCCTTGGAAAGAGTTCCAATGGGAGCGCAACAGTATGAGATGAGACGACAGATGCCACGAGAGGCAAGTCGGCAACCACAAGGTGGAGTACAAGGTTGTAGCACAAGAACCTTTGTGGACGATGTCAATCAACAAGGAAGAGATGAGCGTGATGAGCTCAAGCGGGCTTTGGAGCAATCAATGGTTGAAGAGCTTCACAGACAGAAGCTTGAGATGGAGAAACAAAAGGAAGAGATGAAGAAGTATGCTGAGGACTTGCAACGCCAGCGTGATGAGTTTGAAAAGAAGAATGAGGAGTTGCAGAAGGAGCTCAAGAAGAAGAGTTCAAGCGTGGAACCACCAAGGACACCACCGCGCCGACCTCAGTACTACTCACTGTCACCAAGAACAACACCTGGAGGAACTCAAGTTCCGCCGGGACAACCACCACGGGAGGTAGCAGATCTTCCAGAACTTCCACCATGGCAGTTTGACCCATTTGCAGTTGATGAGCACGTGGGTGGTGGAACAGGTTTTGATGGTTTGGAGGATTTTTGGACTCCAGTGGATCAACAACCACAACAGCAGCATCATCTTCAACCTGGAGCAGATCGCTTTGCATGGTTGGACAGAGAGGTCAGGATGATGCATGGCGAAAGACCAAGGTTGACAGGTGAGTACTGGGAGCAACCGGTGCACAGACATGGTGGTCCACCAGCGGATTTTGGCTATGTTCCGCAACCACCACCACAACCGCCTCAAGGACATGGAGTTGGACCTTCTGGTGTACCAATGTATGCAGCACCAATGCAATATGGTTCAGTGCCACTGCAATGGCAACAACCTCAACCACAAGCAAAAGGTCCTGATGGTGAAGCTTCTGAGGTGCTGAGAAATGTGCCAATTACACTGCCAATTTTGAAGGACGTGTCAGAGCCTCAAGCTGCCCTTCGTGCAGGAGATTGGTTAAGTGAGTTGATGCCGCTGATCTCAGATGTCTCAGAAGGTGCAAGAGTGTGGTGGACCGGACTAGTACAACGAGCTCAAGATGCCTATGCAACATGGCTGACAGCGGGTCCAATGGATCGCATGGCTGTGCAACCTGACCTTCAAGTGGAGAACAAGTATGTTAGGTTGGAGTCTCGCGTGCTGTCAATGTTGTTAGCTGCAGTGCCACAGACGGTCAAGCAAGAAGCAATCTCTTTGCGAGAGATGACATGCGTGCAGCTGGTGTTTCGCATTTTGAAGCTGTACCAACCTGGTGGTCTCAACGAGAAAAGTACCATCCTCAACAACTTGACTCAAACCACAGCAGCCAAATCTGCAGCTGAAGCTGGTGAGATGCTACGCCAATGGCGACGTCAACTCCTGCGAGCTCGTGAACTTGGACTACAGGTTCCAGATCCCTTGCTGCAGGTGAGCGCACTTTCTGAAGTGATGCGGACAGTGATTGTGAGGGAGCATCAAGCGAGCTTTCGCATCAGCAACTTCCGCATGACCCATATGGTGGATGTGGCGCCTACACAGCTTACAGCGGAGAACTATCTGCAGATGTTGATTGCCGAAGCGGATCACTTGCATCATGGAACAATGACGAAGGCAAGTCCGACTTCGGGCAACCCCAAGATCAATGTGGTCAATGCTGCTGGTGACAAGGGTGGTGGCAAGAAGGGATCTCCTGGTAAGAAAGGCTATGGCAACAATGCAGAAGGCAATGCTTATGGTGCAGGAGCTGGAGCATGCAAGCATTGGGGTAAACCTTACGGATGCCTCAAGGGTGACAAATGCACCTATGCCCATGAGTGGAACAATCTCAACGACAAGGAGAAGAGATGTTGGAAGTGTTCCAGTTTGGAACACATTGCCAAAGACTGCACTGCTGGTGACAAGCTTACGACAAGTCCGGGCGACAAAAGCTCCAAAGGAAGCCCTAAAGGCAAGGGAAAGACAAAGGATGGCAAGAACGACAAGGGCAAAGGCAAGGACCGGGACAAGCCGGTCGGGGGAGTGGATCAGTCTTCAAAGGATTCACAGCCTCAAGTTGCCCAGATACAACAGCAACCTCAAGTTGCCCAGATACAACAGCAACCTCAAGTTGCCCAGATACAACAGCAACCTCAAGTTGCTCAGGTACAACAGCAGCCTCAAGTTGCTCAAGTACAACAACAAGTTCAGCCCTCAGTCATGGGTGAAATTGCCAGTCTTTTGAAAACAATGCGAACAACGTCAACGACTCCAAGGGTGTTGGCGGTGGTGACTGACAGCAATCAGGGTGTGCTATTGGACTCAGGGGCCACGCATATCCTTAGAGGACCCTATGATGAGACTGAGTGGATACAGGCGATCCCAACAGAGGTACAAACAGCGACTGGAAAAACACAGCTGAGGATGTCAAAGATGAGCAGATCGTTGTTGACAAATGATGATCTGCAGCCAATTGTGCCTTTGGGAATGTTGACTCAGCATGGATGCAAGATGAGGTGGCATCGCGATGGGTGCGCTCTCACACATGGCAAGCTGGGTGAAGTGAAAGTCACAGTTCGTGACAATTGTCCCTACGTGACCAATGATGTGGGGATGAAGCTTATTCGAGAGCTGGAAACTGCTGAGAAGAACAAGCAGTTGATGTTGAGAAGTTTGGAAGTCACAGGTTGGAAACAGGAAGACAAGGACATGGCCGACAAGCTTAAGAAGTTGTTTCCTGAAACACCTGTGGAGTTGTTGCAACCGATGGTGAGCAAAGCTGGTGATGAGGCTCGATTGCCATGGAATCGCCATCAACGGCGACGCTTCAAGAAGGCCAAGGGCATTGTGCTGAATTTGTTTTCAGGTCCAGATCAAGCGTGGTGGTCAAAAAGAATGCCACACGACATCGAAGTGGTGAATGTGGATCTACTTCGAGGACAAGATCTTTTGGACTCAGCAGTTTGGCATTTTTTACTGCAGTTTGTGAGGTCGGGTCGAGTGGTTGCAGTACTCGCTGGCCCACCGTGCAGAACAGTATCAGCTGCACGTTACCGGTCTGATGGAGGACCGCGGCCTGTGAGGGCGAGACATGGTTTACAGAGGTTTGGCTTGGATACCAACACGATGATGGAGCAACAGTTGGCAGACACTGACAGCCAGCTCTGGCTGAGAACATTGCTCTTGATGTATGAGGCCAAGCTCTACAACCCCGATGTCAAGGCCGTAGTGGAGACTCCAGAGGATCCAATGACGTACAGGCAAGACGAAGTTGAATATGCCTCTTTCACTGTGTGGCCCGAAGTGAAGTCAGTTTTGGAAAAGGCGGTGGGATTGAAAAGGTTGACAGTGGATCAAGGAGCTCTTGGACATCAACGACGAAAACCAACATGTTTGTGGAGCAATATGGAAGTCATCAAGGCGCTGGATGGCCTGAAGGATGACACCAAGTATGCAGCATGGCCAGATAGTTTGTCAAGGGCTATGGAGTTGTCCAAGTCAACAGCAGCATGGGCTCCAACTTTGAAGGATCTGATGATCAGGGAGATCCACGCAATTCCACTACCACAACTGCGAGTGTTGAACCTGACGGAGGAGGAATCATGGTACTTGCACCTCATGTCGGATCACATTCCTTACAGGAAGGACTGTCTTCAATGTCAAGTTGGAGCAGGACGAGATTGACCACGACGGAGGCAGAAGTTTCAATCCACTTATGAGATGAGTGTGGATTTGGCAGGACCTTTTGAACGAGCACCAGGTCAAGGAAGAGCAAAAGCAAGATACTTCATGGTGGCCACTGTCAAGGTCCCATGGTTAGCAGAGATTGGTGCGTTGGTGGAGGGTTGGAAGCCGAAACCACGGCCAGAAGGTTTTCCTGACCTTGAGGCTTTGCTCCCGGAGGTGACTCTGGACCCAGATCCGTTCAAGGAGGTGGAGGATGTGATTCGTGGACCGGGCCGTCCCAAGAAGGTGGAGGAGAAGTATGATGTTCAAGCCTCAGATCCCTCGAAGGGGGGAGCTCCAGATTCCTCGAAGGGGGGAGCACAAGTTGAAGTTGTTGAAGTTCCTCAAAATGGAGTTCAACGTGGTGATGTTCATGTACAAGATTGCAGAGACGGGGGAGCTCAGGATGATGAGCTTGTCAAACAACTGGAGTTATGTCCATTGCCTGAAGTTCCTTTGCAAGTTTTGGAGAAGAATCCGCCAGAGGTGGATGTGAATGCGGAGGACGTGGCAAAGCAGGCGTTCCAAAATAAGATGGCAGAACTTCAGGATGTCAATGTCAAACCCATCACCTTTGCTGTTCCTGTGAGTGATCGACGTGAAACGACGGTAATCAATGCAGTGGCTTCTCTCTACACCAGATTTCGAGCCCTTCAAGTGCCAATCTACAGGGTGAGAGTTGACCGCGCCAAGGAACTTGTGTCACAGCGATTTCGAACATGGGCATCAGCAAGAAATCTGGAAGTTCGAGTTTCTCCAGGAGATGAACCTACTCAGAATTCAACTGCGGAGATCGAGATCCAAATTCTCAAGAATGTGACAAGAACGTTGCTGCAGTCATCAGGCTTGGATGTGAGTTTCTGGCCATTAGCGTTGAGACAAGCAGCTGAACAAAGAAGCCGAAGACAACTCTCAGTGCTTGGACTTCAGCTACCAGCTCTACTACCTTTTGGTGTTTGGGGTGTGGTTCGCAAAAAGACATGGGCCAACAGAGGTGTTCCTCTGAAGTATCCGAAGCAACGTGTGAGGATTCTTGGTCCTTCGGCGGACATGTCACCAACATCAGGCGGGTACTGGGTGGTGGATGAACGTGGCAATGGTTTTCGCACTACAGTGGCGTCGGTGCCAACCAAGTCAGCTGAGATGGGCAATCTTCAAGATCTCAACCCTGGACAAGCTCCACTACCAGATGATGGTCAACAACTAGATGGAGAACAACTTCATGAGCAACTTCCTGAAAGCCCGGGGTATGAACCGAGCATCCTTGAAGATGATGCACCGGGCCCGGGGGAGGACTTGGAGTTTGAGGACATGCAAAGACTGGTGGATGGTACGATGGAGGTGGAACTACAAGAGATGGAAGAACATGCAACAGATCTTCCATGGCCTTTACCACCATTACCACAACCACCACGACGAGTACGAGGCAAACAACCACCAGCTGTGCGCGGTTTGATGAGCTCCGCGTACCAACAATGCAATGGATGCGGGTTGCAACAGCCCAGACTTAGCAAGTGTCACTTCTGCAATGAACCAGCTGTACCAGCTGGGGGGGAGTGGACAGAGATGGATGATGAGGAAGTTCAAGATCAACAAGATCAACAAGATGGACAAGCTCAAGATGAAGATGTTCATCAACTACAACAACTATGCAAGGATGAGATGGCAGTCAATCATCTGGTCAAAGGGATGTGCGATCTCTGGAATGAAGAGAGGTACATGTTGGCACAAGCAGAAGAAGATCAAGATGTCAGCGAATTGGCAAAATATGCCAACAGCATCCATAGCCAGTTGATGATGCTACAGAACCAACAGCAACAGTTGACGAAAGAGATCGACAAGATGGTGCTTGGAGAGGAGGAAAAGGTTCTCCAGACCTACACGGTGGCGGCAAAAGAGGTTCGTGCAGAAGCAGACAAGTGGAAGCCGGCCATCAAGGAGGAGATAGACAACCTACTGTCTACCAACACCATCATCAAGATGAGCAAGGAAGAAGTGGCATCCTTGGAGAGCTCAGGGATGGCCCTTGAGAAAATACCTGGCAAGTTGGTGGCGACAAGAAAAGCACCACTTGGAAGAAGACGAGCCAGAATAGTGGCTTGTGGAAACTTTGTTCATGGTGATCCACTTGATGCAGACTCAGATGTGGCTGCTGGAGGAGTGGATGGGATAGCAATTCGGCTTTTGGTGAAGTTGGCTGCAGAACGCGAATGGTGCCTCAAGTCCATTGACGTCAAAGCAGCATTCTTACAAGCGCCAAAGAGGTCAGTCAAGACCAGAACAACACTGGTGCAGCCACCAAGGCTACTGGTAGAGCTTGGTCTGGCACAACAAGGTGAGTGGTGGTCAGTGCAGGGAGCTTTGTACGGCCTTGTAGAGTCTCCGAAAGATTGGTCAGTGCATAGAGACCAGGAGCTGCCGCTGTTGAGGTGGAGCGTTGATGGGGTACAGTACAAGCTCGTGCAAACGGAAGAGCTACACCTATGGATGGTGACCCCAGTGGAGATGACAAGCTCTTGGAAGCCAGGTTCACAAGGCTTCTTGGCAACCTACGTTGATGACTTTCTAGTTGGAGCTCCACAAGAACAAGCCAATGCGATGTTGGAAGCTGTACAAAGGAGGTGGACATGCAGCCCACCAGAAATGGTCACTGAAGACCACCAAATGAAGTTTTGTGGATACGAGATTGCCAAGGTCAAGGACGGGTTCTTTCTACATCAATGTGGATACCTCAAGGACGTCCTGAAACGACATGGCATGGAGGCTGGCATGGCACCAGTCAAGAACTTGTTTGCCAACTTGTGCGAAGACGACACTGAGGAGGTGCAAACAGGAGATCTTCGTCAAGCTCAACAAGTCATTGGGGAACTGCAGTGGTTGGTTACCCGAACACGACCTGACATGGTGTATCATGTTGGTGTCATGGCACGTCTTGCGCACCGACGAGCAAGACATGTGGTCAAGCTTGGAGATGAGTTACTGAGGTATTTGAGTGCAACGAGTTCAAAGGGTTTGCACTACATGAAGACCTCAGCACAAAAACCATATGGTCGCAATGATGAGCTGGCCACGCAGGTGTCGATCAACAACTTGGAGGTGTTTGTGGATGCTTCGCACGCCCTGGAGCATGAGAACTACAAGTCGGTGACTGGGGTGATACTATGTGTTGGGGGTTCTCCCATCGCATGGGCAAGTGGCAGACAGCCGTTTGTTACCACTTCAACAGCCGAAAGCGAACTGGTGAGCTGTGGAGAAGGTTTCCAGTGTGGAGAAAGCCTTGCAGCACTCCTGGAGGTGATGGGCGTTGGGGACATCAACAAGACCCTCAACTGCGATTCCAAAAGCGCACTTCACTTGTGCACCAATGACACAGGTAGTTGGAGAACAAGACATCTGAGGATCAGGTATGCTCGACTTCGAGAAGCGTTTCAAGATGAGCTCTCGCGATGGTGTGCGAGGCATGTCAGTGGTTTGGTGCTTCCAGCTGATGGAGCGACGAAACCGCTTCAAGGACCAAAGATGGACAACTTTGTGGACTCCATCTACCTGGACGATCTCAACGATCTACGACGTGCGGAAGATGAGCTGAGAGCTGAGGAAGAGATAGTAGTGAGGCTTCTCTCAACTGGCCAGACGCTGATGGAGACAGATGACTCTCAGTGTCAAGAAGCTGGTCTGGGCCTCATCGTTGCTGCATGTTGGATGATGAAAAAGAGGGAAAGGGAAAATGAACCTTCCCCACCATGGTCAGTTAGGGAAAATGAACCAACTGACATGGAAGAGGCCAACGTCAGGGCACCAAATGAACCGGCGTTGAGACATGAGGGTAGGGAAGATGAACCACCCCGTAGGTTGATGAAAACCATGGTGAGGGCCCCAAATGAACCCACCATGCAAGAAGAGGGCAGGGAAAATGAACCGCCCAACAAGAGCCAAAAGGAGGCCATGCAACCTTCCCCAAAAGGGATGATCGATGTGGAGGGGAAAAGAAACCTTAGGGTTTCGAACATGGAGCGTAGTCTTAGTGCTGAGTACTATCCTCAAAGGGATCAAGTTTCCTCCCCACAAAGATCATCTCAAAACCTTGACAACTGCCCTTCGGGCTGCCACGGGCCGCAACTTCGGGCGCTCAAAGTCAGCCATGGGAAGAGACGTCAACAACAAGGTCTTTCGAAGAGGCGCCAAGGGGATGGGCATGGTTTCAACTGCAACTTGGTTGGTCGTGCTGAGCAATGGCATGGACTTGAAGGAGATCCGATTGAGGACTTCTCTGTTGAGGACCTTGGGCTCGAGCCGCCAACTGAGGTTTTGGGTGCCGGGCGACACGCCATGGAGAGCACGGCGAGGTCGTCAGGGAGTTCGGCAACAGGAACTTCTTCACTGCCGGCTTCGAGGGCAACCAAGGGAAAAGGCCACAATGGCCAAGATGACGGCCAGCCTGGCCATGGAAAAGGCCAAGGAGGCCACTACAAGGGCCAACAAGGCCAGATGGATGGTCAGCCTGACCAGAAAGGAAAGGGCACTGGCAAGGTGTCTGAACGTGGTAGGGTGGCAATGTTGAGCCCTACAACTTCGGCCATTTGGGCTGGAACAGAACCCCAACAGCTTGGACCAGTTCAACAACGTGGACAAGCAGCAATGGGAACAAGAGTGATGAGGGGCAGTCGCTTTGGGTTTGAGTACGTGCCGATCCGCAACTACGATCCACGTCTTCGAGAACCAGAACTACAAGAGCGACCTCCAAGACCACCAGCGCAGCAGGTGGATGACACGCAGTCTGATGGGAGCTATGAGTTGGTTTCAGAGGCTGTGGATGAGGAGCAGCCCCCACAGACTGAAAGGCAAGTGCAGTTGGAGGGCAAGCATGGTGCAATGGCTATGCCCCCACCAGGTGGAGATGGAGATGATCCTGGCCGAGATCGTCGAAATCGACGTGAACCAGAATGAGATTATGGGCCGGACCCTCCAGCGGATGATGAAGATGAAGATGAAGAAGAACGTCCACGCAGAATATGCACAACTCTGGATGTCAAGAGGCAAAGAATGGCTTGGGCGCGACCCCCTGGATACTGGTTTCGGGGACGTGGCAAAGGCACCAAGCAGGACTTGGAGACTGGCAAGGATGGGTCAACGATCATCCATGGGGCGCTCAGTCCAAACCTGTCCTGGCAAAGGATCTTCGCCAAGGGTTGTCGACCCCGCCAGCTCTTCACACATGACCAAGGAGGAAAAGGTTCAGCGCAGGCAGCTCCGATGCTGATGGGGCGTGGCGATACGCCGGCTGAACAGAGGAGAAGCATCCTCCTGGCGACGGCCAATGCAAAGGCGGTCCAGGCGTTGCGCACAGCCGACCAGGTGAATGTCACTAGCGAGGACTCCAATGAGGTGGCTCTGGCGGTGGAGGCAGCTACAGCAGCGGTGGACTACGCTGCAGATGTTCAGAAGATGACGGAAAGCGGCACCACCCCAGGCCAAGCTGGCAGCAGCAGCAGTACAAGTCGCACCTCTGTCGCACGACTTGGAAAAGGCAAACCAGCCACCAATCACGAGCTGCAGGCCCACTACGCAGCGAAGGGCAAAGCGAAAGGCAGTGAAGCCTTGGAGTCTTTTGCAGATGGTTTGCATGAAGATGGCAGCGAGACTGCGGAGGAAGAGGCCTCTGAGAATGACATGGAGGTCATCCCTGAAGAGGACGAGGGCGATGATGGAGATGATGGTGGAGGTGATGATGGTGGAGCCGAAGGGCCTGCAACAGACCCACCAACAGCTACCACAGCAACCGAGGTAGCAATCACTTCAACCACTGCGGGTGACCCAGCGAATGTTGAGGAAGAGGTCAACGCAGAGCCAGAGAACGTTGAAGAAGAAGTCAATGTGGAGCAGGACACAGAGGTGGAAAGTGCGCTGCCTCCAAGGCGAACGCGCAACAACCCAGAGCATGAGATGGCGCCGATGGTCCCAGGAAGTTTGGGGCAACAGATGCGGGCAAAGGCAAGTTTTGGCATGGCATCAGCACCGCCAGCGCAGCATGTACAACAGGTGATGACAGCGCTGATGCAGGGCCAAACAATCCCTTTGACGTATGGACGTTGGGTCCAGTGGGATCAAACCAGTTGGGTTGGATCCATGCAGACCTACAGATATGGTGTGCTCAATGGCTTGCAGGTGGAGATGGACTTCGCGCAGGTGGGCTTGATGCTTCGCCGGCCAGTGGTTCCTGGGGTGACGCATTCGCTTGCGCTCCAAGGAAATGTGGTGGCTGTGCCGAAGAATGGGCTGAACAGAGAAAGCACAGAGGAGGAGGCTGACCCAGGGGTTCCGTTTGAGCACGGGATGGTTCAACCTGGAAAGAAACCGCCACCTCAGGCTTGGTTTCAACAACAGAACATGCAGGAGTGGATGAACCGCATGGCCAAACCACCAGCAGTTCCAGCACAACATGCAATGCCAGGTCCACCACCAGCGGGCCCACCACCTCAGGTGAGAGCGGGACCACCTCCAATGGGTCCACCTCCGGCTAAGGTGATGCCGAGGGCAGCTCCGAACTACGTGCCTGGACCTCCACAAGGGCAACCACCGATGGCTGCACCGATGCAGCAAAGACCACAAGGTCCAGCAGGATATGGTGGTGATCAAGGTGGCAGTCTGCAGCCACCACAACAGCAGATGATGGGAAACCCTGGTCAGAGGGTGACGTTGTCCCATATGTTGCGGATGACTGGCGAACTTCGAGCAGAACGAGGAGTTCAACCAGCCAAAGCTGCAGCAGACTTGGGTCTGCGACCGGTGTTGCGTCCGCCAACGACAACATCGAAAGCTGCAGCGAGTTCCACAAATGTTTATGTGGAGCGCCGTGAAGAGGCTGCCGATAGGGTTACGGTGAGATCCGATTCACCGGCCCTGTCAGTGACTTCGAGCTCTACGGCATGATCCAGGTGGAGCGCAATTTTGAAAAGATGCTCTTTTGAGAGCCGGGCATTTTTCCTTTGGCAGAGTCTTTACTGCCATGATGTCAGCCAAGGTGTGAGTCTTTACATGCCAAGGTTGATGGAAGGTGCGGGTCTTTACGCACCGTAGTGATTTTAAGACCAGGGAAGACTAACAACCACCTGTCTTCTCTGGCCAATCCAATTTTAGGAGCCTTGAGCCCTTCAACCAAAACCCCCTTTTATACACGACGAAGTCGTGGGGGGAGTGCAAAAGGGTTCATGTACATGACTGTGCAATTGGACAGGTGTAGTATCTGTTCATATCATGTGACAAAAGCCTATGACCGTGTAAGCTCCTTTAGGATCAAAAAGTCGCGCTGCTCTGCCTAACACAGAAGGAATTCTAAGGAATTTGAAGGAATGTTAAGGAATTTTGAAGGATTTTAAAGGAATTATAAGGACATTTAAGGAATTTAGGGAGTTTTAAGGAATTTTAAGGAATCTTAGAGGAATGAAAGGAATTTTAAGGAATCTTAAAGGAATTTGAAGGAAGTTTAAGGAATTTAAAGGAATTTAAAGGAATTTGACGGAATTTGAAGGAATTTGGAGGATTTTTAAGGATTTTTAATGTTTTTAAAGGATATTTAAGGACTTCTAAGGAGTTTTTTAGAATTTTAAGGAATTTTAAGGATTGTTAAGGAATTTTAAGGAATTGCCACGAAAGAATGCCACCGTATTTTGTTGCTACAGAATGCTATAAAAGAAGAAAACCGTGAAATATTTGAGCACCTTCACTCTAAAATACCTCTGTCTAAAAAGAATTTCCTGACCCCTTTAAAGAGGCATTTCTGAGGGTCTTCGAATTTGGATGAGCTTGGATGCCAATTCAGCGTGAATTTGCTGGAACCGCATTTCATAGCAGAACGAGTTCTCATTGTTTTTGTGCAATTTGAGGCGTGAGGCCCTATGCACAAAAGCTAGACCGCTTTAAAACTGCTGCACATTATCACATAATGAATTGGCACCCCGATATATTAGTGATATTTAGTGATATTGCTAGCCACTCATTGAGGCTTTGCCCGAATTGTTTAATGTTGTTCAATCGGGATTGCAACCCAAAATTTGAGTCACTTGTGGGGGACTTCATTCTATAGCCTTAAGATTCGAACAGCTTTTTGTTATTTAGGACATGGGCATGTGCATGAAGTCAAGGTAGATGTTGACTTTTCCGCAGCACATGGGGACGGAAATGGGGACCAAAATGGGCACGTGGATCCTCTCTTTGGCAGGTTCGTGTGGTGCCTCTCGGACGAGATGGGCCAAATCCTCAGGAATTGGAGGCAGATGGGTGGACAATTCTTGTTTTACATTCCTGATCTGTATGTGGGTCAAAATGGAAGACCTAGGGGACCACAGATGTTAGTCTAGTTTAGTATTAACCATCCAATTATTGGGGTACCTAATTTTGACCCATACCCGAATCTCTTTGCTGTTGGCAGATTTGGCAGGAGGCTGCCTCAGTGGTGACGAACTGTTTCTTCGTGTCGATGTACGATGCGAAGACGAAACGCTGGCCGATACCTTCGAGCAAAGACTTGAAGAAGTTGCAGCAGGAGGCAGGGCTGTTGGGTCATCACTGTCATCACTGGTTATCACCAAAAACAATCCCCAAGAAATATGAAGAAACGACTGGGTATTGGTGTTTTTTCATCAGGAAAGCTAGCTTCTGATTAGCTTCTGCTAGCTGAAATCCCTCTTGCTTTAGCATTCTTTAGCAAGGGATTGGCAGGAGCTGGAATCGCCAATCCCATGAAACATGAAACTTCACAGTCAATTACTTCTGGGAGCAGTTTTGCGCTCAATCCCCCGGCCTGGGACATCGCCATATCGCAATCAGCATCTCCCTTTACCTTCCCAGCTTTCGTGCCTTACCCGCCTTACCCGCCTTACCCGCCTTACCCCTCGGCCTCAAGTGGCTTGAATGACGCCTCTTGATGTGAAAATATGTGAAACTTGGAGTGGTGATTACACAGTTTGTCCCCGGGAAATGGATCAATGATCGAAGCAACATATTTGCAGGTCTATGAGGACTTTGCTATGCGCTTTACGATGGGATCTGGCTCTCTGTTGTTAGCCTATCAAGGAGGTGGGACTCAACTCTGTTCACAGACATCTCTGGTTTCTCAACCAAGTGAGTGGCACTATCAGATTGCCTGCTTGAAATGCTTTGTTCCCGCCAAGTTTCCAAATTGTTGTTTTTTTTGTTGCAGCATTTTCGTGAATGGCCATGATTTCAGAGTTGATAGTCCTACCAACGTCATGAAAGCTAAACATCAAACGGATGAGTGAAACTTTGGAAAGTGGATGGGCATAGCACCTGTTGTCACAGCGATGCTGACTGCCAGATCAGCTCGTGGGCTGTGTTGGTCTTGAACTGATGCCTTTTGAGGCCGGGAATCAACAGCATGCTGTTGCACTGCTGTAACTCATCAGAATGAGACGAAATTTGGTGGCAGGAGCTTCCTGTGTCCTCCCCTGTGCGTGTGGCAAACATGGCAGAGCGACGGCCAGCGAGGACTCTGTTGGGAGAAGCTGTCGATATCACGGTTCGTAGCAAAAACATGTTGGGTGGATTTAGATGATTATGATGATTTAGTTGTTATTATGATTATTATGATGATGATTATTATGATGATTTATTATATAGATGATTTTTTTTCAGGGCTCAGTCCTGAGCAAGACACCATAGATGCCATAGACCATACTGATCCGCTGATTCAGCCCTGGATCCCATGCAGCTTTAACGCTAGCTGTGCAGGCAACGCATCGCGTACATGTCCAACCTCTCAGCATCTCAGCAACTTTTGAACCGGTTGAGCCAAGTCGATTTTGTCCAACGATTTCGATGGATAGTGGATGTATTTGATTAATACATGTTAATACATGTTAATACATGTTAATACATGTTAATACATGTTAATACATGTTAATACATGTTAATACATGTTAATACATGTTAATACATGTTAATACATGTTATTGCCAAGAATATAAATGAATATTATTCAGAATATCCATCGATGGATTATGGTTTCTGCCTACAGTAATTGGGATTTCAACAGCTTTCCGATGATTTTTTCCGATGGAACCTGAGCCAAGGTTCTCCCAGATCAGCGCAAGAAAGGCCTTGGCCAAAGATTGGTCACAGAGGCAGGCTGCGAAATGTCTGCGGGTGTCTGAAAGTCATGGATGATAATCACGTTCCCCTGAAAAGTAGTTGTGTTGGGGCTATATTTAGTATTATATATATATTATATACATACAGTATATATGTATAGTATATGTAGATAGATAATAGTTATATATATAATATTGTATATATACATATATATATATACATATATATATTTATACACCAGTATTTTCAGACACAGCCATATTATCTCGAGGCCGAGCGATGGGCCTAAGAGAAGCTGAGAGTGAATGAGGCAGGCGTTTTTTTCAGTGGGGGTTTCTCCATAGTCACCGGGGGATCACCGGGGGATCCCCCAATGGAAATGGATGCTTTATTTCATGGAAAATCCGAAAATGGATAACTGATGATAGCTGGAAGATGCTGGAAGTACCCCCCATGACTTAGGAAACCTCCATGTTTACATATGTTTTTTTGAAAAAAATAACATATGAGAAGAGGGCGCTGATATTTCCAGATGGTTGCGGATGTTGATTTGATGTTGATTTGTACAAAGAATCCAGACCTTTCCAGATCTAATACAGTACATACCATGTGATATGTGTGAATCAAAAAGCAAGAGAAGAGCCGGTACAAACATGTTCATGAAGAATAACAGGAACAGTACTCAGCTACATCACAGTCATCACAGTCATCGCAGTTTCCCAAGCATGGCGTGCAAACCACAGGTCATCCTGCTGGTAAGTTCCAAGAATTCGGCAGCTCAACGGCTCTACGAGCGCATGGGCTACCAATTGGTGCTTAAGGCATCTCGCTGGGATGGTGTGGTCGAACCGGTAGGGTTCATCATCACCACCATCATCACATCTGAATTGTTGTTCCCAAATATATTCCCAAGTATGTTCCCGAAGGTTTTCCCAAATTTATCCCCATTGGTTTTATATATGCACTCTGGTTATTTAACATAGCCATGGAAAATGGCCCGTTTATTGATGATTTTCCCAGCTAGATACCTCCATTTATTTTGGGGATTTTCCATGGCTAACCAGATGGTATCCCATCATCAACCCCCGAGACCACCCCGTCAGGATCCTTGGGCACTTCGGGCTGTCCCGGCGGAGAACGGCGCCATCGACCGGATTCGGGTCACCAACCTGGGCTTCGCGCGGTCACTGGCGCAGGAGCCGGGAGTGGCCTTCAAGGATCATCACATTGAGGATATGATCATCATAGACATGATACGATATGATAGATATGATACATCTTTGACACATTGTTTTTTTTTGGATTTTTGATATATGATACTTGTAAATTGATCAACACATTATCTAGATCCATGATTAATGGACATGTTCACCATTGGCATCTTATCAAGCAGCCCTAAGAGGCTGAAGCAACCCCAAACTTTCAACGTCAAAGCGAGGCACCTGGCTCAGCTTTCCACCAGTCGTTATTGGATCATGTTGAGTCTACAGTTTCGATTGTCAAGAAGTCTGTCAACTTCGCCGGACAACCATTTGCCAGACTCAAGTCGAGCCAAATTTGGGTCCCACAATCGCACAGTTGGTGCCAGATATTTTCCCATTTGCAGCATTTTGAAGGCCCCAGACCTTTGGTCGATGCTGAGATCCTTTCTCCCTTGACCGAAGGCAGTGGCACAGTATCTCCAACAATGAGCATCATCAGAATGACTGAGCAACTTTGTTGATGCGTGCATCGCGCTGTGAGCTTAGTCTTGACATTGAAATTGGTCATCTTTGATCATGCAAATGCAAGTGGCCGCCATACCAATCTGAAGAATTTTCTAATGATGTTCGTTTGACCAGGCTTTTCGATGCTTTTCCAGCGACATTACCTTGGGCTTACGATTCGATTCAGAACGGAACGTCGATTTTCATGGACCCTGCAGCGGCAAAATGCTGTGCTTGCTTCTTGTTCCAAAGCTGCTCTCAGACGGGAAAGAGTTTGATATGTGCCATGGTCAGAACATTGGATAACATTGGTGATTTTCCATTTTCCTAGAGAGGATGGTCATCCATCCAGGAATGATTTATATACCAGGGCACGTATGTTTCAGTGGGTTTTTGGCTTGCAGATATGCAGTTCATGGCAGGTAGCAAAGGTGCCCAAGAGATCACCTTCAATCTTCGGGGAGATTACATCGTGGCCGTGGAGCAGGCAGCACGCAGCACGGGGGGGGCAGTTGATGCCTGGGACGCTGCTAATATGCCAGGGCGCAGTGGGACACAGCAGCAGTTTGGGAGTCCAAGTCATCTTCTTCACCGTCCCAGCCTTGGAGTCCTTGGAGGTCACGACACGAGACACGAGACACGTGGGTCATGCCATGCCGCGCCAAGGCCAAAGGTGAGACATTGACCATCGCAGGACGAAAACACCATGCACCACCCAGCAGGGTAGGTGACCCCAGTTGAAAGTTGCTTGAAATGACATGGGAATATCATTGAAAGTTGCCAGTAGATCTAATAGTCTATAGTGTCACTTTCGCAGTACTGTCAAATTTGGAGAGAGAGAGAGGCTCCATGAGGCACCAATCTTTGTTCGGTTTCTTCCAATTTTATATATATTCATGGCTTTGTGATGGTGGCTTCCAAACTGGTTGTTGGGGTGCCTAAGATTGCTGGGTCACCAGGTCCGTTTTGAAGTGGACAATGCTGAGCAGATCGTGGGACTTGAGGCTGGGTGCCGTGCCACCTGGGTACTGGTGGTACAGATCGCGATCCCTTGCGGTGGCCAGGTGGAATTTGGTCGGATTGTGGGCATTCAGAGTGCATTGATACCAGCTGTCAGAAGCTCGGATCAAGATGTGAAACTCATATTGAGCCTGGAGAGCAGCGTTCGGCATTCTCCTTGCTCTGAATACGGCATGAAATTGCTGAATATCATTCAGCAGCGAGGTAATCTATTAATCTTATTAGACTCATACGTAATTTGTGACTTCTCCGAGACTTCTTTGTGTGCCATGCATACTTATATAATTTGCCACGTTGGCTTCCCCATGTGACTGCCGTGAGGTTGAAGATATTGAGGCCACCTGGGCACATTTTGTGGCCACCTGGGGGAAATCTGCGGGGGTTCGAAATCTGCCTGGGAGGCAGCCCTCACTGAGCTGTGCGATGACCGGACGTGACCGACGAAGTGGCTTCCAAAAGGAAGGTTACCACTTCGGTCTTGGTGGTTTCAACATGTTTCAACTATGTGATCACCGTTTTATCGCACTTATCAATGCCTTGGGATGCTGATCAGCACGACTGACTCATGTTGGTGCCGAAACCACCAGTGGCAGATTTTTGCCAACGCCGGGATGGGGAGCACCCCTCAGCACCTGGACTTTGCCACTTAAGTGCCTCTAGCTTTGGGAGAGTCTGGTCACCAAGGTTTACAGTATGACACTTGATGCATTCAACGCTTGGTTTAAGGATTGTTGTTGGAGACGTTGGCTTTTGGAGTTTCCTGTGACGTATCCCTTCATTCAATTCAGGAATACCTGGTCTATGTATGTCCATGTTCATGTCCTGTTCACAGTGTGCTAAGTTGTATTCCTTCAATGTTTGTTCCGATATAGCCATGCAAGTTGTTCATTTTCTCCATTTGCCCAAGCGCATGAGGTGATTCGTTTAGGTTTTGCATATTAATGATGCTCCTGCCATCACTGGCTAAGATCTTCGTAACTAAAGTACGTACATTGAATATCATTGAATTGAATTGAATACTCATGGAATATCATTCAATATCAATATCAGTCAATATCATTGAATATGATTGAACAGCATCATGAGATAGCTAAGAAATGCTAAGAACACAAATTCAAAGATGTCAGCGATGGGCTCTGGGCCGTTTGCCCTGCCAACGGTGAGGCTCCCCAACCTCAGCGTGTTGGAGAGTGTACATAGTGCAGCCTTGCAAAGCCGGTTGACACCACATGCAGATAGAAAATCTTGAGAAGGCACGTTCTATATCGTTGTAATGTGGGTAAAACAATGTCATAAACCATCCCCCAGTGATCACATGTGATCACCATACGTATATAGGTGGTATGGTTACCATTCCCAGTCATGGGTGGTTTATGATTGTTTTACCCACATTACAGTTACAGCCTTTTTTGAGACAGTGGTGTGATGGCTTTCAAGTGAGGACCGTCCAACGGTTCCAAAGGACCAAGCTGCATGAAGTGCGGCTGTTTCTGCCGCAGAAAGGTCCGCTTGACCAGCCATAGCTTAACACCACTTTGAAGTCTGAATGTATTTCTGGATGGTTGACTGGAAGTCTATGAAGCCTCTGCCATGTCCTGAAATTCAAGAGATGTTCATTCCAATTCTCTTCAATCTTCATCAATGTTTCAGATTTTTTGCCGAGTTTGTCATTTTTACATCTCTTTTCCACCGTTTGAACGTCCGTGTCGCTTCCTTTGGCTCGTTTGGCGAGGTGGAAAACGCCAAAGGTGGCACGCACAGGGCGCACGTTGGGCGCACGTTGATTCAGGTGCCATGGCGCGTTCCCCTGAGTCCACTGAGGCACAACGGAATCCGTGGAATCCGTGGAATCCGTGGAGATGTTCTCCATTGAAATCATCAAAGAAACATAAAGAAACCACCCATAAATAAATAGTGGAGTTGACCATTTATGTGGATGCCATAGTGGATTTAGTTGATTCAGGTTTGTTGAAAAATATTGGAAACATAAACCATGAGATTCTCCGACTGGAATCGAGGAAGAATGAGGTGCTCTTCCTGAGATGATTGGCAGCCACATGATTGATGTTCTGGGCCATGAAGCAGATTCATATTAAAGATGCCACTTGTGGGTCAGGGTCATAACTTTTGACATTGAACAAAAACATACAATTCGTGGTCATTGTTGGCACCGCATGACCATTTTGTGGGTCGTATGTTACCTCCCCAGTTTCTGTCCCTAGCTCGTTGAAAGAACCGTTCCAGGCGACATCAAGCCGCATGTCGAAGCCTCGGCCAGTGGACGGGCTGGATATGGATTGACCTACAAAAAAACATCCATGGAAAATTCACATTTGTATAGCATATAATATGCATATTGTACATATGCCTATGGAATCATATGGAATCCAAATCTAAATATCTAGATGGCATCCGGTATATCAGAAATGGAGACTCTGTAGAATCTTGTCGCCACCATTGGAAACGGGGCTTCATCTTCGATGTCAAGCATGATAGCATGATAGAAATGTCCATAGACCAAGCAGTCAAGCTTTGATAGAAGCGATCCGTGCGAATCTGGTGATGGATAGCAGAATTGTTGAAAAAAGGGCAGAATTGCTTACAGAGTGTCACCTGTTCCGCTGCAGTGTGGTCTCTTTTGGTTCGACAAAAGACTGCACGCGTTCATCTGATGGTTGTCTTCCCAAGACATGTTCCCTTGGCACTTGGCACTCGCAGTACTTTGGCTGGAAATATCTGTGGGCAGGACTTGATTAAGAGACTCCCTTGTATACATGTTCTGCAGATCCTAAGCCCGAAACCTGCAAGGACCAATACCCAATCTCTGTGTGATTTAAGTCTTTTGGCTTGAAGCACTTTCTTTGTTTGAAGCAAAGACTCTTGCCAGCTGGAACTTGACGGATTCAGGAGTAAGATGTTTTATTGGATTTCAATTTAATTGCATTGCTGGCTTCTGATCATAGCTTCAAGTTTCAAAGTTTCGACACTGGTAAACAAATGGGGGAATAAAGACCTCTCAACTGCTAAATTTTCAAACGTTCCAGTCAATAGTTAAGTCATTCTTGTCAATATCAACGTACATCACCTTTCATTCTCCGTCGAAACTCATGTCAAACGGTTTTTCAAGCAGGGCGCTGTCAAATTCACGACATCCAAGGGTCTTGAGCAATCAATGTGGTCTGAAGGAAGAGGGACCAGTTCGGGGGAGCCAAATATTGTCCCACAGATTCCAGTTCAACAATTTGCTCCTTATATTTCCAGCTGAGGTTGAGGATGGTTTTCTTGCTTTTTTTGCCAAACTGCTGCAGGTCTTCTTCGTGACTGGCCATGCACAACCCATCAGCTCTAGTAGTTCCGCGCGTTCGGCCTTCATCGGCATGGAAGCCATGAGAGGGGAGACCATGACAGGCTGGACATTGGTTTGGGGGAAGATGGTTACCCTCCGCTTATTTAATGTAGCTATGGACAAACACCATTTTTTCATGTGTAAATCATATAAATCGGTCATGTTCCAAAGCTATGTTAAATCACTAGAGAGTGCGCGTACTATTAGACCACAATTTAACGTTAGATTGAGCGCGTTAGATTGTAGTTACAAGATGTTATAACAACATAATTATACTATATTACACTATTATATTGTTATACTATATATTATACTATTATAGTGTTATACTATTATTATACAAGATGTTATAACAATATAATTTTACTATATTATACTAACATGTTATAGCAATATAATTATACTATATATTACTACAGTATATTATACTATATTATACTATTAATACATTCTGAGCCAATTGTGGTTGCTACTGTATTATAACTATGTTGGGGTGTCCTCCTTCGGTAATCTGAGGCATCGCCAGAACAGCCATGAAGGGTGCAGCTGACAGCTTGCTTTCCAGTGATGACCTCACCAACATGGTGCCTTGGAATAGGATGAGTAGAGACTGAGTATGGATGGAAAATGATGGAAAATGATGGAAAATGATGGAAAATGATGGAAAATGATGGAAAATGATGGAAAATGATGGAAAATGATGGAAAATGATGGATGAATGATGGATGAATGATGGATGAATAGGATGGAAAATGATGGAAACATGCGGAGCTCTGATCACAATTCCAGCGGCTCCAGCGGATAGTTCTGTCCCAGGAACAATCTCTCAGAAATAAGATAAAAGAGTGTCTTAGCTGCACGACATCTGTTTGTTTGCGAAGATCATTCACTTTACCAGGTTTACCAAGTGCCAGTTCAGAATCGGAGATTCTCCTTCTGAAGCAATCAGTTTGACGGTGATTCCCAGGATGCGGCGAAATGCCTCGCACCTCATTCATCAACGAGCGGCACAGATCGAGGAGCACGTGTTTCATTGGCCCGTGTATACTTTGCGATTGAAGGCTGAGGGAAGATTCGCCTGCAAGCAAGCGGTCCAAGCATCAAGCATCCCTGAATTGTGTGCCGCCGGTATTGGCTAGTGCCTTGCGGCTAGTGCCTTTCGGTTTTCAAGTCGTGGTACTCGTACCTGCGACAGGTTCATCAACAGACTCAGACTGGCAGCATCGCTTTTCTTGCCTCAGGAGCATCTTCGAGAGACAAAGCTGCGCCACCTGCAGGCACGAGAGGTTTTAGCGAATAGCTACTTGACAGCAGATAGGGCTCGGCCATAACGACTGGTTGGCCACTCAGACTCAGACTGGCAAGTTACCTGACGATGAAGTCAGAGAACGGGCAGGTTACCCGAGGACAGCAACCAAGCACAAGATGTTCAATAATTCGCCAGCTCTGGCTCCGGAACCTACATTTGTGACAAACTATGCAGGCTTTAATTATCTCAAGCTGACCATCTCGACGCAATGGTGAAGGATGAATGAGAGAATTTCTTTGCTGCTCTTATTTGGATTTCTACATGTGTCTATGTGTAAGTGTGTAATGTTTGTTTCTCTTACCATTTCAACATCACAGTGGGGTTCCATGTCTTAGCCACAGCAGGTCTTGGTGCTTTGGCCAATTTGGTGACATTGAGGCACCACTAGGGCGTTTTTGGGGGATGACCATCATGGTCGAGGCATGTCGAGGCACTTAAGTTCGTATGTTTGGCAAATGGCCATTTTGCCAAAGCTTAAAACTATGGGCACATCATGGCACATGGGTATGGATCAATACCTATTATATAATACCATGTTTAGGGGGATGAACATCCATTTACCAGCTACTCTGATGTTCACCAGGGGTACCAGGGTTTTGACACACTGCCACATCACAATATGAGCCAGGTGGGCTCGCCTGTCCGTGACCTCCTTCCACGGGCGCTTGGGCAAGTGCTGTTGCGAAGGAACAGGATGTGACGCTCAGCCGCAGATGTCCACAAGGTGTGACCGACCCAAGGTGACCCAACGTGATGAGGATTTAACAGACATCAGTCCAATTCATTCCAGCAATAATCCCAGATTGCTATCCCAGATATCATCCTAAAGATATCTAAAGAATTCTAAAGATTATTATGATTATTTTAAAGATCTGGGCAATCCCAGTGGCAGAGTTCTTTTTGGCGAGCCAAGGAGTGGCAGTCCTTTGATTTTGGTGGAGCCCAGATGGACTATGAATGCAAGGCCTAGCCAGAGATCGGTTGATTGAGCCAGAGACTATCACATCTAACCCAAGCTGAACGGATTTGATTTTCCAAGCAGTGACGCAGTTGGCAATGGTGACACTCTTGGTGAAATTGGAGATGAACTTTGCAGTTCAGATGATTTGCAGACGCGTTCTTTGCCTCCGCAGTTGGGCTTCAGCGACTACCTGGATGTGTTGAATTTCAACCCAGGTGCAGAAGGAGTCATTGATAGTTGCAGATACCTGGCGTTCAATGCCATCCGGTCAAACCATGCCAAACCGAAGCCTCCAGGAGCAGCGCTGAGCAAATCAACAGCTGTGGATGATATTCTGGATCAATGTTCCAAGAAGGTGGAGGGATCAATGTCCACCTTGTCATCACCATCGCCATAACATGCCATAACCACCATCACCACCGGAATCATCATCAGCATCATCATGCTTATGGTTGTTATTGTGCTCTGTGTTTGTATGGTTTGTGCACTATAATAACAATTTGAACCGCCCTATACCTCATACAGCTGCTTGCTATTGCTGCTTTTCAGGTAGGGCAAAGCTCCGGTTCAAGTGCATCAACTGATGAAACACAGGATTTAGGATTGCTCCGGATTCTGCCCGCACAGGGATGGCCTTATCCTTCCATGGTGGCTTGGCAGCTGGTGAAAGGGTATTGTCAACGAGTCGCTGGTGAGTGGGTTCATTCTTTTCTCTGTGCACTTGTGTACTTGTTGCTTTCCAAGACTTTTCCCTACTGATGATAGGCACTGAACTGTCTCATATTGTGGGCTGGTCCAGCATTTTGGAATATGGCCCTATGGCCCCGTGGAGGAGTGGTCGCCCCCCAGTCAACCTTCGTTGCCAGCGGAAGCGCAGACAGCGCCCGTGGAAGCGCTTCTGAAGCTGGCGCCGTCTGAGCCGATGGTCGTGGAAGTGTCAGAAGTGGTGAAGCCGCAGGAGTGTTTTTTTTCCTTTAAAATCTTCAAAGCATGGAGGTTTCTTAAGCCATGGGGGTACCCCCAAGTCACCATGGCTTTCAGTACTAAGTCATGGTCATGCATGACTGGAAGATTTGGGGTACCCACCATTTTAGGAAACCTCCACAAATGATGCTGGAACTAGTTACAGTGGTTATGTTTGGTTAATGCATGTGCGCTCTTATGTTGGCGGAAGCGAATACAATAGTCAATAGTCATAGTAAGGTCCACTGGCCTTTGATCCTCTAAAGTCCAGTGGCTTCATCCCGCCATTTTCAGAGGAAAACCCACAGCCATTACCCGTAATTTCATATTCCACTACCCAGAAAATCCCATCAGATCACCATTAAGTCCCATATTTCCCAGGATGTCAATCGTATTGGTAGGAGGGCTGAGACGATTTTGCCAGATGGGCATCGCATATCGATAAGTGCATGGTTTGTTTCGGGGGTAAAATCCTTGGGCTTGGGACTACTTTCCGTGCGTCATCGCTTTATCAGAATGATTTTATATCATTGATTGTGTGCTTGTGTGCTTGCTTTACTGATTGTTTGACAGATATTGAAGATTGATTCATTGATTGATTAATTGATTGATTGATTGGTTGATTGGTTGGTTGGTTGGTTAGTTGATTGTTTGCGATTGTTTGTTTGCTTATCTGTTTGCTTTCTTGCTTTCTTGCCTTGGACTGTTTCTCAATGTGAGCGCATGCATTTGTTCGCAGGGCCATACCACCTCGACAGAGCCAGAGGGTGAGACTCCTGCAGTGGATCTGGATTTGGAAACAGTCACAGATTCAGTGAAGGACCATGGCTGCCATGGCTGTTTAGCTGTGAGTTGGTCAGAAAGGACAAGGACAGAATAGGGAAAATGTATGAACATGTAGTGATCATCCAGGAATCCAGCATTCCGCACGGGAACTGTTCGAAAGAATCATTAGATTCATTAGATACCCTTCAAACATCTTCAAACATTGTTGTTAATTACTGATAATAATTACTATGCATGTCTTCCAGCTTGCTATGCTGCTGTGCCAATTTTCCAGGATTCCCCCGATGCTGGACTGACCCCGCAAACGGGTGTGGAGTTCCCTCACTCAGAGAACAGGGAGACTGTCAAGAGAGTGGAGGACCCAATCAGGTCAGAAGAGGCTCGTGGGGCAAGGAGGGCTGTAATTGCTTGGGCATCATCCAGACTACATTTCACTAATCATATAATTCTTCAATCAAACCACGCCTTCTGTGCATGTGGGACCCACCTTTTTTTGCTAATCTAAGTCCATTTGTCATCATCCATGATCATCCATTCATCATTTTGGCATCCATATCGATTGTGTGAAAATAGGGCAGCTTCAAACTTGATCGTTTACTTTGTTATCATCCTTACACCCCAATTTAAGACAATTGGATGCTTGAAGATATGGATGAACTACTGTATCTGATATCTTTTCCATAAACCATACCCTCATATTATTGAGACAGTTTAAGACAAACCCATGTTTACCAAATTTTCTCAATTTTTGACCATTTACCATCCCCCAATTTAAGACAAACCCATACTTTCCCATCCACAGTGTGGATTTTCTATGATGCAGGAACCAGCTGAAGCTCCAGCTTCGCCACAGGCGGAATGGTGGGATGGTGGGTTTGTCGGGAAACTGGGGCACCACCCCAAGTTTCCGGGCATTGAAATTTGATGATTTGCTATTTTACTCTGAAAGTATTCCATGATTTTCAAAACATCCTTCTCCCCATTAATGAAAAACACACATAAATGGATATAAATGGTGGATTTTCATATATATATATATAATATTATATATATATAATATATATAATATACACACATACACTCCATTCTTTGCCTGGTGTTTTTTGAGATGTTTTTTGAAATGACAATACTGGGTGATGAATCATCCAAACTCGAGTGTCCAGGCGGGGGAAGAGGCGGAGTCAGACTCCTTGCATGAACCTTGGGCACCAAAAATGGGTGGATATCGAGACATCATCTGAGAATATCTATAAATATATTATATATATATATATAATAGTGATAATGTATATAATCATACATAATTATAATTATATGTGTAATTATCTATCTGTTCAGACTATATTCTGTCATTTTTGTTGGGTGCTAACGGTAACCAGCTGTGACCCGCACCCAAATCTTTTACACTCAGACCTTGACTTGAGGGTTGATGTTAGGACTGATAGGACTGTTGGGAAATAGGCCAACTGAATTTCAGAAAGTCGCAATGAAGGTAGAACCACTCTGTGCAGTTTTTCACGGGTCAGGGGACTGCAGATTTTGCTTATTTTTCGCAGGCATCATCCATTCTTCGAGGTACCCAATTTGACTTACACTGACGTTTGATCCACTTTTTAAGCCCAAATATAGGCCCTGCGTGCATCATTGAACTAGGCTACATCAGGTAAATTAATCCACTCACCCCCGGATTTCCTCAACAAAGTAGGCCAAGCTTCCATCCAAAACAGCGAGGTGTAAGACGTCTCCTCAGCCAAGGCCTTGAACCAAGCAGCTCAGCAGCTGGCAGAAGCAGAGCAGGCTGTATCCAAACCGCTGGCACCGCCGGGTGAAGCACTGCCAGAAGCAGCTGCGCCAGCAGCGGGGCCGGAACAAGACATTCCATTCCCCAGGAGATGCTTCTGCAGATGCTGAAAAAGTATCAGATATATCAGCATCAATTGCGAAGATGCAGCCACTGTGAACCACAATCAAGCACCCGGCACAATTCCATTGGTTTGAACGTCAAAGCGATTAAAGTCATGGTTGCATTGGTTTGAGCATCAACATGTGTGCTAAATCTATTTGAAGCCTTGCTCTTTGATGCACTTCTAGTGGTGTGGTCAGCTGCTGTTACTCTCTATCGCAGAAGCACTTGGAAGGCTATTGATCTACTCGAATTCAAACTTTCCACACCAACTAGTTCCTCTCTTGCACCAGGACTGAGGCATTGACAAGAACCCCGCAAATCGAGCAGGAGCCAGAGGCCCCGTGTGGAAACAAGCATTTACTTGTATGTATATATTATATGATATCAATTGATATCATATTGATATCATATTGACATCACATTATTCACTAATTTTGGATTCAATTCTTTCCTGTCTTCCATGTTTTTACCAGTTTCCCAATGTTTTTCCATTGCACAATCTCTTTCCCGTGACTCCCCAGCGCCAAGCCGCACATCCCAAGGCGCAAGAAATCTCCCGGCTGCAGAAGAAGCAGAGCTTCAAAGCCAACGCCGGAGCTGCGGCCAACGCAGCCGAAAATGCCCTGAAGAATGAAGTGCAGAAGGTGCCTGGCTGATATGTGATGCATTGAAATAGGATGAAATAGATGTTTTTTGATTGACGTTGCAGATCATTGCGGTGTAAACGGGACGTTTCATACTAGTAGCTTGAAACAAGGGTGCAAGAGCTGGGAGATTGAGGGAGATTATGTTCAGGTACTACTCAATCTCGCTCGGAAACGAGATCCAGCGCTTTTCCAACAATCAATCAAGAGACTGGACGCTTTGGAAATTGGCTGAGATGGCTGAGATGGCTGAGATGGCTGAGATGGCTGAGATGGCTGATAGCCTGAGCCCAGCTGACTAGCAGAGACAACCAGTTGCAAAGCGCAATTTCAGCGTTCAGAAAGAGGTCGAGATGCTTGAAAAAATGCTGGAATCGATCTGCTAGGTGACGCTCAAGTTCTGACATATCATAGTGCAGCTTTGTTTAGTCACCAATGGTGTGCAAATGCTGAACACTCTTGGAAACCTTGTAGCGACCAGCATTTCCGGGTTCGGTCGGGTGCAAAGACTCAGATGCACTTTGCTCATCTTTGCTCTATGCTCTACTCATCTCTACACACTCATCCCATCCCAGTAATTGCTGCACAATCCTGTCCCCTAAAAATGAGACCAACAAATCGGAACGAAGAAACCCCTTAAAAGCTCCATCGCTAAGGAGATGGGCTCTGCTTGCCGCAGGGGCGCTCTTGGCACCTGGTGCAGGTTTCCCATGCGGTGATTCAATGGTGATTGAATGGGAATTCATGGGATTTAATAGTGAATTTTATGGAATTCAATGGAATTTAATGGGATTACCCTTTGGTGATTTCATGTAGCTATGGAAAACACATTTTTTTATAGGTAAATCATACGTATAAATCGGTTATTTTCTGTAGCTATCTTAGATTACCAGGGAGTATGACAATCACGGTAGCTATTCACAATATAAGAATATCATGATCATGTAGGTTTGTACAAGCTGTTAGATCACCACTGTCTATGGGAATTATGATTGTGATTGTGACATTAGTGACATTATATTGACCATGGCATTATCACTGGTCAATAATATTGTGGTAATTAAAGATGGTCAATATAATGGCCAATTATCATGGAGTTACTCTGTAATAATTTCAATGGGAATGTTATGCTCTTCTGCGCGAGGCAGATGGAGTTTTGCCCTATCGCCAAGTCAATCTGCCCGGGGCTCGGTAAAAATATGCTTGGATAGTGCAATCCAGACTTGAAAGCTCCATCTGTGTCTGAAAATCGAGGACACTCACCTTATCTCACCTTAAATGGTGCTTTTTTCATAGGTACACTATGGTAAAACATGGTAAAATATGGTAAAATGATGATCAACCAGTGGATGGAATGATGGAATGGTGGGTTTTCCCATGGGTTTTCCGAAACCTACTGTTGGTTCAGCCTGATGCCAGGAGGATCTGCAGCGATCCGTGCGGGAAAGGCCCAGGCACGGGATTTCCTGGTCATGCCAAGAATGGATTGGACATGTGTAGTACTTACCCTCTGGTAAACTAGCAGTTTGCTATTGAAAATGGCTATTTATAGTTGATTTACCCACCAAAAAATGGTGCTTTCCCATAGTTATATTGTTAGTTTACCAGAGGGTAGTACTTATCCAACAGAATGTATATTTGCAACATGTCTTAACAGTATAAACTTGTCTATTCGTTGTCATAATTTTGTATATAGAATGCACAATGTGATTGTATGCCCATGATGCCCATGATGCCCGGCTTCAATTTCTGTTTCTGCTTTCCACTTCCAGAGCCATGTTGATGGTCAGAGTGGTTACTTCAAGCCCACTGAAAGGGTTCTTCATGACAGTGCACCCTTTGAGAGTTTGGAGGCCTTTCGTGAGCTCTCCAGCGCGTAGCTTTAGATCGTCGGACCCGGCCTGCTTGAAGTTGAGGGACCCGGGGGTCTGCCATAGTCTGTAATAGTCTGCCATAGTCTCCCAGTTTCCAAAGAACTCCCAGCGCCAGGGCCAGAACAGCACACCAGGAGGAGGCCTGGGACCAAGGAGCGATGCCTCAACCTTCAGGGGCCGATGTTGTCACATCTTGATCTACTTGGCCACAGAGTATCCTTTACCAAGCAAGCGCACATCAAGGGTTTTACAGTATTACGTAGTGATTGAATTTAAGTTTATATCCCCATTAAACCACCATTTTTGTTGGTTGAACCAGTATTTGAAGCGTGCGGAGAGCATCTCTCGAAATTGTCGGCTTTTTGCTCGCATTATGAGGCTCATGAGGCTTCAGCTGCTATGCCAGCACATGCCGCAGGCGGCTAAAGTCTGCCAAACCTCTCACAAAGGCAGATTAAACATGATTAAAATAGGACAAATACAGTCATTAGTCAAGAAATCAGTCTGTGATCATTGTCACCTATTTGTCAAGAATAGACTATGATAAACTCGTGTACCTCTCAGATCTTGGGATGTCAAACTTCACCAAGCCAGTACACCCTACAGGCGGGCTTGCTGCTGCGGCCTCTGCCACAAACTCGGTCAAAGCACGTAGGACCCCCCTAAAATGCCCTAAAACATCCAAATCCTTGACTGTTGAACAGTTGAACATATTTGGCTGGCTAGAACATGTAAAACATGTTCAAGATGTCAAACTACCAACGGGGGATATTTGATGCTCGTAGTATCACTTTGAAGCTGAGATGTGGAAAAAAAACTCAAACGAATTAAGGCTCTGGGGCTGGGCCGCATCTTCAGCCACCGTATGCGGCAGCCGGTGCAGCGAGCACAGTACGGAGCTTGTTTTCCTTTGCTCGTGGGAAACTTGCATATTCAATGGCATATTCAATGGCATATTCAATGGGTTCATCTTCTTCCAGGGTTCTTTTGGGAACGACAGCCGGAGTCTGGCAGAGCCAAGGTCGCCATTTGCAGAGGTGGCATTTGGCGCAGCCATCTACTGGACAGTCCGAGCGGCGGTGACCCTGGCTGATCACCGGATTTCTGGATCCCACATTGGTCGAGCAGCTTCCACTCAGTTCATACAGATCCGGTGAATGCCAGGCACATGCGTGGGCTCAACACTTAGATCATGGCTATGATTGGCATATCTTGGGCTGACACCGCTGACGCTACTGTTTGACACTCCAAATGGAACAGTATATATCTATACATCAATACATAAACTTGGCTGTCCTTGATGAATTTGGGCGGCTTGAAAGCAGCACGGAGGAACCCAAGACAACGTTGAGAGTGCATCCTGTATATAGATGCACTTTTGTTGGACATGACGTTGCCTTTTTTGTCTTGCAGAGTTCACCAGACCGTGTCACTAGTGCAAGTCATAGTCTTGAAGTTGGAATATGACTGAATATGATATGTACAAAAATGGTACATGGAAACCATCATCAAGACTTTGTGGAACCTCTTCAAGGGTACGAAGCCACCTGCGCACGGAGTAGCGTCCAAGGTCTCGGCTACCGACGGTTTCGCCCTTCGTGACGACTTGTTTCAGGTCTGCATCTCTTGCATCCTAGGATAGACAGGGTGGAAAGGTAAAGACAACCGTCTCAGATATTCTCAGATGTTCTCAGCTATCACTGCTATCACTGCTTGGCTCAAGTTCTGACGCCAATGTACTCGAAGCTTTCAATCTTTCAGGAGTGCACAGCGATGTTGCTGCGAGGACATGGCAGTGGCCCACACCTACAAGAACTCCATTCGGCCATGGATACAGTTGGAACCTTACTGCCTTGCTGTTTCTGGCATCCGATTCTACGACCTGCTCAGACATCTACGACATTCTACGACTCTACGACCTGATTTCCCAGGTCTGGAATCATTGCCCTGATCTCCAGTGTGTTTGTGGTTTTTGCACTGAAGGCAGAGAACACCTTTTGCTGTTTGGAGACTTGCTTCCAGCGGTACCAAGAATTGCATGGATATTTGTGTGGAATTCGCCCATCTTCGCCCTTGATTTCCGGGTAGGAGTTCATCAGATCCATGAAGGAGTGGGAACAGCAGCAGGAAATGAAGGAGATGCAGCAGATGGGAGAGGCAGGATCCAGCCATATAGCATCATATAGCCTGGTTGGTGGTTTCAAACAGCATGGGATACCTCAAATCCACTAGTGAACCATAGTGAACCATCATATTCCCCCAGAGAAATGTACGCTTTAGTTTGCTTCCATCCTACCTGGAATGATCGATGATGAAACCAGGAAGCTGCATCGGCCAGGATGCTCTCTTCCTCATGTCCACTCCAGTGGATGCCACACCCTTGGAGAAGAAGAAAGACCGGATGAGGCGTCGGCAGACATGACAGTCCCGCCGTGCAATGTTGGCCTCGAAGCCTTTGACTATGGTAACTTTATGAGGATGTCTTGAATAGTCTTTAAACATCTTTAAACTTTAATATACTTTAATCATGAATTCATTTGATTTAGTTTAATCTTGATTTGATTTGTACTCCTCTAAAGTTCCCATAGCTGGCTACTGAGCATTTCAAGACAAATCACAGGACTCAGGCGGGGTAGATGCCCCAGACACGTTCCAAGCGACAGAAATTGAGAGGAAGCGCCTCACGCCTTTGCCAATGAGAATCCTCGGAGGCGAAAACTGGTTGGTGGTTTGAAACACGTTTCGTTTTCGCTACTCGTACCGATGATGATCGCCATTGACTAGTATCAGTATATGGGATGGATTTAAACATATTGAAACCACTAGTGCCACTAGTGGTAGTGAAAAGAGTTGAAGACTCTCTTGTGGAGGCTTTCACGAAGATGAAGATGCTTAAAAACAGGATCGAACACTGCTCAAAAACAACTTCAAAGCTCACGTGGCATACGCAGCACATAGCTCCCGTTTCTTGTCGTGTTATTTTTTCATTTTTGTTCACCATTTGAGAATATTGAGAATCACTTGAAGCCTTTCCTCAACTATCTCAACTCAAGCTCCCAATAAATGTCTCCGAACGCTGCAACTGAAGGTGTTCTGGACAAGATGTGGCTCTTGCGAGTGGGTGCGTGCGTTGGGTGCGCCGCGGGGCAAAGAATAGCCGAATAGCCAGAGCTTTTGCCAGCTCCAGCTGCAGTTTTGGGTCAAAACTGGATGTACTTGTGGCGACATTGACGCAATACCAGTTCTTGTGGCTTACATTGGGCCCACAATCTCAACCAAAATCAACATAAATCAACTCTGTCCATTTGAGGGAACTGCATCCTCAGCCCAATGAACATCAATCACTGAACTAAATCATCCCTTGTCAGTGATTCTTGACATTGAGCAGGTACTTGCTGCCATTCTTGAACGTGTTTGACTCAGACTGGAATCAGTTTTGATGCGAGCTTCAAGTTGACTCAAGACTCTGTTTTCTCCTGCATGTTTGATTGATTGATTCTTGAACTCTAGGGCTTAATTCAGCGCGCGCTGTGATGGTTCAAGCACATGCCTAGACATTATGCAGCTTTCATCCCAAATAAAACACCCAAATAACCGGAGGGTTCCAAGGAACTCTTTGCACTGGCTCCACCCATCAAAGAACGTGTGTTTTTTTTTCCAGTCCCTCACCCGGCAGCTGAGGCTCTAGACTTTGGTGAGATCTCCATTTCTTTGTACCCGTTGGGCACCAAGCAGATCACCAAGCAGACCAGCTGATGGCTCCGGATCCTGGGCCGACCCATAAGGTATGCGGTGGGAGTTCCTCCAACAGAGCCCTTAGTCAATTTCATGCAGCACACGCTGAAGATGTGCTGAGCTTAAAGTGTGGACAGTGTGGACTGGATTCTGTAGAAATATAAGGCTTGGAAAACTCTGCAAGCAGCAATATGATATATTTATATAATTTTATATACATACATACAAAAAATATACAATATATATATGTACAATACATATATATATATATATATAGAGTTACTTTGATGTTCTTGTGATTTGGATGTAGCGCTAACCGGTTGCCAAGACACACTGGTAGAGACTCTCGCAGTCACCTCTAGGGAGGAACGGTGGCGCGGTGGCGTTCCTACGTGTCTAAGGCGATACTTGTACAACGCATACCTGAAGTGACGTGGCCTGTGATTAGCATGCTGCCCCTCTGAAAAATTTCCTACGTATGTGTATATCACATAGCGTTATATAGTTATATATGTACTTATACAATCTTATACATACACAAAGTGTTTGGGAATGTTTCGCATGTGCAGCAAAGATCATGATCCACTTTGTACACTTTGAGTGCCTTGCAACGGAATCTGATGGGATGGCCGCCAGGTCTGGGTACTACTTCCTGATTGTTTGGTTTATCTTCATCCAGACTGCCGTGAGAAACAAGGCTGCACCTTTCTATGTGCGCTTCCACTCATCGCAGGCAGGTTCGGGCGGAAGTTCATCATCCACATAACAACTTGTACCAATGTGATGTGAGCTCCTGGGAGAACTTGAATCATCTTGAAGAGTTTCCGTAAACCGCTTCCCTCCCAAGCCGTTCAGTAGAAACGATGGCCATTGAGGCCATTCTGATCTCCATGTTGTTGGGTGTGCCTCAGCAGGTGGAGATTGCTGGGATGAAACGGTGGAGATGCCATCGTTCACAACCGCACTCTTGGTAACATATACATACTATAAACAGACTATAATATAATATAATATAATATATATATACATATACACACTATGATTGTATTTATATAGGTTTATGTGGACATATATGTGCATAGTGTGTGTTTTTGTATAGATGTACTTGCATGTGCTATCAGGTACTCTAAGGGCCGTAATAATCACAATTTCTCGCCAAGTTGGTATCAGGATACAAGAACTTGAAGGTACCAAGAGCATGCAACGATATCTGAAAAACCATTGCCAAAAAAAAGGAATGACAAGCACTACAATGGGGGAGATGATTAACCAGTTGGTAGAAATGGTTGAGTTTACCACGTTACACAGATCTGCACATGTCAACCTGCCGAAGCTGCCCTTCTGCCAGGTCTTTTTTGCCGTGCTGAACCCTTGGGAGTCGGGACTTTGGGTGCAAACCTTCATGTGCCCCTGATGGCCTCAGATCTCGCAACCCTGAAACATCCTGAAACCCTAAATCCTGACACCTAAATTTTTCAAATCGCTGCGTATAGCTCGTGTTTTCGTTCATCCTCAGGTGACAAGTATACATACATGATATGATATTGGATGTGTTGTTTGGGCATGGGCGAACATAGGCTTTGGCGCCATGTTGGGACATGTTCCCCCTACATGTCATTCTCGGGGCTTCAAGCCATGGCCTTCCCATGGATCCAGAGGATTCCCACAGGTACCACAGTATGGTCTCGATCTTCCTCTTCATTATGGGCCTCCTGATCTGGTGTTGTCTCGCTCTAAGATCTCTAAGAAACACTTGCTGCGAACCGAACGTTTTGTGGGCCATGGTTTCAAAATTAGGGAATGATGGGGATAGAGAAGACAAAGGCCAGTGGTTGGGAAGAAGGGTTGATTCTACAGAACAGGACCAACTTGAATCTTACATCTCGGAAGTTGTGACATCAGAGATAGACTCAATGCAAGTGGCGACGAAGTCTCGGAGGTCTCAATGCGCTCATGAAGCGGCAAATGACGATGCCGCTGGTATCGGAGGCGCTCGTGTCTTTTGCCAGCTCTATCTTTCTCCAGCGCTGTCATTCAAACTGCAAGTCGTCAGATGCGTGTCTGTTAGGTGGTGTGGATTATAACATATCAAGAGACGCAAACAATCCGTTCAGATTTTCTCTGAAATTGATCTACAGATCATACAGACCCGCATCATCGAATCGATCCAGTCCTTGCATGATTGTGCTAGGCAGCTGTGATGTGGGCCGGCAAAGAGTGAGGTCAGCAGGTGCCTCAGAGTCCAGCATAAAGGAACCAACGTATTTCGGCGGGTGCACCTCAGTTTTTGTTCAAACGGAGTTGATGGTTGGTGATCTTTCAATCCATAGAAATTTCATAATTTTCATGCCACTTGTAAGATTTGTATGATTTTGTATGTGCTTGTTCAAAGTGTTCAAAGCAAACTAGAGCAAAACATGCCTTGCCACTCAGCAAGGGCTTTCCAGTCCGGCTTTGAGGCAGCTATTGACTCAGACCAGGACTTGAGACCGAAGCCAGCAGATTGTGACGTTGTGACGCTCATATGGAGATGGCAGAAGTTTTTGGATGTTTTTGGTGCGTTGTTTTTTTATTTCCGTACTTTGACTTATGGCAACATTTTTTCAGTTTTTTTTTGGTATTTGCATGAATGCTAGTATCACCCATTGGGTTCCAAGTCCCAAGAGCTACATGTTACAGCTGTGGCTTCGCTTGCGAGCTGTTTTCAGCCGGTGACTTTGGAGTGCGAACTCCGTGACAGACAAAATGGTTGGAACAGGTAGAACCATGTAGAACCTGTTTGACACATTGCAACTTGATGTCATCCAGATGATGAACTTGATCCCCATGGATCCGTGAGTTTTATTAGAGCATGTTTCAAGGAAGTTTAGACAGAGCAATGTAGGATTTCCATGGAATGTGCGCAGGTGCGAGAGCATATAAGGTGCAGCTATCCCAGTTATCCCCTGCAAATAGATGCAAATAGCGCATACCAAGACACTTTCCCTTCTGCTTTCTGTTCAGCAAGAAGGTTCAGCCAGAAGGTCGGATGTTTTTGTGGCGAAAAAAAGGAGCAGCGCGGTGTGAGGGCAAAAGCACCAGTGTCACTGTAAGGAACGAGGAAGGGCGAACTTTGAGCTCACAGATGCTCGCACTCGGATATAGAGCAGATGCCAAAACTCGAGTGAAGGGATTTGGGATGATTCAGGGAGTGAATAATTGAGTGAACCAATTAAAGAAGACAGAAAGGAACACAAACACACCGAATGTGCAAAGGAAAGAGCAAGTTGAAATCTGCGCTCAAGTTAGATACTGGACCCTACAACCAGTGATAGCAGTTTGCGTTTCAGATATGTTCTTCCCACTTGTCGTAGTTTTGAATCCAGATGTATAAACACCCACTACACAGATGTCGTTGCCGCTCAAGCGGGATGAAACAACCGCGTGCAGATGTTTGCCATCCTTATTGTTGACCATTCCGATCTCATGAAGAATTCCAATCTCCTCAAACATCCCAAGATGATCTATAACATTCCATAGCAATTTGGTGGCTGCCCCAGCTTATTGACCCAGATTTCCACTTCTCTTTGGCAAACCTTGGCGCTGCTGTTGCTATGCCAGCGATTGAAACGCCGACGCCATGCTGTCACCGGCTGTGAACGGTGAATGGATGAAGTCGAGGAGGCGACGGAGGTTTCTTGGGATGACAACATTGGAATTCTGAAGGTTGATGGTACAGGTAATAGGTAAATACATGTACATGTAGGAAAATGGAGCAATATAGCAATATGAATGGTATATCAATGTATATCATATCATCAATACGTTGGCTGGTACCAAACATCGCTTATTTTAGATGGTTGACCCTACTTGGGATGATCCCCAATATGGGTTAAGACCACCCAGCAGTTTTCAGTTTTAGTGAAGGTTCCCACCAGATCCAGCAAAGAAGGTCTAGGTAAAAAGTCCTGGAGGCTGCTTAGTCAAAGTGTTTTTGTACAGTGGATTCTGTAGCTATAGAATGATGTTGTATGTGCATAATATATATATATATATGTATATATATATATACATATACTATTTGATGCACATGGCACTTGATGCGTTCACCATGCATCAGTGAAGCTATTGCCATGACACATCCAAGGCTCTTTTGGCCTGGGGCCAGCAGGCTTTAGCTGCTAAGCCTGGTGCCAGCGAGGCCAGCGAGGCCAGCGAGCTGAAGATACTCCATCAGGACAGAAACCGGCTGCTCAGCAGACCTTAAGCCTTCAGCAGACCAAAGCACAGGCTTGGTATATGATGTATATGTCCCAGTTTGGGGATTCCAGTCATCCTTCTTGTGATGGTTGTTGAACAATTCATATCGTAAATTATATTAAATTATATCCCCAATGCTTACTGTGATGTGCCTACATCGCTTGCAGTCGTTGGTGCCGAGATTCCCTTTTCAAACCGCTGATCCATCATAATCATCATAGTTCCATAGATCCATAGACCCATTATATAATCATAATGGATCCATGATCTACTGTATTTGTATCTATATATATATATATCTATATATATATATTTATTATACATATACACACATATGTATATATATATATATACACCTCTCTCTATATATAAATATTTATTTATTATACATATACATATATATATATACACAGTAAATACATCATTTTGCTGTATTTTTGGTGGCTTTAGATCCAACTACAAAGAATCAGCCATGATCCAGGAGGTCGAGGAGCTTGAGGCGCAAGTGGCCCTCTTTGGGGAACGCCAAGTGCGGGAGTGTCGCCTCAGTGCCAAGTGCGAGGCGCATGTCGTTGAAGCGCAGATGGAGGCGCGGTGGATTCGGTGGATGTACCAATTGGGGCCTGAGAAAGTTGGTGCACTACTCATTGAATGGAATATGAATGGGATTTTAATGATGGTTCCTGGGTCAACATGATGAAACACCAAAGTTGGCCACTAAAACCTGGGCTGGCTCTAGGTAAACTGATAGTGAGTCACTGTCATGTCCAACCCAGGCCACTGTTTGATTGAATTGAGTGGAGTTTTGATTGTGCAGCATCTCTTGTGGAAAGCGTATTCTTTCTTGCGTAGAGGTGAAGCAATGGGCAACAGGTAAGACGAACTGATTGCAAAAGCAGCTAAACCCCTCTTGAATGCTGAGAGGCAGAAGTGCAGCAAGAGCGAGAGGATACCACCGATGATTTGTTTGCAGACTTCTGCCAAGATTTGTTGTCAATGATGTTATACTGTACATTGAGCCAAGTTGGATTTCACACATTGCTGAGAAAGATGAAATCTGAAGTTTTTTCCTCTCAACAGGCATTTTGCACATGCTATGGTCGAGGAGGCTATAGTTGGAGGAAAGAGGAAATGTGTTCAGTTTTGCAGCGACAGCATCCCTTGCATTGCCTGGGATCCAACCGGCGGCTGCAAGACATAGCATGCTGCATGAGCAGTCTTCAAAACTCCAAACATAATCATCATCTTGCGGGTGTTCTATGCAAATTCAAGTAAACAGGAGATTGATCACCACAATATACATCAGTATACGAGATCTCCATTGATCAACTGATCCACCATTGTTTGGGGGACTTTGGCCAATGCCATCATCAAGAACCCTCGCAGCTGTAAACTATCCCAGAATTGAATGAAGGCACTTTTCTTACTAACAGGCTAACAGGCAGCTCTTACATTTGATGATCAAACCATGGATGTCCTGCTTAAAAATCCCTAAAATCAATCCATTGCATATCGCGTACCAGGAGCTTCGACGGATGGAAGACCAGGTGGCCCAGTCTGAACAGGCTTTGCGACGCTGCGACCGTCGGAGGACGGAAACCGCGAAGTTCCTGAAACGAGCTCCGGAGCTCCCAGATGCAAAGACCCATCTGGAGGAGGAAAAGCTGCAGGAAAGCGAACAGCAACTGGGACTTGGACAAGTCTAAGGTTTGGATGCCTTGAAATTCAGTTTTTAGAGGTTGAAAGTGGATTGCCAATAGCTGGCTTTGAAAAGGCCTAATTTCCAAAAACCAAAGGCAAAATATATCAAAATATGATTCAACACTCCTAGACTTGATTTGAGGGACAACCCACAGAAACTCTCCATGGGAAAAGGTCCTTCCTGTTGCTGTCTTGCTTGTGTTTTTTGTGACATGTGAGGCCAGGAACAATACGGAGAAGATTAGCATGACTCAAGAATGGAACGCATGGAGAGAGCACAAATCGAGAAGTGTGAAAGATGGAAAGCGACACGCACAAATCAGAAGTGTACTTTTGCGGGCCTTCATGGCTCAAGTCTGAAAAAGGAGTGAGTGTCACGTGCATGCTGTGAGGGTTGATGGAACATGAACAGGGTCCTCATCAATTAACAGGTTATGAGCCCAACGCTGCAAGAGCGTTGGGCCCTGGCGACTCCGCATCTGGACCTGTTCATGTGAGATCTATGTTGATGCAAGAGCTGACGATTGAACCAGAACTTCTCAATCAGATGAATGCATGGGCAAATCAGACGGCGCAAAGCCAGCAAGATGCAGCAATTCTGATCCAGGAGTTGTTCAGAAGGACCCAGGTCCTTGGTGAAGCAGTTCAGCAGATTCCTCGTAGTTTGTGCGATCAGGTGCGTGAGCAGCTTCAGGCCGACTTAGCTGCGCAAGAGAAACACATGATTGACTTGACAGGTAGGGTGACAGTGTTGGAAAACTTGTGTAGAGATGTTGTCGCAAGACTGAACGCCTTAGAAATAGAGGTGTCCAACCAACGGTCAGTGCTTAGTCATGTTCAACAAGAGTGCCAGCAAGTTGAGTCCCTGAAGTTTCGATGTGATGCGTTGCATGACGTTGTTGCGCAGCATGTTCGTGCCAGTGATGACACAAGCGTCTTGCATGTTCGGGTTGAGGCCCTTCAAGACATGATGAACCATGTTGCAAATCAGCTTGATGAGTTGGTCGCTGCTCAGTGTGATGTTGCCCGAAATGCTCTAGAGCATGATTTGCCCGACCCTGCTTGCATGACCCCGAGAAACCGTAGGCCAGAGCATTTTGTAATGAGCCCAGAAGTCATCTCATGTAGTCTTCCACAGGCCAACCAGCCTTCTGACCGCACCGTGCAGAACCTTCCTGAAGTGCCGCCGTTGCCTTTCGCAAGGATAGAGCCACGTGCGCCCCCGGCAAAGTCGTCAAGCTCTGCCGGTCCTCTCCCAGCAGCTGCAGCTGCACCCATTCCAGCAGTTCCTCAAGCAAAGGAGCCAAGTGTTTCAGTTGCAACAGCTTCATGGTCTCATGTTGGTGCTAGTGATGTTGGTCATGGTGGTAGTGCCGCTCTTGGCGGAATGGGTGGCGTGCCAGAGTCAGTGTCCGAGTCCAGCCTAGGTCAGTCTCAAGGTTGGCAGTGCCCGCCAGGGTTGCCCAACGCCCAAGCACATGCAGTTGCATCAATGGCAGTTTCTGAAGGAAATGTTGGCCTTGGGGACTATAAGTACATGAAACAAAGTCCTGCGCTGAGCTTGACAGGTGACAGAACATGGGAGAAGTGCATGGCGTTAGATCTCTGGTTTCAGCAGATGTCCATCACCGCTTCTGCCGTAGGAAAGGGTATGGAGTCGCACTGGAGGTTTGTGCTTGCAAAAGCTCGCGATGTCTACAGCAGAAATCAAAGCTTGAGCATTGCCGAGCGTGTCACTGTTGCAGCAGATGGCTCGCTAGGCCTCTCGACTTTGCCACAAGGAAGTGAACAGTTGGAAGGAAAGTTGTTGGTTGCGTTAATGGCTGCGCTGCCTGAGGAAATCAAACGGCCAATGCTAGAAGCTCATCCAAGCCGGGCGCCGACAAGCCTGGAACTGGTTCACCAAGCACTGGAATGGTGCGCGCCCGGAGGCAAGGAAGACCGCAGGTCGTTGCTTGAGTTTGTTCGACGCCCTGGTGGTGCTTTCGTGTCAGCTGCAGACTGCAGAGCGAGGCTCCGATTGTGGAGAAGTGCAAAGCACAGGCTCACTCGCCTTGGTCTTTCCCAGCCTCCTCCCACTGAACTTCTAATGGCCTTGGAAGAGATCGTTGCCAGTATGGAACGGAAGCATGAGTCGCTCAGGTTTGCACTTCAGGCTGCCCGCCTTGCCTCTGAAGTTCGCCAGCCGACCGAGCAAGGCGTTCTAGTTTTCGAGCAGCAGGTTGAACAGGAGTTGATGATGTTAGAACAGGATGAGCGCACACGTTCAAGTGCCCAAGGTATAGGTATCAATGCTGTGCGTGAATCTCCCAAAAGAAAGCCTTGCCATTTCTTCGCCAAACCCGGAGGTTGCTCGCGTAACCCATGCCCGTATGAGCATGTCAAGCCAGACAAGCCCAGTAAAGCAGAACCTAAGACACCCAGCAAGGCCCAGCCAAAGCAAAAGGGATCTCCTAAAGGTAGAGATGGTTCAAAGGGTGATGGCAAAGGGAAAGGTGAAGGAAAAGGCAAGGCCAAACCAAAGGTCCAAGCAAAAGCTGCTGAAGCAAAGGCGCCGACGCCAAGTGTGGAAATCCTCGCGTCCATGTTGCACGTTCAGAGCGATCTAGAAGCAAGGTTGCAGTCCGTAGATGCTGCGATGGTGAAAGACCCCTTGCCATGGGTTCTGGTTGATTCTGGAGCAAATCAAGTTTTGCGACCCTGGGACCAGGAGGTGGAAAAAGAGCTCGGCCAAGCAACGCCTCTAAATGTGACCCTTGCCAGTGGAGAAATGCGCCAAGGGTGGAAAACATGCCAGGGCGAAGTTGTTTTGCCAAGAAAGTTCAGTCAGCCCCATGCCAAAACTCCTTGGATTTTGCCCGTCAGTCGCCTCGTGCAAGAGCTTGGATATCAGGTTGTTTGGAAGCCGGCTGCAGTAGAGCTTGTAGCACCGTCTGGAAACAAAGTCACCTGCGTCATGAGACATGATTTGCCTTATTTGAAATGGAAAGATTTCAAGGGTATTCGCAAGCAGTTGGCAAAAAGCTTCCAGAGAGGTGCAGTAGCGCAAAAATGTGGAAGTTTGAATGCGGGGTCGGCTGAAGAAGATGAGGAAGCAGTGTGGTCCACGCTCACCCGAGCGGACGAAGTTGATGCTGCAGAAGAAGGAGACGTGTGGTGCAGTAGGATGCTGTGTTTGGAGCCAGAAGCCATTACGGCCTCAGCTAGGATCAGAGAAATTCAAGCACATGCCCTTGAAGAAGTCGCAAAGGCTTATTTGTCTGAATTCCATGTCCTAGCTGAGAAAGATTTGCCTGGTGTTCTTGAAGCACTTGTTTCACAGCTACCCTATGCAGACCGATTTGCGCCACGTCAGGCCAATGAAGCAAGCCAAGGAAAGACGAACTCGGTTGTCATTGGTTTGTATCAGCACGGCTCTTTCAGCGGTGTCACAACGTGGACGCATCGCATCCCACACACAGTGAAGCTGATCAACGCAATACTAGCCCAGCAGTTGCCTCACGATGCAGTTTGGACATCCATCCAAATGTCAAAGAATGCTCAGGTAGCGCCTCACAGAGATTCGAGAAACCAAGGGGTGTCTTACTTGAGGGCTTTTGGTGACTTTGAAGGGGGGAAACTATGGGTAGAAGATCCAGCTGGTCAAACAGAAGTTCGCCACCAAGATAAAATGTTGATGGGCACCCTGTACCCCACTAAAGGCCATTGGTTGAAGCTCAACGCAAAGCATTTGGTCCATTCTGTTGAGAAATTTCTCGGCACAAGAATTTCTGTTAGTGTGTACACTGCAGGAACTGGAAAGTTTGTCACGCATGAGATGGGCAGTAGTTTGTCTTCGTTTGGATTCAAGCTTCCAATGTCGCATCGGCGATACGAGGCCACAGTACAGGGGTGTTTGGGCGGGGAGGCACCATGTCAGGTTGATCCCTGGTGCGCTGGCATTCCCAGCAATCTTCAGTCCCGATCCTCAGATGTGCTGCAAGACCAAGAGTATCAGCCGGCGCCTGACATGCGTCAATCTGCAGTTGCAGCCGTTTTTGGCAAAGGTGTAGTAGAGCACATTGGAAATTCCGAACCAGATGACATTGGAGCCACAGTTTGCTTTGGCCCCTTGAGTTTAGATGCTGATGCCAAAGATGAACATGCCAGGTGTGGCCATGTGCCAAGTCGTCCTGATTGTGAAGCATGTCAGGAAGCTCTTGGCCTCAGACGCATTCACAGGAAAGTACCAGTAAATGCTAGAAGCACAGCCGTGTTGAGTTTGGACCTGACAGGACCACATCCGAGGGCTTTTGAAACGCATGCTCAGTATGCCCTTATTGCAGTTGCAACTCTTGACAATGGGTTGAATCTTGTTTATGGGGTCCCAGTGCTCGACAAGACGTCTGCAATCGTCCTCACTGCCACCCGGCATGTCCTCGGGATCTTGCGTTCTTTGTTTGGCGGCAAACTTCCCATTGCCCAAGTGCACAGCGACTGCGGTGGAGAGTTTGTGTCAAATTTGTTTCGATCAGCCATGCAGGAAATTGGTGTTTTTCAAACAACGTCTCAGCCAGGGGACAAAGCGCAAAATGGACGTGCTGAAAGGTACGTTGGGATTGTAAAGCAAAAAACCGTAGCTCTTCTGCAAGAGGGAAAGCTCCCGGTGACCATGTGGGCGCACGTCTTGCCCCACGCCTGCTTTCTCCTTAGACAGAGTGCTTTGGCCAGAACAGTCCCATCAAAGCTGCCTGTTCCTGGCGACTGCGTGATTGTGCCTGCCAAAGAACAAGCTGTTCGCGAGGGAGGTGATTTCGTGCCGAAAGTCAAATATGGAGTGTTCATTGGCATCGACGAAACCATCCCTGAAGGTGCCATTGTTGCAGTGCGAGATGGGGTCACAACAAGTCTCACGCGTGTGTCAGGTCCAAAGAAGTGGAAATCAGCAGACCTGAAGCGATGGCGCATGCACACACACCCAACCCAGGCAGACAAAGCTGTTTGGGTCTCAAGTGTAGGAGATGTTGTTTGGTCTAGTCCTCACTCCAGTGCCATTTTGGCCTTCGAAGAACGTAGGCCAGCGCCGGGCCCAACTGATGTTGCAGAGTTTGTCCGGCGAGGCATCCCAGGCCTCTCAGCACAGCAGTACTACAGTTTGTACATGCATTCGTACGAAGCCCCAGAGGAAATAGCAGACACAAATGCTGTCAGGAATGTTGAATACTCTTGGTTGGAACTTGCAGCTCATCAGGCCAATCTTGTTCGGGAAGCTTGCCACAGCCCAGATGCTTGGGTCACCGTAGGTTCTGTTTTGATCCGCAGGCATTTGACACCCCGTGTGAACATGTTTGAGCCAATTGATGATGAAGTCTGCAGATCCCCTGCCACCAGTTTATGTGCAGACAGGGTTACCGTGGTTTTGGCTGAAGGAGACAAGAAGAGCGTTGTGATTGACAGGTGGACTGAAGGCAATCCTGGAAGGCATCTCTTGCCAGACAGTAGAAAGTGGCGCGGTGTCACGCTGTTTGGTATCCTCGCCACTTCCTTGCCAGAGCCACTTGCATCAGCCGCAGTTGCTTCCGCGCAGGCAGAAGCAGCAATCACTACAGCATCTCCAAAATATTGGCTTCCAGACCCAGCAGCAGAAACCGAAATGCATAGACTGGAAAGTGCGGCCGCCAACCTTGAAACTCATGAGCTGGTTAACGTGCCTGTTGACCCGAAAGAAGTTGAACATGCTTCCGAGCCTGAGAAATTGAAGTGGTTGGCGGGTATAGATAAAGAAATGTCAAACTTGGAAGCCATGGCTGTATTTGACCGCATCACTCAGGAGGAGTATGATGTTTGGAAGGCCAGCAATCCCAGGTTGGCAAGGCCTCTCCCCACAAAGCTTGTGTTGGTCAAGAAACCACAACCTGATGCCACAGATTTTGACAATCCCTACAACCACAAGGCGCGAATTGTTGTTTGCGGAAACATGCAACAGAATGCCCAGAAAGAAATGACAAATCGCGCCGAAGTACCAGACGCTTTTTTCACTCGGTGTATTTTAGCAATGGTAGTGCTGAAAACGTTTTGCCTCACAGTTCTTGATGTGAACGCAGCATTTCTCTATGCTTCCTTGCCAAAAGATGAGCCGCCAGTGACAGTGTCACCGCCAGGACTGTTGAAACGGCTCGGCCTTGCAGGCCAAACTGAACTATGGGTCTTGAGAAAGGCTTTGTATGGCTTGCGTGTATCTCCAAAATGTTGGACCAAGACTAGAAATGACACGGTCCGAGGTGTTGAAGTGCAGCTCCCTGATGGAAAAGCTTGTGTTTTTCAGCCAGCAGACTCGCAAGAACATGCTTGGGTGTTGGTTTGTGACTCGGGGGGGATTGTAGGCTATGCCCTGTTCTACGTTGATGACATTCTGCTTGCCGCACATGCTGCGAACCTTGTTGCGATTAGGAACGCAGTGAAGTTGATCTGGAAGGTTAAGGATCAAGGAACTCTCCTCAACCCTGCCGACAAGTCCCACACGGATGAGGCAAAGATGTCCCTCAATGTTCAGAGTGAGCTGGGATTTTTGGGAATGAGGCTTGGTTTCAATGCAGCTGGCAATCTGGAATGCCACCAATGTCCCTACATCCGTAGTTGCTTGAAGGAGCGTGGGTTTGGAGAAGTTCGAGGCAGCTTGTCACTTCCAGCCGTGCAGGAAGGTATGCAGCCTGAGTTTGCAAACCGTGACTCTGAAGAGTACAGAGTGCTGATCCGCAAAGGGCAGCAGGAAATCGGTGCACTGCTTTGGGCTTCGCAAAGAAGCCGGCCTGACATTGCGGCGTGTGTAGGTGCATTGGGGTCGTTGCTTGTGACTCATCCAAAGAAGGTGTTGGAATGGTGTCATCAAGTTTGGAGATACCTTGCAGGCACGGTTGAGCATAGGATTGTGTTTCAAGGTCAAGCAGTTCAAGCGGATGCCTTTGAACTTAGTGTCAGTGCAGATGCCAGTTTTGCGCCAGGTGGAAGTAAGAGTCGGTCTGGCGTAGTTGCAATGCTCAATGGATGTTTAATCCAATGGTCCTCTACCAGGCAAAGCCTAGCTGCTCAAAGCGCAGTTGAGGATGAAATCCAGGCAGCAGGTTTGGGTTGTGTGACAGCGATTGCAATCTTGAACTTGATGAAATCTCTCATAGGCAAGAGCACCTTAAGGGTTGAACTTTTGTCGGACAACACAGGTTGCATCGCAAACATTTTGCACACAGTAACCACATGGAGAAATCGCCATTTTTGCATTCGCGCAGCTGCCCTTCGAGACCAATTGACAGAGCACAGCATAGATTTGAAATATCGATCTGGAAGGCTGATTTTGGCAGATGCTTTGACCAAAGTTCTTGGGAGAAACGCTCTTGAGCTTGCAAGGGCGGCGTTGGGTGTGTCCAATCCTCCGTATAGCTCCTGAGGAGGAGTGTTGCTGTCTTGCTTGTGTTTTTTGTGACATGTGAGGCCAGGAACAATACGGAGAAGATTAGCATGACTCAAGAATGGAACGCATGGAGAGAGCACAAATCGAGAAGTGTGAAAGATGGAAAGCGACACGCACAAATCAGAAGTGTACTTTTGCGGGCCTTCATGGCTCAAGTCTGAAAAAGGAGTGAGTGTCACGTGCATGCTGTGAGGGTTGATGGAACATGAACAGGGTCCTCATCAATTAACAACAAAAACTCAACAAGAAAGTTCCTTTTAAAGATCTGATTAAAATATGGCTAAACAAATCGAAGGTTCTATTAAAGTAAACGCCCTATTGAAAAAACTGTCGTTTTCTATTTCAATATCGATTAAATTCCTCTTTAGAATCTAATTAAGATATTACCAAAAATTGGATTTCGAAGGTTCCCTTAATATTAAAGTAAACACCCTGTTAATGAAAACACCATTAAATTCCGGTTTAAAATCTAATTAAAATATTGCCAAAAAAGTGATTTCGAAGGTTCCCCTAAGATGAAATTAAGAACCCTAATCTAAAGTAACTGAACCTAAACTTTTCTATTTCGAAATGGGACCCTAATAATAAAACACCAGGTGTGATTCTATTTTTATTAATGGGAGGTAAAAACCACTATTTCACCATCCTGTTCTCGTATTGATTCTGAATTACCACAGTTAAGGACGCAATTGTAAGCAACCAAAAAGTGCCAATCCAACCCGATTTTTCTTTAATGGGAGAGTTTTAGTAATAGGGAAAACACATTATAAACAAGAAAGATAGATGATAATTGCTTGGTGATTATATGGGCTTATACTATCCAGTCGGGGATTATCGATGGGAAATCCGTTCTTAACCAACCAGCATACAGGGATGACAGAGGATGAACAGGATGAAACGTGGCAAATTCAGATTCTAGCCATGGATGCTAACTTCAGGGATTGTCCTGGTACTAACATGGTTCTTGGTTTTATTTTACACTTTTGCACTTTCATTACCAACTTTAATGTGTTTCTAAACCCATTAACTATACACTTATATCTCCATATATCTCCCATAAACCCAAAGGTGAAACAAGTGAAAAGTCAACTTCGCGATCTCGCTTGCCTCACCTGGTTGAATCCAGTGTGTCGACTTGGCAAAGGTTTCCACCGTGAAGGACAAACCCATCCCAACTGGGCATGCGAATGCGAGGATTCCGGACCTTTGCGCGTGCGTCGGAGGACACCCTTGCTGCGCCATGAAATTCTGGACCTTCGCATGCTGTGGAGCTGTGGCGGCTGTGGCACCGCAGTGGAGCATTCGGCGAACCCTCAACCGTCGACGAGGGATTTCAGGACCAGAGGGGATGACTGAGACACCCTCCGGTGTTTTATTCAACACGGCTAGCCGGGAAATCCCCGAACAAAATGGAAGTGTTCAATGCAAAAATCAGCAATAAATGGTGGGATTTTCCATTACCACCGTGAATTACCGGAGAGTATCCAACCTCAAAAAATAAACTCGAGGGATGACACGAGCATTTTGAGCACGAGCTTATATAGGCATAAACACCTATATACATATATATATATATATATATTACATTATATAAATATACATATCATATACATATCATCATACATTTGCACATTATCAAAGGAAGTTGGGAAGCAATACTTCCGTGTTACGGACAAATAGAATTCTGCGACTTGAAATGATGCAGGATGGTAGATCACATAACAATACATAACATAACAATACATAACAAAAGAATAAGAAGCAGTGGAATTGACTTTGATGAAGGGTGGTGATAATGACGGGTGGTGACGAAGGGAAGTGGTGACGAAGGGAAGTGGTGACGAAGGGAAGTGGTGACGATGGGAAGTGGTGACGAAGGGAAGTGATGATGAAGGGGAATGGTGAGGAAGGGAGGTGGGGACGATGGGAAGTGGTGAGGAAGGGAAGTAGTGAGGAAGGGAAGTGGTGACGATGGGAGGTGGTGACGATGGGAAGTGGTGACGATGGGAAGCGGTGAGGAAGGGAAGTGGTGAGTTGGGGAGGAAGCCGGAGCACGAAACCTTGTGTTTTTCCGTGTAAAGTGGCTGCAGCCGGCGATGAAAGGTACCTTGTCTGTGCGGCGGGTGCGGCTGCGGTCGGTTTGCCTTTTTTTTTGCCGCATTGTAACGGTGGCTTCAAGTTGCTTTGGGTGTGCTTGTGTGTGCGTAGTTATAGGGTGTTTTGGAATCCGTACTTGCAGATCGCATTGGAATGGCTGCATGAATGTTGCATGGGCTATGTTGTGGGGAGGAAGCCGGAGCACGAAACCTTGTGTTTTTCCGTGTAAAGTGGCTGCAGCCGGCGATGAAAGGTACCTCGTCTGTGCGGCGGGTGCGGCTGCGGTCGTTTCTGTCGCGAATTGTTCCTCCTATGTGTTTTGCAACGAGTGGTTGTGTCTGTGTGCGTAGTTCTATGCGTTTCTTGAAGCTGTGGTGCCAGATCGCATTGGAATGGCTGCATGATGTTGCATGGGCTATGTTTGGGGAGGAAGCCGGAGCACGAAACCTTGTGTTTTTCCGTGTAAAGTGGCTGCAGCCGGCGATGAAAGGTACCTCGTCTGTGCGGCGGTTGCGGCTGCGGTCGTTTGGTTCCTTCTATGTGTCTTGCAACAATGCTTGCTCCTGTGTGCGTAGTTCTATGATGTTCTATGCGTTTCTTGACGTTGTGGTGCCAGATCGCATTGGAATGGCTGCATGATGTTGCATGGGCTTTGTGTTGGGGAGGAAGCCGGAGCACGAAACCTTGTGTTTTTCCGTGTAAAGTGGCTGCAGCCGGCGATGAAAGGTACCTCGTCTGTGCGGCGGTTGCGGCTGCGGTCGTTTCTTTCGCGAATTGTTCCTCCTATGTGTTTTGCAACGAGTGGTTGTTCCTGTGTGCGTAGTTCTATGCGGTTCTTGAATCTCTGGTTGCATGATCGCATTGGAATGGCTGCATGAATGTTGCATGGGGTATGTTTTGGGGAGGAAGCCGGAGCACGAAACCTTGTGTTTTTCCGTGTAAAGTGGCTGCAGCCGGCGATGAAAGGTACCTCGTCTGTGCGGCGGGTGCGGCTGGGGTCGTTTCATGCGCGAATTGTTCCTCCTATGTGTTTTGCAACGAGTGGTTGTGTCTGCGTGCGTAGTTCTATGCGTTTCTTGAAGCTGTGGTGGCAGATCGCATTGGAATGGCTGCATGAATGTTGCATGGGCTATGTTGTGGGGAGGAAGCCGGAGCACGAAACCTTGTGTTTTTCCGTGTAAAGTGGCTGCAGCCGGCGATGAAAGGTACCTCGTCTGTGCGGCGGTTGCGGCTGCGGTCGTTTCTGTCGCGAATTGTTCCTCCTATGTGTTTTGCAACGAGTGGTTGTTCCTGTGTGCGTAGTTCTATGCGTTTCTTGAAGCTGTGGTGCCAGATCGCATTGGAATGGCTGCATGATGTTGCATGCCGTGTGTTGTGGGGAGGAAGCCGGAGCACGAAACCATGTGTTTTTCCGTGTAAAGTGGCTGCAGCCGGCGATGAAAGGTACCTCGTCTGTGCGGCGGTTGCGGCTGCGGGCGTTTTGTGCGCGAATTGTTCCTCCTATGTGTTTTGCAACGAGTGGTTGTGTCTGTGTGCGTAGTTCTATGCGGTTCTTGAAGCTGTGGTGGCAGATCGCATTGGAATGGCTGCATGAATGTTGCATGGGCTATGTTTTGGGGAGGAAGCCGGAGCACGAAACCTTGTGTTTTTCCGTGTAAAGTGGCTGCATCAAGGCTGCGAAAGTGATTTGTCAGCAGATTTTCTCACTTTTGGCGCTAACAATTTTCCTTTTAAAATTCCTTTTAAAAAGTGCTTCAAAATCGTCTTTTTGTCGCTTTGGTGTCGAGATCCGGTTTTGGAGCTGCAATTTCCGACGCCATTGCACGTAGTTCTATTGTGTTTTGCAACTCAGTCTCTACAGATCGCATTGTAGTGGCTGCGTCAAGGTTGCTTGGTGCCACGGCTGCATGCGTAATACTATTTGTCTTTTGCAGCTGAAGATCGTAAATCGTATTGGAATGGCTGCATCAAGGCTGCGAAAGTGATTTGTCAGCAGATTTTCTCAATTTTGGCGCTAATAATTTTCCTTTTAAAATTCCTTTTAAAAAGTGCTTCAAAATCGTCTTTTTGTCGCTTTGGCGTCGAGATCCAGTTTTGGAGCTGCAATTTCCGACGCCATTGCACGTAATTCTATTGTGCTTTGCAACTCAGTCTCTGCAGATCGCATTGTAGTGGCTGCGTCAAGGTTGCTTGGTGCAGCGGCTGCATGCGTAATACTATTGTCTTTTGCAGCTGAAGATCGTAAATCGTATTGGAATGGCTGCATCAAGGCTGCGACAGTGATTTGTCAGCAGATTTTCTCAATTTTGGCGCTAATAATTTTCCTTTTAAAATTCCTTTTAAAAAGTGCTTCAAAATCGTCTTTTTTCTGCTTTGGCGTCGAGATCCGGTTTTGGAGCTGCAATTTCCGACGCCATTGCGCGTAGTTCTATTGTGTTTTGCAACTCAGTCTCTGCAGATCGCATTGTAGTGGCTGCGTCAAGGTTGCTTGGTGCAGCGGCTGCATGCGTAATACTATTATCTTTTGCAGCTGAAGATCGTAAATCGTATTGGAATGGCTGCATCAAGGCTGCGAGAGTGATTTGTCAGCAGATTTTCTCAATTTTGGCGCTAATAATTTTCCTTTTAAAATTCCTTTTAAAAAGTGCTTCAAAATCGTCTTTTTGTCGCTTTGGCGTCGAGATCCAGTTTTGGAGCTGCAATTCCTGTTCTGATTATGTACAAGAAAGCTTCTCTGTGCAAAAACTTTTTCTGTAAAAGCTTGCTGTGTGTAAAAGCCTCTCTGTGTGTAAAAGCGTCTCTGTGTAAAAGTTTCTGTGTGTGTAAACGCTTGCCATGTGTAAAAGCACTGTGCGTAAGTGTTCTGTGTGTAAACGCTTGCTGTGTGTGAAAGCTTGCTGTGTGTAAAAGCTTCTCTGTGTAAAAGCTTGTTGTGTGTAAAAGTTTCTCTGTTTAAAAAGCTTGCTGTGTGTGTAAACGCTTGCCATGTGTAAAAGCACTGTGTGTAAGTGTTCTGTGTGTAAACGCTTGCTGTGTTTGAAAGCTTGCTGTGTGTAAAAGCTTCTCTGTGAAGAAGCTTGCTGTGTGTGAAAGCTTGCTGTGTAAAGCTTCTCTGTGTAAAAGCTTGTTGTGTGTAAAAGCTTCTCTGTTTAAAAAGCTTCTGTGTAAACGCTTGCCATGTGTAAAAGCACTGTGCGTAAGTGTTCTGTGTGTAAACGCTTGCTGTGTTTGAAAGCTTGCTGTGTGAAAAAGATTTTGCGTGTAAAAGCTTGCTGTGTGTAAAAGCCTCTCTGTGTGTAAAAGCGTCTCTGTGCAAAAGTTGCTGTGTGTAAACGCTTGCCATGTGTAAAAGCACTATGTGTAAGTGTTCTGTGTGTAAACGCTTGCTGTGTGTGAAAGCTTCTCTGTGAAGAAGCTTGTTGTGTGTAAAACCTTCTGTGTGTAAAAGCTTCTCTGCTTGAAAAGCTTGCTGTGTGTAAAAGCTTCTCTGCGAAAGAACTTGATGTGTGTAGAAGCTTTGTAGTACAAAGTAGTACTGGAACGTGTTTTGTGCAAGCTTTGTAGTACAAAGTAGTGCTGGGAAGTAGTTTGTGCAAGCTTTGTAGTACAAAGTAGTACTGGGAAGTGCTTTGTGCAAGCCTTGTAATACAAAGTAGTACTGGGAAGTGCTTTGTGCAAGCTTTGTAGTACAAAGTAGTACTTGGAAGTGTTTTGTACATAAGGAATTCAAAGTTTGTGAAGAAACTGGGGAATGCGAATCAGAACAGGATGGGTGCACCGGCTGCATGCTGCATTCCTTTTAAAATTCCTTTTAAAAAGTGCTTCAAAATCGTCTTTTTGTCGCTTTGGCGTCGAGATCCAGTTCCTTTGTAGAAGTACTGGGAAGTGATTCATGAAAGCTTAGATGACATATGAGAAGAGATGAGATGAGAAGAGATGAGCTGGGATAAGGTGAGAAGAGCTCAGATGAGATGAAGTGTGGAGTGTGAAGAGTGCAGTGTGAAGTGTGGGGCGTGAAGAGTGCAGTGTGAAGTGTGGAGTGTGAAGAAAGCGATGAGAAGTGAGAAGTGTGAAGTGTGGACTGTGAAGTGTGAAGTGTGAAGTGTGGAGTGTGAAGTGTGGATTGGGAAGAGTGCAGTGTGAAGTGAGAAGTGTGGAGTGTGAAGTGTGAAGTGTGCAGTGTGGAGTGTGAAGAGTGCAGTGAGAAGTGTGAAGGGCGAAGTGGAGCTTCAAATGTGACATGTGAAACAGGACACCACTTTCGCAGAGTGCACGCACGCACGGGCTTGGCTGGCGCACGGCGCATGCAAGTTCTATAGATGAGAAAGATCTTATATATATATATCTTTAAGGCAACTTCCGCCCCGCCTCGTGCGGGTACTACTGGTATTCAGAATCTATGGATATTGTTCATAGCATCAACCTGTTCGTTACCCATGGTTGACTCAGGTCGCGACCGCCTGGTGGCCGTTGCTTCCAGCCTCGGCCTCTTGCGATGGAGCCGTTCCCCGAGGTCGGACGGACACGGCCGTGGGTTTTTCCGCATTTTTAGTACCCCAAATGAGACCATGGCTGGTTGGTGGTTTGGAACATGGCTTTTATGACTTTCCATTCAGTTGGGAATAGTCTGACTTTCATATTTTTCAGAGGGGTTAAAACCAGCAACCAGATGGAACATAAGGAAAAACACACATATCAGTTCTACATCCAAATAAAAATCCAGCAAAAAGTGCCACTAATTGTTAGCAGTCAATCACAAACAGATACAAAAAGTGAAGCTATAACCATGAAGAACAGGTGGATATTTTAAAAAAATATCGACATTGGGAAATTGAAGCAAAAAATGGGACGATGGTTTGGTCTAGTAAAAGACCCAACCGAGCAGTGACTGCTCAACACCCCTGTTGGTTGATGATGAGTTCGGGGGTTATACTCGGCTTGATATATATATATATCATTCTAGTCATTATTATCTGGTTGGTGGTTTGGAACATTTTTTATTTTTCCATATATTGGGAATAATCATTCCAACTGACTTTCATATTTTTCAGTTGAAACCACCAGTTATCCATGATGGGAATTCCGTTCTTAGCCAACCAGGACAATGACATGAGGTTAAGTCCTGCTACAGATGGGCGCAGCTATTGATCCATCCTCACATTTTCCAAAACAACCACAATGCTCGCCATAATGAGATGATTTTTTTGTCTCCCTGCCCAAAGGAAATAGAGGGGTTTTCCCACTACTTCTTATTTCTATATAACTTGTAATCCATTTGACATGATTGGTTTTCCCCAAAGTTTGTCAAAACCCATTAAAAGACATCGATGGTTCCCCGAACTACACCGAAAACTTCAGATGGCCTCGGCCAAAGATCTGTTAGGTGGAGATCAAGATCTACTGGCAGAGTTCGGCTCAGAGCAGAACCGCAACAACAAGAATACCTGGAGGAGTAATGTGCTGACTCGACCTTGCTGATGGCTACTCCAATACTTTCCCTTTTTCATGTTTTTTTTTAATATTCATTTTTTTTGTTGTACGGTAGTACTTTAAGAATCTTTAAGATACGTTTTTGTTGCCATGTTCAGTGAACTCATCAGCTCACCGATTTGTTCATAGGGCATCCAGGAGTGGCAATGGCCGACTGGCCGAGGTCCCATCATGGCATCTGACAGAAACCCAAACCATGGCCATGTCTGAGAGAAACCATGGACTTGTGCCGAAACGTCATCTTGAAACACAACGGACGAAAATTGGGGGTAGAACATCTCATTTCAATAGAGAACAAAACATCCTGAACAGTTCCCAAACAGCGACTAAACCATATCATCTGCCGATTTGGGGGACTGAAAATGCTGAAACAGTTTCAAGGTGGCGCCCTTGTGAAATGTTTTGTTGCTTACAATCCCTATTGACTAGTTCGATATATCCACTATAAACCCAGTACTTATTGGAGTTCGGTTTATCAACTTAGCGAATTCTGTGATGGGGTACCACCGATATCCACATGAAATTATATCCCAATTTAGTCGGTGAACAACCCATTTTGTTACCAAACAGAGTTCGTAAGTCCCCTACTGAATTATCCGAATGATTCCTGTGCTATAGCCTTTTTGGCCCTGCAAAAACGAACCAGTCACCAACTGGATACCCCGTTAGAATCCACCATTTGGGTTTGTCTGAAAATGTTGGGTTAATCTTCCCAAACAAATAGCCATTAAAAAACGGGATAATGATCAGCAAAACCATTCATTAACCATTGGGTTTAGGGGTACACGACATTTTCAGACACACCCATTTATGGCGCAATGATTTTTCCATTAACCCTCCATTTATCGGGGATTTTCCCAGCCTGTGAGTAGTTTGTGGGGAATCCCTACAAGCAAGGAGTTTGACGCCTTGGGCAGGGAGTTGACGGGCAAGGCCACATCTTCTATGTTGCCGGGTCGAATCAACACCTATCATTTTGGGGGGATTGGGATATGTTGCGTATTCTGATTCGTTGATATGTCATAATGTATGTTTAGTAATCTCTCATCATTATCATTCATTTTATACTTGTAGAATCAACGGTACAAAAATATGATCTGCGCCTACTTCAAAACTTTTGCCTGCAACAAAGTATCAAAAAGTCGCTCGGCAAAACATGATGAACATCTAAACCCTATGACAATCATAGGGTGTCATTTTTTTGGGACAACCCCACAAGATGGGACCCCATTGAAGTGCTGATGATGAAAACTCTACCGCTGCTCCCAAATTGTTGGGGTATTCAGGGTATTCGGTGAAAGCTTGTTGAGCCCTAGCGACTGAAGTCTTTTCGAAGCAAACAAGCAAAAAGATGGTGGTGCTTGCCGTCTATGACCATCTATGATAAATTAATTGCACCATGCACTTGGCGGCTTCAAAGGTTTCCGAGACGTTTCAAGTACTGTTACATAACTATTGTCGGTCACAAAAGCACTTGGGAAGATTCATGTGGATAAACTCTGATCCAATATGATCTATTAGTGTTGGGGATATGGCTGGTGGTGGTTTCAAGACACCTCCAGCATAGGGACATCACCCGACTAACATGGTAAATTCAAAAATAACACAGATTTGAGTGGTTCAAAAACAGCATATGGTAAGCCATTTGGTATATTTCATGCTCTCCTAGTGGGTTATGGCATGAAACAAACATGAACTTGCTCTGGTTACTAGCTGGTGGATCTGCAGGATGATCCTCCAGTATTTCATCGAAATAGCCATGGCTCCCATGGTTTCCAATTCACAATTTGTCCCATGGATGTCACAAGAAAAAAATCCAGTGATTCTTCGATTCTTCACAGAGCATTAAAACATAAAATCATTCGATCCCATGAAAGCCCCATTTGTTGATGGTTAGAATCCTCATATTTTTCACCAAGCCACCCTGAAGGGACCCGTCATTCAGAAAACCCCCCAAGCAAAAGGCCATCATCGTGGGCGTGGAGTCCCAGCGGAGCGCCTTGAAACATGGGACAAAAACTCCTGGAAAATCGCTTCGACATAGCTACTGATAGCTACTGATAGCCACTGTAATAAATCACTAATAGTGGATTAATGTGGATTAATGTGGATTAATCTGGATTAATGTGGATTATATAAGTTGTCTCACCATAGTAGGATGTCATATCATGTTATATCCCATCTTAAAGAAGTGAATACCATGGTTATACCCTTGGAAATGGTGGCTTTTGGAATTGTTCATTGGCATCTTTGATGACCAGAGTGTTGGGTTAAAGAACATCTTGACCGCGAGAAGTACTCATGGACTGTGAGTGGATCGCAGCCAATGCCATTTCATTACTTCGAAGGTCAAATCTCCACTGATTAGCTATATATACGTATCTATTTGCATTCAAACCTACTACCCTCTAGTAAACTAACATAACTATGGAAAGATGCAGCATTTTCAATGGCGAAATCCACTAAGAATTGCCAATTTCAAGTTCGCAAACTCTTAGTTTACCAGGCCGGGTATATCCCATTAAATCCCATTAAATCATGGTGAAATCCCCCATGTTTCATGTTAAATTATCATAAATTTCATCCAGGTTGGGGCCAACCCGAGGTTGGGATCCAGGACCCAAGCAAAAAAAGGCCACAGACGATGGGCCCGTCTTCAGTCCCAAGGCGGAGCCGGCGGAGCGTGGCGGAGCCATGGGAGTCACGGTGTGATTCACCGACTGGGTAACATTATAGGTACCATATAGTTGATAATATGATTCACTGTGGAATATTTATATGATAAATAATAAATCCATGGTTGATAATTAATGTTGAT